>VMOF01000013.1:17417883-17955791 GCA_011764245.1 Trialeurodes vaporariorum | reverse complement strand
CAAAAAAAATGATTAATTTGCTATTTCAGCAAAGCAAATTTTGATATTCCAGCAATCATTTTTTTTTTCAGTGCATACTTCAGAAATACTTCGCTGAAAGCAATTTATTTATTTTTTTTTTATTTTTTTTTATTTTTTTTTTTTTTTTTTTTTTTTTTTTTTGGAAAAAGAACTTTCTGAGCAGAAGCCTTTTATTTAAAGAACCCATCAGAGCTGCCGTTTTGCGTAAAATCATTAGTATTTTTCAATCACCGATGATTCCACCGGTTGCGAAAAGATTACACAGTTCAGTTCAGTGAATGGCTGTACTGCATGAAAATACCCTAATCTGTATTCTTTTCTCAATCGGTTCAATCGCCGTTTAATTATTGAAATACCCGCCGCAAGTTTTTGAAAGTCATCGCCGATCACACCGGTTGAGAAAATATTACAGATTAGAGTATTCTAGTGCAGTACAGTCATACACTGAACTGAACTGTGTAATCTTTTCGTAACCGCGGTGGAATCATCGATGAATTGAAAAATACTTCTGACGGCAGCACTGCAACCCATCATTATTTCCTCTCAAGTCTCAAAGATTATCATTTAAATAAACACATAAAAACAAACAAAGAAAACCCATAAAAATCAAACAAACAAACAAACAAACAAACAAACAAACTAAATAAAAAACATACAAGCATAACAAATAAAAAACAAATAAAGAAGCAAACAAACAAACAAAGCAAAAAAACAAACAAAACAAATAGAAAATAAACAAACAAATAAAAAACCGAAAATTGTGGAAAAAACTTTCTCATTAGGTTGCTGTCGCTCCTAAAATTGATTAAAAAAAAAAAGAAAACAAGTAAAAAAAAACCAAAATTGTGAAAAAACTTTCTCATCAGGTGCTGTCGCTCCAAAACTGATAAAATAAACCAAAAAACAAAAAAACAAAAAACAAACAAAAAAAACAAAACAAAGATAAATAAATCGGATTATTTCAAAAGCTAGCAAATAAAAGGAAAGAGGAAAAAGTTTAAAAAGATAAATAAATCGGATCAGGTGCTGTCGGATTATTTCAAAAGCTAGCAAATAAAAGGAAAGAGGAAAAAGTTTAAAAAGATAAATAAATTAGATCAGGTGCTGTCGGTTTGTTTTGAAAGTTCAAGATGCAAGTCAAAGATGAGCGACAGTCTGGGGACCAATAAATATTACGTTTGACATGTGGAAGATGATGTAGAAACGGAATGGTAATATTTATTGGTCCCCAGACTGTCGCTCATCTTTGACTTGCATCTTGAACTTTCAAAACAACCGACAGCACCTGATCTAATTTATTTATCTTTTTAAACTTTTTCCTCTTTCCTTTTATTTGCTAGCTTTTGAAATAATCCGACAGCACCTGATCCGATTTATTTATCTTTTTAAACTTTTCCTCTTCCTTTTATTTGCTAGCTTTTGAAATAATCCGATTTATTTATCTTTGTTTGTTTTTTTTTGTTTGTTTTTTGTTTTTTTTTTTTTTGTTTATTTTATCAGTTTTTGGAGCGACAGCACCTGATGAGAAAGTTTTTTCACAATTTTTGGTTTTTTTTACTTGTTTTCTTTTTAACATGCAGTAAGTACTGCATGTTTTTGTTATGGGTTCGTATCGATTTTGGCCATAAACTTCCTGCATAACAATCGACAATTTTCGGCTTGGTCGCAAACGTGCGTTGTCAGATTTCCGCACGTAATGATCGCGTCTCGTTTTACGGTGGATTCCCTTCGTTCGATATATTGCGGAGCGGCAACGCCAAAAGTCTCCCTATCCTTTAACGTGGAAAAAAACGAATCGCGCGCTATATCGGATTCTCGATATTCTTCGGTTCGCCGCACAATGGGCAGAAATGAAATCTTTGGCGGTCCAAATTCGATCCTTTCAAAGTTGGGAAATTAGTATTTTCGCTGGGCACTATAAGTGATTTTAAGGGGTTTATTTGGCTCGGTTTTTCTATCCTGGCTTGTCCCATATTTATCGGAGAATATCATTTGATGGATCGACAATTCTTGTGACATCTCATGTCTTTGTATTTTTGACCACTTAGGACTCGATTTGGATCCATAGTGCGCCGTTTGAATGTTTGAGTCAAAGTTTGAGTGAGGTTTTGACAGAGTATTGGCCCTAAGTTTTTCATAAGGATCTGTCTCCGTTATGAATAAATTTGGTAGTTTCATTATTTTGTCTGTGATTACCAACGAGCTATATCTAGTTCGGAAGCTTTGGTAAACATGCGTAACCGCCTCGGAGATTTTAAGGTTACAGATTTGTGAAAATCAATGAGTAAACAAATCGAATTTCTTCGCGTGTTTTCGAACTCTATCAGTGACCAAGTGACTTTCAAATTAGGATTTCTTTTTGAACTGTGCGTGTTTTCTGTCAATCATAGCCTTAATCTCAGTTTCTACTAATTGAAACCCTCAAGTTCTTCATAGCTTTCATTTAGTTTGTCAGTTGTAATTCTCATTCGTCATTTGTAAGCTCCATTACCTATTCTTAATTTTCCATGTCTCGAGACAACTTTACCAGGAACTCTTTCAGGAGCCTTTAGGTACTGTACTGCCTTTGGGAGAATTCCAGGCTGATTATGTGTTGAATAATAGTTAAGTAAATAACCAAACTAGTTATATCTTCGTCCATGGTCGTAAGAGTAATTATTTGTTTGTTTTCTAATATTCATATATCTCGTCTTTAATTTCAATGTTATGATATGATCGTATCGGAGGTTTCAACGATTTGCCAGGAAACAGTTTTCTACTTTCCCTCTAAATACTCTTCGATTAGTTTTTTCCTTAAATTCTGACTTTGCTCGGCAATTCTTGCCGAGACAGGACTGAGACTGTCGCAAGATGTTTAGTGTTTACGTTTGAGGTTAATTGATGAGCAGTGTTCCCAAACGTTTGTTCTTTTTTTAATCATTACTCATGTCCTTTATTTTTTATTAGTGGTGCATTAAAGGATTATTTCAATCAACCATAACCCACCCACTTGCTTCCTATTAACTTCCAGAATCCAGATGTTTGCTCGTGAAATGTTGTGGCCACGGCCGTGGTTGTGGATCATTTTATGAAATAAGCAATCTGAACAATCAACTTATTTCTCAGTGCTCAACCCATCTTTCAGTTCTGTAACTCAATCTAGATTTTATTATTTGCTTTACAAACGCTCACCCACTTCTTTAAGCCAAGAATTCTTGTTTTCGGGTGTGTAGTGAATTCTGTCACGAATCAGTTTGTTGCTATCTTGTCCCTTCCGATCGAAGAGAATGAATTTTAATGTTTTTAATTGCAAGGTTTTGAACCAGACGTCAGAGCCATTGTCAAAGTTGTGGTTTTTATAACTGGTGGCAACTAGTTAATACTGATTGATTTCAATGGGTTAGGATGATTAAAATCCTTGGTGGTTTTCAAAGGTGTGTTCTTCGAGGAGTGATTTATCATGTTGCATCTCACTTTAACTGTCTCGTGCCTTTACAGAAGTAGTAACGCTGTCAGTATCCTTATTTAACTGCTGCTAGCAATGTTTCTAAAATTGGGCTTTTGAAACGAGAGTCTCCTTTTAGAAAATTTTATTAGTAGTCAGCTGTATTCTGCGTCAAATCAAAAAATTCAGAGTAGGTATAAGAAATGCTAGTTGGGGTATCATTAAAACTCAAGTCTTTCAAGTAAGTCACATCAATTTTCACTTCAAACTCTACCATTAACTCTGTCTTTCAATGGATTTGTGTATATTTATCTTCAACAATTTTGGTGATAAAATAGCTAGGTCATTTCAGGAAAGATTGCTGATGACAGCTCTTTATTTACATGTGCGGATGGACGCATTTCTGTCTTATGCACAGAACTTTGTGGATAATGTTCACAGCTGGGAGTTCATTTATTTGCGTAGTTGCATACAAATGGAGTGCGCTTTGCAAAGCTGTCATTGGCAATATTTTCTTAAATAAACGCTATCAAGATGATCAGAAATGTAAGCAAATCTATTTTGACATAACTCGGCTGATAAATTTTGTATGCAGCAGCTAGTACTAAAAGTTGTTACCAGTGGTGTAGCGTGTAGTGAGGCATTAAGTATTGCATTTTGTTCATTTAAAACCTTTCAATAGATCAAACTCCTGAGCCCACTACACACCCAGTAGCTTCACATTTTTCATGGATTTAAATGCGCACAGTACAATGTTGCCACATTGCAGTATTTTGTGAATCCCATAAACTTGGTAGCGCAAAGACATCCGTGTACTCAGCTCGCTGAGTACTTAAATTTTTTTCATTTTTAAAATCACGCAATACTGATCCTTGTTCTATTCAGGGTACCGGAAACATTTTAAACTCCATGCCTGCTGAATTTCAAATATTGTCCCTTTAATTTCAACGCCAAGTTATTTTTCTGACTTTTTTTTAATTTGTTTTTCTTTTTGGTGGGTGAACTATAGCGAGAGGATGAAGTAGAAGAGGAAGCAGAAGAAAGGTGCGGTAGGTACAAAAAATTAGACTTGGTCCTTCGGATATCAGCGCCTTTGGGCATTAAATCTTTTGCACTTTCATGCGCCTGCAATTTATGAGTTATGCAATGGTTTGCGTTGAGCGCAGCCAACAGATTGTAATAATAATTCGGAATAATGAAGATCAGATAAAATCTCAGGCTGAAATCTGAAGGGATAGGGGGCTAGAAGAAACACAAGAGTAGAAAGGGTGGGAAGAGGGGAGGGGAGGAGACTTGGTTGCTTTGATATCAGCTAGTTTGTAAGTTGAATCTGAGAGATCTCATGCACAATCATGCATCTCTCAATAAGGTTAAAAAAACTGATTTTGAAAGAAAAGTTTTTAAAGAGAGGAGATGGAGGTAGGAAAGAGGAAGGTAGTAAAAGGGAGAGGTTTGGAGAAATTTTTGGATCTTGACCGCCACGAGTTTAGGTACTTGAGGTTTACTGATAGTTTTGGTGAAATAAATTTATCCAAAATAATTTGAGACATGAAATTAATAGAAATTAAAAAAGAAAATGAACAAAAACACTAGCGCTCAGAAGTTTCACATAGAAAAGAAATTCTCACTCCAACACTCTCACTTACTCTGCATACCCAATGAAATTATACAGAACATAATACAGAGATGATAACTATAGATAAAAGGAACCAGCACAGAGCATTTTTCTCAAGAACGGCTGATTAAAAATGTTTTAAAATTGGTTACGGAATTGAAACAATTTTTTTCATTTTTGATATTTTTTTTCAAAAGCCCTCAACAGCTCCTCATTCATATTAGAAGAAGCTCACACACATTTATCAAGTTTTTTGCAAAAAAGCATCTTCTAAAAGTACGAAAAGAGTTCATATCCTCATATCAGAGGCAATTGCCAACATTTTTGCTCCCATAGACATTTACCAAAATACCCAGATTTTTTTAACTATCGGGACTTAAAAGATTTTTGAATCAACCCTTGTGCTTACTCTTTTGAGAATTTCTCACAAATCTTGACAGATTCTGAGAAAATATATAGAAACCTTCTGATCGATGTGCAACATGTTAACTTGAGGAGAAAAAATAAGGTGTATTTTGTCAAATTAAAATGTTGGGACTTCAATGGCAGAATCGGACCGATTCCGTGGTCTGAGACATAGACTGCCCAGAATTTTAATTTAACGAAATACACCTAATTTTTACTTTCTCGCTCTAATGAAATTAGGAAAATTTAGAAAGTATTGCGATAGCGCAGAGATTTTCAAAGTATTTTGTTTCGATAGTTGGCCTCTCACGACTAAGTTAGAATCATGATTTTTACAAAATAATGGCCTCTCATCATGTCTAATACCATCAGAAAGAATATACTTCAATCATATTAGCATATTTCTTAACCCTTTCTAACTTAGAGACATTCATGCAAAAAAAATTCTGTGGCGTCTGTCCGTCAGTCTGTCAGTCCATCAGTCCGTCAGTCCATCAGTCCATCAGTCTGTCAGTCCGTGTGTACCTTCCCATAACTTTTGAAACATTGGTCCTTATGCTTTCAGATTTTGCACAGCTGTTACTTTTTAGATTCCCCAGAGGCACTTTTTTTGTTTTTTTGAAATTTCAACTTTTAGGTTAGTTATAGGGAAAAAATGATTTCCATTGAAATCAATGGTAAAATGGGTAAAAATGGGTAAAACTGGAATAATTCAAGTTTGGCTCAATCAATTTTGATGAAAGTTAGCAAAAAAAATCTACATTCAGCCTACTAAAAAATAAACCACACATAGTTACAATATCCAACCCTTAAAACCGTTTAAAAAATCAAAATAAGTGCGCTCGAGCCAAAAAATGGAATTATCGTGAGAAATTAATCTTTTTACTTGGAATCAATCAATTATGTCTCGATGAATTTTGATAATACTTTTGTACACACAATCCACTATCAAAATACTAACATATTTTGCTTTCTTAGTCACCATACACAACCGCTAAAACCTTTTTGAGAGGCAATATAGGTGCAATTGAGAAAAAAATATGGGAATATAAGCAAACAAAAACATATTCCTATTAATTGGGATAGTTCAGGTTTGGTCCAATGAATTTTGATGAAAACTGGCAAATACAATCTACAATTAGTCTACAAAAGAAAGTATCCTTGCAGTTACAATATACAACCCTTAAGAGAGTTTAAAAATCAAAATAGGATGTTCGACCCAAAAAAAAGAATCAAATAAAGTGAGGAATTAATGCTAAAACTTGGAGTCAATCATTAATGGGATGAATTTTGATGAAACTTTGCACAAACATAACATGTTACCGACCCACTAAAATATTTCTCTCATACAGTCATCATAAAAAACCTTTAAGACCGTTTCAAGGTGCAATATAGGTGCGATCGAGCAAAAATCTTTTAAACTAAGCCAATATAAAGACAAAAATAATATTTGGAATAAGTAATTCAAGCATGACTCAATTAAGTTTAATGAATATTAAAACAAAATGTTTGCAATCTGCCTAGGCATAATTTTTTTTCCATGTATAGCTAGAACAAACAACTCTTAAGTCTGATACTGTTTAAAGGCAATGTAGGTTCCATCAAACCAAAATAAACTGTAGGGAATACCCTACGAACACTTTCTCACACCATTTTTATCTGGGGGCGGCCCCCAGACCCCTTTGAAATGCTGGGGGAGACTTCCAGACCCCCCTTTAGAATTCTGGGGGAGACCACCAGACCCGCAAATATTTATCAAATATTTTCATCTCTAGACATAATTCAGCCTTCAATCCGAAGAGTTTGCAAATTTGTAGATAAGCTGTACGAATAGTTGCCTACTTCATCAATTGAAGGCTAATTGAGATCCCTAAATTCTAATCTGATGTTGTTTTCAACAAGTTTCAGATTAATTCCAGATTCCAATAAGTTCTTATTCTTTAAGTTGCATTGCAAATTTGTAGCGAAGCTGTACGAATAGTTGCCTACTTCATCAATTGAAGGCTAATTGAGATCCCTAAATTCTAATCTGATGTTGTTTTCAACAAGTTTTAGATTAATTCCAGATTCCAATAAGTATTTGGAGTTGGAGTTGTTGGAGTTTCTTTTTTTCCTTAGTTTTTATAGGTTGTCAAAATCGATATTGATTCTTGCATTTCCTCCAATAAATACAATTTTTGGTTCCTTCTTTCAAATGGTGGATCTTCAAAACAATTTTTTAGTTTAGCAGATTAAACCCCCCTCCAAAGATGTACTTTGTTTGTAGACTGCGTACACAAAATTTCAACAAACTTCATCCAGCCACTTTTGATTGACTCTTCTTTATACTTTTAATTTTCCTTATACGTTCTTTTTTTGGTTTGATCGAACCTATATTGCCTTTAAACGGTATCAGACTTGAGAGTTGTTTATTGTGGCTATACATGGAAAAAAAAATTATGCCTAGGCAGATTGCAAACTTTTTGTTTCAATATTCATCGAACTTAATTGAGTCATGCTTGAATTACTTATTCCAAATATTATTTTTGTCTTTATTGGCTTAATGTAAAAGATTTTTGCTCGATCGCACCTATTTATTGCCCCTTGAAACGGTCTTAAAGGTTTTTCATGATGACTGTATGAGAGAAATATTTTAGTGGGTCGGTAACATGTTATGTTTGTTCAAAGTTTCATCAAAATTCATCCCATTAATGATTGACTCTAAGTTTTAACATTAATTCTCACTTTAATTCTTTTTTTTTGGTCGAACGCCCTATTTTGATTTTTAAACTCTCTTAAGGGTTGTATATTGTAACTGTAAGGAATACTTTCTTTTGTAGACTAATAGTAGATTGCATTTGCCAGTTTTCATCAAAATTCATTGGACCTAACCTGAACTATCCCAATTAATAGGAATATGTTTTATTTGCGTTTATTCCCATATTTTTTTCTCAATCGCACCTATTTTGCCTCTTGAAAAGGTTTTATCAATTGTGTATGGTGACTAAGAAAGAAAAACATGTTAGTATTTTGATAGTGGATTGTGTGTACAAAAGTTTCATCAAAATTCATCGAGCCCTAATTGATTGACTCCAAGTAAAAAGATTAATTTCTCACGATAATTCCATTTTTTGGCTCGAGCGCACTTATTTTGATTTTTTAAACAGCTTTAAGGGTTGGATATTGTAACTATGTGTGGTTTATTTTTTAGTAGGCTGAATGTAGATTTTTTTTGCTAACTTTCATCAAAATTGATTGAGCCAAACTTGAATTATTCCAGTTTTACCCATTTTTACCCATTTTACCATTGATTTCAATGGAAATCATTTTTTCCCTATAACTAACCTAAAAGTTGAAATTTCAAAAAAACAAAAAAAGTGCCTCTGGGGAATCTAAAAAGCAACAGCTGTGCAAAATCTGGAAGCATAAGGACCAATATTTCAAAAGTTATGGGAAGGTACACACGGACTGACAGACGCCACAGAATTTTTTTGCATAAATGTCTCTAAGTTAGAAAGGGTTAAGAAATATGGGAATATGGTTGAAGTATGTTCTTTCTGATGGTATTAGACATGATGAGAGGCCATTATTTTGTAAAAATCATGATTGACTTAGTCGTGAGAGGCCAACTATCGAAACAAAATACCTTGAAAATCTTTGCGCCATCGCAATACTTTCTCAATTTTTCTAATTTCATTAGAGTGAGAAAGTAAAAAGAACGTATAAGGAAAATTAAACGCATAAAGAAGAGTCAATCAAAAATGGCTGGATGAATTTTGTTGAAATTTTGTGTACGCAGTTTACAAACAAAATACATCTTTGGAGGGGGGTGTAATCTGCTAAATTAAAAAATTATTTTGAAGATTCACCGTTTGAAAGAAGGAAACAAAAATTGTATTCATTGGAGGAAATGCAAGAATCAAATCGATTTTGACAACCTATAAAAACTAAGGAAAAAAAGAAACCCCAACAAATAGAATGAATGCAACTTAAAGAATATGCACTTATTGGAATCTGGAATTAATCTAAAACTTGCTGAAAACAACATCAGAATAAAATTTAGGGATCTCAATTAGCCTTCAATTGATGAAGTAGGCAACTATTCGTACAGCTTCGCTACAAAGCAAACTCTTCGGATTGAAGGCAGAATTAGATCCAAGAGATGAAAATATTTGATAAATATTTGCGGGTCTGGTGGTCTCCCCTAGAATTCTAAAAAGGGGTCTAATTCCGAGTTACGTCACCTAATGAGTGATACATCAATCGAAAAGACGTAACAAACTGAGCATTTTGGCGCAAACCGGAGGTGGATATCGTTTTTACATTTGAGATATCGAATGTCAATTTACAGATTGAGATATCTCGATTGTGAAAAACGATATCGAACTCCGGTCTGCGCCGAAATGCTCAGTTTGTTACGCCTTTTCGATTAATGTATCAATCAATAGGGGTCAAACCTCGGAATTTTTCAGATGGCCCTCCTTGGGGGCCAAAAACGTCTAAAAGTTTTGAGAGCTTCAAAACCAAAATTTGACTAAATGTTTGTTATGATTGAATTTTTTCTGAAAGGGGCTTACTTTTTAGAGTATTTTTGTGTCCTTGATTTTTAAATTCCGACTCTTCAAAGAGGAGTAATGATTTTTTGAAAATTACTCCAAATCGAACTTTGACCTTCAATGTATCAAAAACGAAAAACGATATTGAACTTCGATTCGTACCCAAAGTCTGATAATTTCACCCTCTTTTTGATTAATAAATAAAATATGGGGGTCCTCGTTTGAAGTATTGAATTTAGGGACGTGGTATTCGCCCTGCGGGCCCCCCAGAGATGGCTCCGAAATCGGAAACCCCCTATAAAGATGTCCCCCTCAAGCTAATTGAACACGTGTTTCAGTGTTTTTCAAAATCCGGAGCCGTTCTCGAGATATTTGGCCTAGCTCCTTTTTTAATTGACACCCTATATGCTATGAAACTTATTGAAAAGCGGTATTACAAGAATAACAATGCAGTCAAAGCAGCTTACACTGATTGACTGCATGTTATCTTTGTATCGCTAGACTGCGATACAAAATCTGCTGGCTGCTTGTTTTTTTTGGTTTTGTTTTTTTTTTTTAATCAATTTTAGGAGCGACAGCAACCTAATGAGAAAGTTTTTTCCACAATTTTCGGTTTTTTATTTGTTTGTTTATTTCTATTTGTTTGTTTGTTTTTTTTGCTTTGTTTGTTTGTTTGCTTCTTTTTTTGTTTTTTATTTGTTATGCTTGTATGTTTTTTATTTAGTTTGTTTGTTTGTTTGTTTGTTTGATTTTATGGGTTTCTTTGTTTGTTTTTATGTGTTTACTTTTTAGATTTTTGGGTTTTTTGGTTTCTGGTTTTTTTTTTTTTTTTTTTTTTTTATTCATTTTAGAAGCGACAGCACCTGATGAGAAAGTTTTTTCACAAGTTTTTTTTTGTTTGTTTCGTTTGTTTATTTTTTATTTGCTTTGTTTGTTTTTTGTGTTTATTTGTTTTCTAACACTTGCGTCCAAATGGGCAAAGATAAGGGAGAGAAAAAACCTGGCGACGGCTCTGAAGCGGAGTAGAAAGAGACGGCATACGACTGTTAGATTTTATTTCAGAAGTGAAGGTGCAGCTCAACGATAATCTTTGGCAAATTTTCATTTTCGTCAATCCTCGGCGAAATTCAAAATATTGTCCTTTCACGTGTGCCTGCACTTCTGAAACGACCTTTACCTCCCGTTTCTCGTTCTGGTTTCTGTCAGACGACAAGATATTTTCAATAATATTAATAAAAAAAAAAAAAAAAAGTGAAACCGCAGTTCACTGAACTGCAGGACCTTAATTGAAGCGTTTAAATATACAGGGTGTAAAAAAAAAAGGAGCAGCTCCGAATAACTCGAGTTTGGGTTCGAATTTCAAAAAACGCTGAAACACGGGTTCCATTATTTTGAGGGGGACATCTTTTAGGGGGGTTGCCAAATTCCAGGCCCCCCCAGGGGGGCGGGTCCGGGGGTCACCGCCCCCCTAAATCACATTTCTCAAATGGCGACCCCTAATTTTTATTACATAACTTTGAAGAACATCAAATTCTAAGCATTTTGGCGCAAACCGCAGGTCGATATCGTTTTTCGTGTTCGAGATATCGAAAGTCAAAGTTCGATTTTGACCCATTTTCAAAAATTCATAACTCCCACTAAAAAAGTCGGAATTTAAAAAACTATTAGCTTAAAATGCTCTACAAAACAAGTCCTTTTCAGAAAAAAATACAACTGTCCAAGAAATTTGATTTTTAGGCTCCGAAAAAAATATTCAAAATTTTCGAAAATTTTGAATCGGCGATATTCTTGTAAAACGGCCAGAATCGACAATTTTGGCTTAAAACCTGTTGGCTGAGTCTAAATGAGCGATACAAAGCTCTCTGAAGTCCCCAAAACCCCATTAAAGCCCGAGAGAGAGGTGTTTCCTGACTCTAAATTTAGCAGTGTTCTCAATACTGAGTTTGATCATTTTAAAGGTTATTTTGAGATTTTTTTGAGCTTTCAAGCGCTTTGCATCACTCATTTGGACTCAGCCAACAGGTTTTAAGCCAAAATTGTCGATTCTGGCCGTTTTACAAGAATATCGCCGATTCAAAATTTTCGAAAATTTTGAATATTTTTTCGGAGCCTAAAAATCAAATTTCTTGGACAGTTGTATTTTTTTCTGAAAAGGACTTGTTTTGTAGAGCATTTTAAGCTAATAGTTTTTTAAATTCCGACTTTTTTAGTGGGAGTTATGAATTTTTGAAAATGGGTCAAAATCGAACTTTGACTTTCGATATCTCGAACACGAAAAACGATATCGACCTGCGGTTTGCGCCAAAATGCTTAGAATTTGATGTTCTTCAAAGTTATGTAATAAAAATTAGGGGTCGCCATTTGAGAAATGTGATTTAGGGGGGCGGTGACCCCCGGACCCGCCCCCCTGGGGGGGCCTGGAATTTGGCAACCCCCCTAAAAGATGTCCCCCTCAAAATAATGGAACCCGTGTTTCAGCGTTTTTTGAAATTCGAACCCAAACTCGAGTTATTCGGAGCTGCTCCTTTTTTTTTTTACACCCTGTATAATGGGTATGCGCCACCAGTTGTTGCAAAGATTGCGCATCTTTTTTTGTGTGATTATCTACAATACTGAAAGTGATTACCAGGTATTTTTCTGGGAAAAAATCGTTAATTTTAGGGGAAATTTAATAATACAATTTCGTTTCAGTGGACATCTTTGGTAATATTTTTGAGAAAGAAACAACTGCATAATCTTTGCAACACCTAATGGCGCATACCTCATTATTTAATTCAATGCTCCAGTTATGAACGCTCACATTAATACAATTAAATTGATTTCGGATTGAGTCCATGATCGCTTTAATAGCGGAAAGAAAATATTCGTGTCTCCGCATGGTCTCGGCTAAGACAACAGCACAAGACGGCACAATGCAAAACAGCAATCGCGCTGCAGTTAGCGAAAGGATGAACGAAGAAGGGAGAATAAAGAATGATAAGGAGAGCGATTGTAAGGCGACTGAGTTATGAACTGAGTGTATCACAGTATGTGACGCGCTCACGCGCGGAGAGGGAGCGAGGAGAGGAAGACCGAAGAGTGGGGGATAGATGATCGGAGTGGGGAGATTTCGTTCGTGCCGGACGACATCGCGCGGCGAACTACAGACTGCCGACGGAGCACGAGAATTACCGATGAAACTTAAAAACTAAAACCTCGATAACTTTAAAATTTCTGGACCAAATCTTTTCAAATTTTTGGCAGTTCATCCTAAGGTAGTGACAAACGCTTCTGCAAAGTTTCGTGAAAATCGATTAATATTTACTACCACTTTTCGCGTGCACAAACTGAGCGTCACATACATACATACGTACGGACAGCGACGATAGCATAAGGTGCTTTGCTACGCGACAGCACCTAAAAATACTTTTGGAACAAAGCTTATTTACAATGACACCCCAAAATTCCAAAATTTGAAAAATATGCGAAAGATCCATTGCCATGCTAATACTCGTTTTATGATGTTTGTAAAACTACAAAACATGTAGCTATACACTTTTTGGAAAACTTTCAAACGATAGGTTAGCAAAATAACACTTCTTGCACTGGAGCACATTTTATTCTTTCTGAGAAGAAGCCTTTTTTTAAACAACTCATAATTATATCCTCTCAAAAGATTATCATTTAAAAAATAGGTACGTAAGGAACAAACTTATTATTTTGCATTGAGAAAAAAAAAAAAAAAAAAATGAAAAATATGAAAGATCCATTGCCACAATCACTCGTTTTCTGATTTTTGTAAAACAACGAAATATGTAAGTATAAGTACACTTTTTAGAAAACTTTCAAAAAATGGATAGATAGTTCTTGCACCGTTCTTTATTTATAGTCACTTTTTCGGACCTCTCACAGTCTCACGTTCACAAATTGTAAGCGTTGAAACCCGTAAATATAACAAACAAAATACAACTTCTCGATTATTCATAATTTAAGCATTTTATTATTTTTCAAAATGGCAATAAGAAATATGTATACTGAAAATACTTTTTGGTGAAAACTCCTAGCACCATTCTTTAGATATAAGATATAGCCACTCTTTCGGACCACTCACGTTCACAAATTTTAAGTTACGAAACCCGTAAATTTAACGAACAGAATATAAATTCTCGATGAATTATTATCAAATCATTTTTTATTTCTCAAAATAACACAATTATATATACTGTATTTAGAACAAAACATGGAAGGGAACATACTTTTTTTCACATTGCGGATGATTTATATCGAGCTAACTTCGACGTGGAGTTGTTTACATAGTTCGCGAAACACAGGGATTTAAAATAAAAACACTTGAACTTGGAGATTCGTCGCTGCGGGAGAAGTTTTTCTGTTGATGTTCGGCCAACTTTTACGCTCCGCTCTCGAAGCGGTCAAGTTCAGCATCGCGCTGATCAGCCGGCATCGTGTCGCGACGCGTCGGTGGCGGTGGTGCGGCGCGCGGCGCGAGCTCCGCTGATTGCCGCAGACAGAATCAGCGGTGTCAAATCTATTGGCACAGAATAATACAATCAGAACGGAAACTCCCATAAGAGCCAATGGAAGCAAGTTTGGAATTTAACGGCACCAATAGGCAACGCTGTGGTCCTATATCCCAACATGGCGGACGTGTGTGATTTGTGTTGAAACTCATTTATTTCTGTTAATTCTGGAAAGAAATCTTAAGTTTCCGGCCTCACTTACATTCTATTTGCATTTCAGAATGAAAATTTCGCGGTTCATGTCCTATATCTTTTTTTTCGCGTGCGAATCCAGATGCAAACATCCTATATCCCAACATGGCGGACGCGAAATGAATTTGCCTCAAAATCCGACATAGTTTCCGTTCTAATTGTATTATTCTGTGCTATTGGAAGCATTTGTTGCAGAACAATGTATTCTAAGATTTGCTTGTTTATCTTGTTGGCTTAATTTCACATAATGTTATATTCATTTTACTCCATTTTATTTCATTTCATATTATAATAGTTTATTTAATTTGATTTAATTTAATTTCATTTTATTCCATTTCACTTCAATTAATTCCAATTCATTTCGATTTATTCCATTCTATTTCATTTCAATGTATTCGATTTTATTCCAAATTATGCCACTTCATTGCATTTTATTGCATTCTATATTTAATTGCATTTGTCATTTTATTTCATTTCCTTTTATTCCATTTCATTTCAATTCATACCATTTTACTTCAATTTATTTCACTTCATTTCAATTTATTCTATTTAATTTAAATTCATTCTGTTCCATTCTAATTTCTTCCATCCCTAGCAAAAATGGTCCATACAGGTCCATAACCAGTTCCCCGTGTAGAGTTTGGATATTTATCCGGATCCATATGGATATTGTATGGATCTGCAAGGATATCAACACCTTTAACAATACAATATCCATACGATATCCATACAATATCAATACATATCCATATGGGTATGGGGAATTGGACATGAACTTATGTGGACCATTTTTACCAGGGACCTCATTTCAATTTATTCCATTTCATTCAAATCCATTCTGTTTCATTTTAATTTCTTCCATTTCATTCCAATTCATTCCATTTTTCATCCATCCTTTTATTTCATTTCATTGCATTCCATTTTGCTTCATTCAATTTCATTGTGCCTCATTTATTTTCTTTTATTTTTAATCTATTTCGGTTTTTTACTCAACATCATTTCATTTCATTCTACTCCACGTCATTTCATTTCATTTTATTTTACTATCTTAATTTATTTCGATTCATTTTATTGATTCTTGTTTCATTTTTGTTCAATTAGGAAATTCACTTTCCATCTCATTTCATTTCAATTCATTTCATTTTACGCAATCTACAATTTTTATATTATTCATTATTTCCCGAGCACGTTGCAATCGGCAAAAATGATGCATCCGAAAGAAAGTGTGAGACAAAACATGAAAAACAAAAACAAAAACAAAAACAAAACATGCTTTCGAAACTGAAACTGACATTTACAATTTTACTAATGAAAAAATGAAAATAATGAAAGTCGAGATGTTTTGGTGACGCTCGACCCTCTCCTCTTCTTCTTCTCTGAACAAATATACTAACCTCATTGTTTCATACTCATTTAATTATTTCAACTTCGTAGCGATTAGGTACTATGAACTCTTTAAATAAAATTATCTGTATGAATAATTTTTACACGCGCAAGCAGCAAGCGCTTTATTTTTACAACAAAAAGGTGTGATTGCATTAATAAGTTCTGGACAATGATTGCATTAATAAGTTCAGGACAAAGCAAGAAGTCAATTTCCACTCTCGAGTGACACGGAAAGTGATAGATAAAATGACCCATGAATATTTTTGAAAATTAAACTATTCAAAAAATGCTCGTGTTGGTTAAAATGTAAGCATCTTGAGGAAAATTTAAGACTTTCGTGTAAAAATAGCTTGGTTTCACAGAAGAGAGAGGTGACTTAGTGTCGTCATAAAATGTTTACTTAAAATGATAAAAAGAAAATTCTGTTGTTGAGAAAGTTCATAGGTCAGGTCATAAGAATGTATTTATTGGTCTAATTTTTAGCTGATTACGATAAAAAGTTAGTAATGATTATTGTATGGGTATGGTTTCTCTACCATCATACAAATAAAAAAAATGAACATAAAAAAGGAGAAGAAAAAGTAGTGACGGCTTATGCGAATGGCAGTAGCGAATTCTCTCCATTTAAACCAACTTAAAATAATCGATCTTCAGAGAATTTACTGATTGTGAGTTCCTGAGATATCGATTTTTTTTTTTTTTTGCATTTGCTCAGATGTCGGAGAAACATATGAATGAGCAGCCGCTGGGGAAAAAATTCGTCAACACGAATCTGAGATGCATGTGTTATCGCATTAAGCTTTTGATGGGTATCGATCAATTTATGATCGATTTTTGAGGGCAAGTTGATTTTTCTCAAGAATTGGGTTAAAAAAAGGCCTCTATAGTTTACTGGTTGAAAAACGTACCCTGCAGTTGACTGGAATAAAAACCTTAAAGTAACTGATTGTGAGATAGACGTACACTGATGCTTGCAAAGACGGCTCGGACGTTTTGGCACCAATGTTTTCCCTCCGTTTGATTCTCTGTAGATAATCGATTTGGTCAGGGAGCGCTGCTTCATCAACATCGATTCTTGCGCATAGATTCAAACGGAGGAAACACGTCGTTGCCAAATTGTACAAGCCACCTCTGTCGCAAAGGCAGCTCGTATACCTTCAATATGGCAACAACGCATTTTGTCCATTTAAATCGATGGAAAATAATCGATATTCACGCAGAGGTATCTTCAAAATTGCGTCCGAAAAAGCTCCTATGTAGAGTTACAGCTCTCGTTGTTTTGTGCCTGACTGTACATTTTTTATTCGATATTCATCTTTTAACAAAGTGGACGCTGAATAAAGTTACATGAAGTATTTCGCACAAAAATAGCAATTTTCCAGTTCCCCGACATCAGCATCTGACTGAATGTATAATCACCAGAATTGGTGAAATGCCAACTTATTCAAGCTGACTTATTTATTGTTGTTTGCTGCAAGATCCAGGGAAGGCGGCCTCTTCTGATTATTTTTCTGAAAATAAGAACTTACTTTACACAAAGATAAAAAAGAAGAAAAACAAAAGTGTATACCTTCTTTTATTCGATGAGGCCTTTCCAATGTAACTGAAAATTGGGATGCGCCTTTATTGTAAAATGAGAGTGCGTGGCCAACAAATATTCTGAAGATAATTTTTAATAAATAGATTAAAAGATCCACCATTACTGCTTGCGTCGCTAGATTCATTCGTTAAATTACTTTTAAAAATTTGAATCTCGGAATGCAAAAAAAAAATATGAAAAGTCTTATCCTAAAGAGCGTACAGGTTTCGAAAAATGCACGTATAGTTCAGCATACTCTGAAAAAAAGCCCTGAATTTAACTATTTACTTACTTGGAAGTATATGGACAAAGCTTAAAAACTGTTAGTTTTACCATTTAAAATAGTTAAATTAACACAGCACGGAAGTAATTTTATTATTTTTTAAACCGTGAAACCAACCTTTTTTAGAATCTAAAACCATACTTTCAAATATGTGAATAGGTATTTACATTCATGCAGCACTTTTTCCAGTGTTCCCATCTGAACTTAAAGCTATGTTTTCTCTGCGAGAAATGGATTTTAGACTTTTCGAATGGTCTCATCGTTATTTTCGCTGCATTTTACATCATAATTAATAATTCATGTAGCCCATAAAGCGCAAAACCTTTACAAAAGTTCCATATCGAAGATTAAATGAATTTTCTGGGTTAGTGTGTGTACCCGGTACTCCACCTCGGATCTGATGCGTAAATCGATTTATCGAGCTGGGCCTGGGGCCCTAGGCTAAAATCACACATTAAAAGGGGTCCATGAACATTAATTAGGATCTATCGATATCCCCTCAATTTAAACCTGTAGAAAATAATCGATCCTCAGGCGGTTCAACTGTGCCTCCAAATATTCGATACTTTTGCAAGGGCTCAAATGGAAACGAATCGATTGTTTACAATCCGTCAAGCGCGATCGGGACTCATAAATTACAAAATATGTATCTACGTTTATCCTCTACATTTAAACTTGTAGAAAAGAATGGATCCTTTAGGGACTCGACTAAGCCTATGCTAAGCAAACTATGATTCCGAATATTCGATACTTTTGCGAGTACTCAAATGGGAACGAATCAATTATTTACAATACTTTTCAATCTATTCTTTTCTTCTTTTAAATTTTGAATTATAGGTAATTCTTCTATTTTGCCAATTTAAATCATTTTATTTAATGTTAAATAATGTTCAAATGGTGTTACAGTATTTCTTTGTTTTATAATCCTCTGTATGATTCTATATTGGGGTTTACCGTTTGATAGAAAAGAAATTTATATAAAAAATGTAAAAAAATAAATCCGTCAAGTGCGATCGGTGAATTGTAATGTATCGCTACCTCCTCCACTTACATCAATAGAAAATAATCGATTCCTTAGGGAATTCAACTATATGAGCATCCGATCGATACTTTTGCGTGTACTTAAATGGGTATTAATCGATTGTTTGCGCAATCAGTCAAGCGCGATTAATCCGGCAACACCGCAGATCTATCGAGGTTTTCCAAACGTCTTCGGAAATCCTCAAACAAGTCAACTTTTCGCACGTTCGAAATCGATAAGGTTTTTTATTATTTATTTATTTATTTTTCTCCTGCTCACGCTGCGATTTGGCTACCTGATGAATTGACCGTTTCCTCTCCTTCGATCTAATATAAGGGGAGAGGAATCGAAGGTGAGCCACCTCCACACCATTCTCGACAGCGTTGCCATTTTCTCGGATTATTCTCCAATTTCCATTTGACTTGATGAAAACGTTGGTAATTTTTAGGAAAATCTAGCTACATTGATTTTCGAGCCCTTGATTCGTTCATTCATTAGATTCGATTCATTATTATTGATTCGCTCATTCGATTTGACGTAAATCTTCGCCGATGTAGTTCTAGATTCACCAACAGATGGAGCTCGTTTCAGAAGTGTAGGCGCACCTTAACCATAATCTTTGGCGAATTTTCAACTTTAATTCCTTCAAAGCAAAACCGAACTTGCCTCTGACTTTAATCTTTGGCTTTTAAAGTGTTCCTCGTTGAAAATAGAACTCTCAATTTCATTTTTATTCATTATTATTGAAGACTATCAGAAATAGTGTTGACAAATTCCAAAGATTATCGGTCTAGGTCCGCCCACACTTCTAAAACTACCTCTGTATAGCGCTGACAATGAGTGTTCGACACAATGACAATAATTTAAAAAAAAAAAAAAAAAAAAAAAAAAAAAAAAAAAAAAAAAAACGCAACAAATTGGAAAACAATTCATTAGTTTTTCGTTTAATTAATAATTTAATAATTAATAATAAAAAAAAAAAAAAAAAATATTAATAATATTAATAAATATTAATATTAATAAATTATTAATTAATAATTTAATTAATAATTTGCAATAAAAATAAAGAAAAATTGAGCCGGTATGATCCTATCAACACACGATGAAATTTCCCAAAAATCATTAAGTGCGCCGGTTTCTGTTCATAACCTAAGAGTTTGATAAGCCTAAAAAGCCTAGTAACCAAATTAATAAGTACCTACAATGGGGCTCTAGCAAACTTTTGCAATTAGCAAATGAATAGTCCAATTTGATGTAACAACCAGCAAAAATCACGAAAATTACACTAAGAAAGTCTAATATTCAGTAATAAACTCACCTAACTGCTATTACGGCAATTTCGTAATGGCACTTCAACGCAGGTATCATGGGAGATTCCTGTCTATTATGTCACTTTCTCTCAGAGATATGTCTCAAATAAGATCGGAATCTCCCATGATAGCTGTGTCTCGCCGCCATTAAACCCGATTCCGAGAGTGAATTTCGAGATTTTTTGGTGTAATCATCGTCATTTTTACAGGTTTTAATTCAAGAATCAACTCTTCAATCCCATACAGCAAAAGTTCGCAAGAGCCTCATTACATCTTCCTAAAAGTTTTAAGACCATATTTCTTATCGCACATTACCTATTTACATTTTTTTTTCTTTTTTTTTAATGACGATTCTAAATTTTTCAACAAATTGGAAAATTATTATTCTTTAGTTTTTTGTTACAGTAAAAATATGAAGAATTGAGCCACTGTGATCCTTAAAAGGCGTGTTTCCAAAAAAATCATTTATTGAACCGATTTCTATCCGTAACCTAATAAAACCTAAGCCTAAGCCTAAAAAGCCTTTTACAATAACTATTGCTGTTCAAAAATGTGAAAATTGACACGAATCTCGGCTACATCAGTACCTTGAATGTCATAAAGTCTCAAAATTTAATTGAAAAAAAAAAATTGAGTTTAACTCGAAAGTATATACTTTAAGACCCTTAGTTTTATAGACTACAGTTTCAGATCCTCTCCCCCTTAAGCTCATAGGGACTAAAGTATATTGTTATCAACCCCCCCCCCCCCATCCAATTAAATAACGGGTTGTATTCAATAAATAATGAATAAAATGTGAAGAAAGTCTCGAACATTCGTTTCACGATACAGATTCATTTCCCAAAATCGTTCATTTTCGAAGATCTCGTTCAAAAAAGAACAAGTCGCACGATGAACGACTCTTTCACTCCCGGCTCCGGAGTGCCTCAAACTCACACGCTTGCTTACTTCGCTTATTCTCAGCTCGGCCTACGCAGTTTGTTGTTCGTATATTTTTTCGCTCTTCGAGGCGGAAACCGAGATTTTTATCAAGAAAATGAGACGAGCAGCGATGCAAACAACTCCAGCCGGCCGCCACACTATGGTCAAAGATCGTTGAAAAGATGTTCAAAAAAATAGAAAGTAAATTACGCATTAAGTTATCATTTATAAAAATTTAAGACCAAATGGGTCTGTTGCGTACTTTTGCTACATCAATATAACTCATTAGTTTCTAACGTAAAATTCGGCGAAAATAACGATGCGCACATTAAAAACTTTCAAAATCCACTCATTAACTCAGAAAATACCTTCCATTTCAAATAACCCGCGCTATACTAGGCACTATGTCACCGACTTATAACTACATAGATGGAACCATATCGTTTATGTAAACATGAACAGAACTTACAAACATTGGAATGTTTCGTTTAGATGCGTACATTTCTTATATTATTTTGTAATCTTTGATAAACCGAAAAGACCAGTCAGAAAAGGCAGCCAATAGCTCATGTATTTAGAAGGGAATTCCATCATTTTGTAGTTACGATGTTGTTTACTTAGGCACGGTGGTTCCGTCTATGTAGTAGTATACCGGTGCAAATAGTGTCTAGTGTAGCGCGGGCTGTTTGAAATTGAAGTGATTTCCTGAGTCAACGAGAATTTTGAACGTTTTTAGTGTGCGCATCGTTATTTTCGCCGAATTTTACAAAAGAATCAAGGTTCTCTATTGTTGTAGCAAAAGTATGCAACAGATCCATTATATCACAGAAAAAACATTTTTATACGAAGAAAAATGTATATTTGCGGCAACCAGAATTACTTCTACGTAATAGTTAAATGTATCTAATTCGCGTATCCTTATACCCAACCAGCAGACTGACATGACGCTTACTTAACGAACTACGGAGTATTACTTAAAAAGTATGTAATTGGGGATATTACGTAAATTTTTAATAAAAATTGCGTATTTTTTAATAGTTGAAATCTCCCCCAAAACGTTTAAGTAAAATTCACGTTAGTTTTCCGTTTTGAAAACTTAATGCTTACTTAAAAATTACATAACAACTTTTACATAAAGTTCAACTAAATTCACGATTAATTTTGATGAACAATTACTTAAATACAATGTGATACATTTTGTTAAAATGTATATAACAACTATACGTAAAATTTAATTGCTATTAAGTAATTCGAATTAATATTCGAAATTCATTTCGAAAATGAATTTTTCATTTTCACTGATTTTGGCCTCTTGTTTTCGATTTCTGACCATAGTGCGCCAGGGAAGTTCTCCGTGTGACTTGTGTCCAAATCCAGTTTCGTAAACTGAGGATTGTCTCCTCTGATCCGCTGATTTCGCAGTAGGAAAAAACCATATAGTCACGTGATTCTTCTCTTTTTTAATTATATACATAACAGAGGTTACTATCATTTGAACTCGGGTAAAAATCGGGGGAATCCCACCAGAATAATTTATTCTTTGTTTCAATAGTCAAACGTATTCGTGTACCGGGGGGGGGGGGGGGGGGGGGGGTTGATTGTTGGTGCAAATGTAGTGATGCGAATGGGCCTGAGGAGGTTGCGAAGGGCATTCGCCCCAGAGCTGTAGTTTTGTGTATATTCGGAGGAATTTTTCAATTCACCGCGGTGATACTACCGGTTAAGAAAAGATTACACAGTTCAGTTCAGTGAATGACTATGTAATGCACGAAAATACTCGCATCTGTAATATTTTTTCAACCGGTAAAATCGTCACTGAATTAAAAAAACTTGCGGATATTTTTATAAATTAGCGGCGATTTCCACCGATGGAGAAGAGATTACAGATCAGATTATTTTCGTGCAGTGCAGTCATCACAGAGCTGAAGTGTGTAGTGTAATCTTTTTTCAAGGTGGGATCTTCGGTGATTTGAAAACTGCCTTTGACAGTGCTCGAAATAGCTGCTTGGATTCACCCTCCACCTTGTGGGACCTTCAGTGGCGAGGCGTGCCATTTGGCGACGTTCCTGTTTCCCCCCATTTAAACACATTAGAAAAGTCGAAATGCTTGGTCATCGCCGATGACTGAAGCGTTCGACTTTTTTGATGAATTTAAATGGAGAAAATACATTGTTTCCAAACTTCACGCTTCGCCATTGGGGACCTTCGATGAGGCCCCAACGGACTAATAGACATCAAGGAGGGGGGGCAGCTTTGGTGGCGCTGACAAACCTTTAATAGAAAAAAAAAACTTTAGTAGAGCTATCCAAAAATTGTGTAAGCCTACTTAAGAGAAATTTGGCTGCGTGAATCAAAAGTTTTTTTACGCCTAGCTTAAGAGATTTTGCTGGATGTACCAAAAATTTGGTTGGCCTTATGATGCTGGGTCACTATACCAAAGGTTTTGACAGCGCCGCGCCACCGGAGCAAACTGCCAATGCGTTTTTTATTTCTCCTATACATAATCACCGCGAGCCCCTAAACAGGTGAAAGGAGATATTTCAGTGACAAAGCTTGGTATTTGACAACGTTTCATTAAAACCATTGTAAATATCGAATCGTTCAGAGTGGTGTGAAAAATTTGGGTCATTGGGTGTTCGACCTTTTTGTGGGGTTTAAATGGGCAGTTTGTAATGTTGTCGAATCACACGCTGAGGAGAGGGAGAGGGAGAGAGAGAGGGGGAAGAGGGAGAGAGAGAGAGTGAGAACGAGAGCGAGAGATAAGCCGTTTTACGAAAAAGGTCTCTCTCTCACACTCAGTGGCGCACCGAAGGGGGTGGTTTTAGAGTCAAAACCCCCCCTAAGCATCAAAATGTTTCCCTAAAAAAGGTCATCTTCGGCCAAAATTACTTTCAAAACCCCCCTAAGGCCTCAGAAAATGGAAAATTTGCGGTGAAACCCCCACCAAACAAAAGTTCTCGGTGCGCCACTGCTCACACTCATTGTCTCATACGGAGAGTTGCTCTCGTAAGGAGGAGGGAGAGTGAGAGAGAGAGAGAGAGAGATCGTTTTACGAAAAAGGTCTCTCTCCCGCACTCATTGTATCATACGGAGAGTTGCCTCTGTAAGGGGGAGAGGGGCGAAAGAGAGACCGTTTTACGAAAAAGGTCTCTCTTTTGCACTCATTGTCTCTTATGGAGAGTTGCTCCTGTAAGGGGGAGAGGGAGAGCGAGAGAAAGACCGTTTCCTTAAAACGGCTTCACTTTCACTTTCGCTCCCCCTTACGAGAGCAACTCTCCGTATGAGACAATGAGTGCGAGAGAGAGACGTTTTTCGTTCGAGAGAAAGACCGTTTCCGTAAAACGGCTTCACTTTCACTTTCGCTCCCCCTTACGAGAGCAACTCTCCATAAGAGACAATGAGTGCGAGAGAGAGACCGTTTTCGTAAAACGGTCTCTCTCTCGCTCTCCCTCCCCCTTACGGCAGCAACTCTCCATAAGAGACAATGAGTGCGAGAGAGAGACCGTTTTCGTAAGAAGCTCTCTCTCTTGCCCTCCCTCCCCCTTACGGCAGTAACTCGCCATAATAGACTATGAGTGCGAGAGAGAGACCGTTTTCTCTCTCGCTCTCCTTCCCCCTTACGAGAGCAACTCTCCGTATGAGACAATGAGTATGCGAAACAGAGACCTTTTTCGCAAAACGGCTTCTCTCTCCGCTCTTCCTCCCCCTTACGAGAGCAACTCTCTATAAGACAATGAGTGCGACAGAGAGACCCTTTCTACGAAAAAAATTCTCTCTCTTGCACCCATTGTCTCTTATGGAGAGTTACTCTCGTAAGGGGGAGAGAGAGCGAGAGTGAGATTGTTTAAGGAAAGAGGTCTCTCTCTCGCACTCATGTTCTCTTACGGAGAGTTGCTCTCGTACAGGAGAGAGAGAGAGAGAGAGAGAGAGAGAGAGAGAGAGAGAGAGAGAGAGAGAGAGAGAGAGAGAGAGAGAGAGAGAGAGAGAGAGAGAGAGAACCTCCCCTCACGGAAAAAAAACTACGGTGAAAATAACCATACGGATACCTTATTTTGGCACCTGCTAGATGTTATGGTAATGTTAACCAAAAGTATACTATGTTTTGACTAGGTACTATAGGTGATGTTACCTGATTGCATGTCGAATTTACTTAAAGTATCGGTAAATGTACCATACTTCTGGTCAAGTTTACCATAACATCTAGCAGGTGCCAAAATCAGGTATCCGTATGGTTATTTTCACTGATCTTTTTTTTCCGTGCTCTCTCCGGCGTAGCCTATCGATGGACTGAAGTTGCGGCTGAAGCGGACTTGCTACTTGAACTTCCGAGGAAATAAATATAGCGAATCGATCTGATAAAAAAAATACATTTTTAAATAATCACGGAATCAGTTTTAGTCATGTACCGAAATATGAGCAAAAACATTATTTCCTTGAATAATACGCTTATATTTTACTTACGCGGGTTTTAAGTCTCTATATTTTGCACACAAACAAACTATTTTTATAATCCTCGAGGTCGTGGATGATTCCGATATTTGAATGACTTTCTCCTAAGCGAGTTAGAGCTTTAATTGTAAAATGATGCAAAATCAGCGAAGGGTGGAGTTGAAATTATTTTAAAATTTAATCCTAAACTCAAGAACAACAGCAACGCATGTCACTTCCTGGTGCCTCACTTTAGGTACTTATCTTTCCATTTGCATGGTGTTTTTGGGCGGACGATTCCAGATGGACAATACTTATTCAGCAGATCGAGTAAAAAACGATAGCAGCTTTTTTATTATTATTATTTGTTTTTCTTTTATGTATTTGTTTTTATTGATTTTCTTAACATTGCGGTAAACAATAACCCGCATAGACACTTTTTAAAGTGTCGTCCCAAAAATACGTGTACTTACAGCACAGAATAATACAATCAGAACGGAAACTCCCATAAGAGCCAATGGAAGCACGTTTGGAATTTAACGGCACCAATAGGCAACGCTGTGGTCCTACATCCCAACATGGCGGACGTGTGTGATTTGTGTTGAAACTCATTTATTTCTGTGAATTCTGGAAAGAAATCTTAAGTTTCCGCCCTCACTTTTATTCTAATGGCATTTCAGAATGAAAATTTAGCGGATCATGTCCTATATTTTTTTTTTTTCACGCGCGAATCCAGATGTAAACATCCTATATCCCAACATGGCGGACGCGAAATGAATTTGCTTCAAAATCCGACAGAGTTTCCGTTCTGATTGTATTATTCTGTGCTTACAGTTCTGGTGGTTATTGATAGTTTATGCTGCACAAATATTTTGCTATTTTCATGGCGGCCGTTGCCGCCCAAATCTTATGGCAATGGGGCTCCTGCAAACTTTTGCTGTGAGCAAATGAATGGTCCATTCTGATGCGTAAAAACCAGCGAAAATCACGAAAATCGCACTGAGAAAATTTAAAATTCAGTAATAAACCTACATAACTACATAAATGGCAAGATCGCAATGGCGCGTCGGTTCGACGCAGGTATCATGGGAGATTCCTTTCTAATATGCCACTTTCTCTTTGGAAACAAACACAGAGGTATGTCTCAATTTAGATAGGAATCTCCCGTGATACCTGCGTCGAATCGCCATTTAGCTCGATTCTGAAAGTGAATTTCGTGATTTTTTTAAAGTACTCATCGTCATTTTTACAGGTTTTTATGCAAGAATCAACTCCTCAATCCCGTGTAGCAAAAGTTCGCAAGAGCCCCATTGTATATGCTTCTTCGTATTCTTCTTGTGTGGTGTTGCGATGAGAACACCTCTTGTAGATGGAGTTAATTATTGAAGATAGGGAAACCCGCAGTGTAATCAGTGGCATCAGCCGCAATAACGGGATCGTGTTTGAAAGCATCTCTATAAGTTTCGGAGTGGATTTCGTGATTTTTTAGTGCAGCTCTAATCGTTATTTTTGCAAGGTTTTACCCCATAGATAGTGAGCTATACCTATCAGTGGCGGCTCGTGCAATGTGGCAACAATGGACTCCCTCCATTTAAACCTATGTGAAATAATCGATTCTTTGGTGAGGCGCTGTGCCTCACCGAGAATCGATCTTTTAGCACAGATTCAAATGGCAAAATAGCACTATTGCCAAATTGCACAAGCCGCTACTGATACCTATTAAATCCTGTAGCAACATTTTGCAACAGCTCCATTGCGATTTGCGACAGAGGCGTTGAGTGCAATTTGGCAACGTTGCAATTCGTCCATTTTAACCCATGAAAAAAAAAGATCGAACTATTGGGTGTTCGGTGAACACCTTAGCATTCGATCTTTTACATGGGTTTAAATGGACCCGATGCAACGCAGTCAAATTGCAAGCTTCGCCACTGATTTGCGATGACACGTCTCCTCAATTTCTCTGATTTTATGACTGATGGAAAGGAGAAGAGGCCGTATTACTATTTCGAGCCACAATGCAAAGGCACAACTATCGGAAACACCGGTGCCAGTGGCGGCGCGTGCAATCTGGCAACAACGTATTCTCTTCATTTAAACCTGTGTAAAACAATCGATCTTCAAGAGGTGCAATGCACCCCCAAGATATCGATACTTTTGCATAGGTTTGAATGGAAACTTAGCAAGGTTGCCGAATTGCACGAGCCGCGACTGACCGGTGCGGACCTACACTATGGCGTCATCGAGTTTCGCGCAATTAAAGACATTTTAAAATTCGCTTTGCAACGAGCCTCAACTAACCGTTACTTTTTCCTTATTACAGATTTAATTTTATGAGTTTTTGTTGCTTTCATTGGTTTTCTCGGAACAATTTACTTTGGAATCATCATGCGGTATTTCTGGCTTTATAGCAAAAAAGCGCAACAGACCCATATTCATTGGCGGATCCAACAATCAGGCAACGGTGTATTCTTCCCATTTGATTGTATGGAAATAATCGATAGGTCACGCTGCTACAGCCCCTTCGCGAATCGATTGTTTATCATACATTCAAATGGTAAGAACGCGTAGTTGCCAAATGAATGGATCCATCTATGGGTGCGGTGGTATCAGAGTGTGAGTTTTTGTTGATTTCCTCGTGTTTAGGAGTAGTAAGTAATATTTGGTATTCATCACTATAGTACTGCTTAGTAGTACAAGTACAAGTAGTACTTTGAAGTAGTAATTTACAAAGGGCGCATAGTAATTTTTTCGTTATTTTACATTTGGATTAAAGTTCACATTTGTAGCAACATAAGTTTATAACAGACTTATTGCTGTCAAGAATATAGATAAAACAAACTCCAGATATTAAGCCACAATCAATCAATAAGTCCATGTATCAAAGTAGTCGTCTGGAATCAGTTTTTTTCGTCAGTTTCAGTTCAATTGTTGAAATGCGTCATTAATGCATTTGAAACGCCGCGTTAGTAGGTATAATTATATTAATAAAGTAAATGGTAATATGTGGTACGAAATTTATTGATATTTTGAACATGGTATTTACAAAATAATTAAAAGTAGGTAAATTTACAAGAATATTTCAGAATTTTAACATTTGATTAAAAATTTTGGAACGATTGCAAAATTAAACTTTTGACCTGGAAATGGCCTACAAGCAATTTACTCTGGGACCAAAATCCCCTACAGATCGATAGTTTAATTCATTTAATAACATCTAATAAAAAAATTATAATAAAATAACACGAAAAATTATTTATTAAAAAGTAAATGTATTTTTACAATAAAAAAAAATAATATATATGAAATAAAAATTTAGTTACTCTACTAGATATAATTTTATCTACGCAAAACTTTGATAAAATTAGATAATTTGCTACTCCTTTAATATTATTGCCACATTGCTAATGCCTTTCCTGATCACAGCCCAGAAATTTTCCCTACGATTGTGAGAGGGGAGGGGGGATTTCAGGCAGTAAACAAAAGAAATAATCTGGTATACTGGTTAACGAGCTATACAAAAATATTTTTTACAGTTTTATTTTTATCAAAAACAAGTTGATTATACCTAGCAGCATGTAGGGAATAAGTCAAAGGCACCATGGAATGAAAGTGAAATGGAAAAAATAGACGATGAAAAAGCAAGAATATAGGTTAACACGTTTAAAAATATAATGCTAGTAAAACAGGTGTAATATTTATTTACAGTACAGTATTTTTTTTCTTTTTATTTATTATTTTTTTTTTTTTTTTTTTTTTTTTTTTTTACAAAACTCATCATCCACGATTTCTCAAATTTTGTTCACGGGAAAAGTATTGAGGTCTATAGAAGTTCATTCACTTTGCAGTGGCGAAGAGTATGATTTAACGACGTCACACATCTGGATCATTTTAAACCCATCATGAAAAAGGTCGAACTACTAAATGTTTGGCGAGCCTTCGATGTCGACCTTTTACAAGAGTTTAAATGGACAAAATATCAAAAAGTTTGAGATCAATGAGGATCAATAAACGTATAAAGAGCGAGCGGCTGTTGCACCTTGCGCAGATTAAGTGTACGCCTTCAACGAGAAACGATGCAAATACATGGACACGCTTGCCTGCGCTCAGTCGGTTGCGCGTACTGTCATTTGAAGGAAAATTATATGGAACGATGGATACGCGTACCACACGAAATCAAGACCAAAAATTATTTGATTTTGATTCATAATGGATCTGTAATGAGTTTTAACGCATATTTTGCATTAATGAATCTTTTTTTACTGCCGCTCGAATTCACGAGATTTTTGGAGGAAAGCTGTCAGTATTCTATAGATATATAAAAGCTTAGCATACTTTTATAAATTAAATATAGATTCGGTAAGTATAAGAGCCTCATTAAAGTTGATTAAAGCTGATTCTTTGAGCAGGAGCAGGTGCATTCTTCGGTGACCGAATAAGGGACTTTGATCCACTGGCACGAGAACTTTTTCCGCTTCCGCATCCTCTTGTATTCTTTCGTTCCCTTTTCGTACGTCATCGCGTTCTCTTGCTTTTTCTTAATTCTTTCGTGCGGCTTGCGTAGTCTGAAACAAGAAAATAGATCACATGGAGAATCAGTGGTGACGCGTATAATTTGGCAACGATGCACTGGAAAAAAAAAAAAAAAAAAAAAAAAAAGATTCCCAAAAAGCACAACAATGAGAGATCCGTAACTGTTAGAGTTCGTTTCAGAAGTGTAGGCGCACCTAAACAATAATCTTTGGCGAACTTTCAACTTTTGTTTGTTTCAATCAAAACAAAACTTATCCACGACTTAATTATTTTGCTTTTAAAGTGTTCCATATTAAAAAGTGCACACTCGAACTCATATTCTTTCATTTTCATTGAGTAATATCCAGAGATTACTAAGCCTAAGGGATATGGCATAACGATTCAAAAGTGTTATTCGACTCCTACGAAGTATGCAATGTGGCGTACCAGTGGCGTACGCACGGGGGGGGGGGCTAAGGGGGCTAAAGCCCCCCCCCCCAGACCTCCGATTTTTGGGGGTGGAGAGGAAGGGGGGAACAATTTTCAGTCAAATGCTCATCAGTGCGAGCCCCTCCCAAGAAAAATCCTGCGTACGCCACTGTGGCGTACGCTGGTGACCGTAAACATTGTTACTACTGTTGTTTGAATGAGATTTGACAGCAACGCCACTAACTAAATTAATAAGATTAATAAAGTGTTTGGGAAGTTTAATGAGCTCTGAGTATATTTTGTACGTGAATCCGAAAATCTAAGTCACTTTAATCATCCCATCGGCCATTAAATGACAAACATTTAGATGCTGTAGAGAATCTAACCTCATTTCCGACAACATGAATAACAACAATGTTTACGGTCACCAGCGTACTGCACGTTGTATGTATCACGGCCATTCTGCAGGCGTTTTTTACGGAGCCCGGCCAACGGTTTTTCAACACGGCGGAGATAGGAAGTGCCATATCTCTTAGGCTTATTAATCACTGGTAATATCATCGGTCTTGGTGCGCCTACACTTCTGAAACTACCTCTGTACCAAAATGCTCATGTTTGTACCAACGAGCGATATGTATAGCGATAGAGGGGTCAATACATGTTATAAGTCCTATCTCAAAGTGAGGTATAGCATGGGCGAATGGGCGATCTAATTCTGTTTTGTTTGCCTCACATTTTTTAACCTTAAATAAATGGAAATTTGTAATTATTCCAGTGAAAATCAACGGGCTATAACTTTAGTGTGGCAAATCAAGGAACGTTCCGCTGGTTCACTGTTGTCACCTAGGGCGCCGCCATCTTGCCGTAAAAATCGATTTCGCGGTTAAATTTTGCAGGTCGTTTCGTAAACAAACTCGGGCATCATCGCCGGAAACGACCAACAAAATTTAACCTCAAACCTTGGAATCTGCCGCCCAAACTCCGCTTTTTCCCAGGATTCCTTCTATCCTAGTGTGGCACAAGGTGGACTAATCCGCTGCCACTCTAAAACTATAGCTCATTGGTGAAAAGTGATTATAAACGAAAGTGCAAGTGTTAACGAGTAGAAGAAGATCTGGACACAGAATTCTAATACATACAACTATCCAGGTGAGAAAATGTTGCATAATTCAGTTATGCGCCCCCTTCTCCATTGAGCAAATCCTTCCAGAAAAAACAGTTATATCGATTTCTGTGTTCAGATAACTACTCTAAAACACGTACACTTTCGTTTATAACCAATTTCAAATGTGTTCGTCACAATTTTTTTTTTTTTTTAAATTTAACCCTTCACTGCATGGTGAACACAAATTCTTCAAACGCCCATATAAAATACAGGTTTTGAGATATGCCTTCGGCGCATGGTGTGTCAACGCGGGAGAAGGTATGTTTTGAGCGCACACAAAAAAAAAAAAAAAAAAAAAATGGCTGAAAGAAAACATCATGCAGTGAAGGGTTCGTGATCGAAATCATGTCAGGGGGGAAATTTGCTCCCGTATCCAAACTGACCACATTTTGATTATTTTTATAAAGTTTCCGGCATTGGCTTTTTGAAAAATCCAATTAAAGTAATTTTTTTTTCTTTAAATTAAAAAAAAAAAAAACGCCATTTCTTATGGTGTTATATCACTTGTAAAAAACGAGTAAAAAATAGAAAAAAGATAATTTTGACCAAAAAACCGTCAAATTATTTTTTTCACTATTTTTCCCATGTATTTGACCACCTAATACATTGAAAAATCCACATTTGCTTGAGAAAAAAAAATCATGCAGTGAAGGGATAAGGGTTAGAAAAAGTGAGGCAAACAAACTGAGCCTGTGTGAAAAACGTCCGTGAGAGATTTTAATCAAAGCTGCCTCCTTGCTGCCTCAACAGAACGTCCCACAAATCCTCTTTATATCGCTATAGCTCGTTGGTTTGTACTATAGTTTTAGAAAATGTACCCATCATGCTCAGTATTTGGCTCATATCAGTGTTGCGGGAAATTCAAAAATTTATCATTGAGTGCGAGTAACGAAAATGCACTTACTTAATGGGTCTGTTGCAAACTTTTGCTAGAACGATTAAGAGTGTGGAATCTAATGTAAAATTGCCTGAAAAGTCCATTGGTGGCATCAGAAAGTCATAAAATGCAACAACAAACTCACAAGAGGCGTTTAAGAAGTCCAAGATGGCAGATGAATATCGAGCAATCTATACGCATGCACCGTGAACATCCAAGGATGGCCAACTTTGACAACCTCACTGGAAATAGAGGTTATGTGTTAGTTTACGTTGTGATTGATTGTGATCAATATTATGAGGTTGGCTATCCTTGGATGTTCGTGGTGCATGCTTACAAATCGCGCGATATTCATCCGCCATCTTGGATTTCATTAAATGCCTCTTGTGAGTTTATTATTGCATTTTATGACTTTCTGATGCCTCCTATGGACTTTTCAGGCGCTTTTACATTAGATTACACACTCTTAATCGTTGTAGCAAAAGTTTGCAGTAGACCCATTTTATACGGAAATTGTGAGCTTACCTGCAATGCCATCGAAGTAGGTTAAGAACTTTGGCCGTCCCTGGAACGCAGGACATACCCGGAGGCCAACTGCACGAGGCCTGATCGTTGATGCACTCTCCTTTGCTGATCCACCGGGGCCAGAAATCAGTGCCTAAATCAGTCCAAACGAAGCGGATGGGACAGGTTGCCCGACGAATCAGCCACTGTTTGACCAGCTCCTTATATTCGTCAGGGAGATTTGCAGGTAAGTGGACGGATTCAGGGATGAGACGACTTCGGTTCTGGTTGACCAACGCTCTCAGGGCCCGCACTGACTTTCCCTCGGATTCTTCTTTGCTGCCCTGAAAGAGGAAAAAAGTGAGAGTGTTAACAATAAAGAGCGTTTATTTGACCATAGATTACTAAACTTCTATAAGCGCTAGATTGTAGGTACCAAAAATGTATGCCACTTTATTACATAAGCTATTGTGAGGCTCGCCTGTACTTTGCAAAAAATATGACGATCATATACAACTGTCCCAAAATTGAGCATGCACACAGAAAAAAAAACAGGAAAAACACTTAGGTGGCGCTGACAAAATCTTTGGTAGAAAAGTGACCCAGCAAAATACTTTAGTTGAGCCAACCAAACCTTTGATTCACCCAGCAAAATCTCTTTAGAAAGGCGCACAAAACCTTTGGTTAGCTCTGCGAAAGTCTTTTGCGGGGTCGTTTTGAACGGTCTAAAAAAATCTCAAATCCCAAAATGCGTGCATGAAATGGTTGATTCTTGACCAATTTCCGTTTTTGGGCTCAAAATTTCCATAAAAGAATTTCACAGGTGCTGACATAATTGGACGTTACGTTTTTCCTTTGGTTCCAATTTAAAATGCCAAAAGCACGAATTTTCCCGAGAGCGACAAGTGGTGGTCCATCGGCGATCCATCGGATCGAAATCTGGAAAAGTTTCGCTTGGAATCACCGTAAATCGTCTGGAGCAGAAGTATGCAACGGCCACATTGTAACGTGACATTGAAACTTCGTTGATTGCAGTGGCGTTACGTGCAATTTGGCAACGTTGTATTGAGTTCATTCAGACCCCTGTAAAAGGTCGAATATGAAGGTGTTCTCCGAAAACCCAGAACTTCGATCTTTTTCATGGGTTTTGAACCCTTTCAACATATCACGCCCTAGTTAGTTGATTTCGAATCTCCATCTCTCGTTGACAATAAAAGCCAATACACCTGTTTAGTGTGACGTCACGAAAAAAATGGGTTCCAAACAAATGCTCCATCTCACTCGCTCTCGTGGGGATTCTCATAAAAAACACGATCCAAGTTTTCAAATACTTTGTGCCAGTAAACAAGTAGTTCTCTCAGATTTTATAACACCATTGGATTCCACGTACCTTAAAGAATGAGCACGTCAAAACAAATTTTTTTAAACATCGCGCATTAATGTACAATCACAGTTATATCGAAGAGAGTCCTATGTTTTGTCCTTGTCCCACTCACAGTTTCTTATGGCTCATCGGCACCATCACACCATGTGTTATACCTCAAACAAGCTTCGATACGAAGAGAGGTTAGGATGATTGAGACCGTGAGTAAGACAAGGACTAAACATAGAACATCTTTCGGTATAACTGTGATTGTAAATTCGCTTGTAATCTTATAGGACTTATGTCAGAGTGAAAAGATAATTTAAGGTACGTGGAATCTAATGGTACAATAACATTTGAGAAAAATGTGGTGAACTAGCATGAATTTGCGTTCGAAAATTTTTATCTGATTTCTTATGGGTAAATCCACGAGAGTGAGCGAGATAGAGCATTTGTTGGGAACCAATTTTGATCGTGACGTCATAACGAAACAGGTCTATTTAAATCGTTAACACTCGCAAATAAAGATCCACCGAGCGCCTTCAACAACCGGAATAGGCAAATTGAACACAGCGGAGTACGAATATTTAACTACCCACTGAATTTGAGTGAGTTGCAACTTTGATTTCTTCTGGTAACCTGAACCTGGTAAGGGTTAAATGGACAAACTGCAACGTTGCCAAATTGCACGGTACTTCACTGGTTGATTGCTGTATATTTGCGGTTATAAAATCCTCTTACCGGTTGCAAGGATGTTTTCTCCCTCGTTCGTCTCATCCACCGGGAATCGAAGTCCGGTCCCAACAGTTCGATCAGAGTCGACTCTTGAAGATCCTTCCGCCTGGGTTTCAGCACCGAGCTCCGCGGATTCTCCCAGAATTTCAGCGGGATGTGAGGAGGAGAGTTTCCGGGACCAAGGAGGATCGTAGGCGAGGCTCCCAAAAGACCGATGCTATCTTTACTAGACATTTTATCTGCGCAGAAAAAAAGAGAGAGACAAAAATCAATTAAATTATAGCGATGCTTTTTTTCTTACAGCTGGACCAACGAGCTGGACAAATAAACGGACGGTTTTCAGCAGAGCTGCCACCTGGAGCAATGAGCCTTAACTAAAATAGGGCTCAGGGGCGTGCCGGGGGGGGGGGGGGGCGGTACCCTTGCCCCGAGCGGCACTCTCCGGGGGCGGCAAAATAAGGGTGAACAACCAAAAAAAAAAAAAAAAAAAAAAAAAAAAAAAGAGGGCGGCAAAAGGCAAAATCAGTGTGTAACAAGCAACAAAAAAAAAATATCAAATTTGTCATGTTGTTCGCGGAGGGCGGCAAGATTGCATTCTTGCCCCCCCCCACCCCCCTCTGGAGACCACGGCACGCCCCTGATAGGGCTATATCACACTGAAAAAAATAATTCCTGAATTCTAGTAATATTACCAGAAGCCCAACGAAATGTGAAGTGAACCACACAAAGTCTGGTACTTTGAATTAACCAGAAAATTCTGGTGTTAATACCAGAATATGCGGGTAGAACTAGAGCTTCTTCAACATTTTTAATAACTATTGTACAAACACTAGTAGAATTCTGGTAATTGTACTATGACCATTGACCAGCAAAAGAAATTATCATGTCTCAGAGTTTAACAGGATTGCCACTTGAAGTATGCCTGTGAAAAAATCAAAAAATCTTCTGAAAATGGTAGGGATGAGAGGTTTTTCTTTTGCTGGCCATAGTACTATATCCTTTACATTGATCCACATATCTTCGTGCCTCTGGTAATCTTTTTTTTTTTTTAACATGCAGTAAGTACTGCACGTTTTTGTTTTTTTGTTTTTTTGTTTTTTGTTTTTTGTTTTTTTTTTTTTTTTTTTTTTTTTTTTTTTTCAGTGCATGTTTTAAGTCCTGATTGCGCGTCGTTCACGATCAAATGGGGCTCTTGCGACCTTTTGCTACACGGGGTTGCGAAAAGTTGATTCTTGCATAAAAACCTGTAAAAATGACGATGAGTACACTAAAAAATCACGAAATTCACCCTCAGAATCGAGCTTAGTGGCGGAGAGACACAGGTACCATGGGAAATTCCTATCTAAACTGAGACATACCTTTGTGTTTCCAAAGAGAAAGTGACATATTAGATAGGAATCTCCCATGATACCTGCGTCAAACCGCCATTACAATCTTGCCTTTTTAAAGTAGTTATGTATAGGTTTATTACTGAATTTTAGACTTTCTCAGTGTGATTTTCGTGATTTTCGCTTTCGCTTCTACAGTCAATTAATTTGACTCCATTTTTGAGGTGTTTTGGTCGCGTTACTTCTATCGAATAAAGGCTTTAAAAACTCCCAAAATAATTGAAAGAAAACAGCGAATATAGATGGATTTGAGATCGATTTTTAGAAGAGAGATCGATTTTTATTTTATTTTTTAGTGAGATTTTTGAATTTTAGAAGTGTCAGGTTGGTATTCCTCCAGTTTTATCAAATCCATTTGAGCGTGTACGAAGGTCTTTCCCTAAAGCAAGACAGCAACATCATATGGTCAAAAAGTTCGACAAATAGGGCCAAAAATCATTAAAAATGAGTGATGAACAATTGGCCGGATTGTTTTTGACCTTTTAAGCTTAGTTTTATAAAACTTCTTTCCCGGTGACATTTCTAGATTTCAAGTACTAGCTAAAAAGTGTTCCATAAGATTAAAATTGGTTATGAAAAAGCGATGCTTCACTATCGATGAATCTATTGTTTTGCATTGAATCATATGGCAGTAAAACATTGTTGCCAAACCGCACAAACCACCCGCGCTGTTATAAGTGGCAGGTCTTCTCTTGTATGAGCCTATACTGACACTTGAATCGTTTACTAATTGTTTACTTGTTCGCTACTTGTTTAAAAAAAAAAAAAAAAATGACATAAAACCTCATTTTTTATAGCTTTAATTCACGGCGATTTATAGAAAATAAAACGTCAAAACATATGTTTCAACACTTTTTCCCACATCAATACAATGCTCTATTTTCTCGGGAGGGCACAGAAAAGTGAAAAAAAATGGTTGAAAACGGTTTGGATAAATTGTCAGTGCGAGCACTTTTATTGAACAATTGATTTGCTGACTCCGAAGGGTTCAATATTCCAGTTTTCATCACTGTGGACACTGTGTATTAAAGAATGTTAAATTTGCTTTATATTGTTTCACATGGCGCATGGCGCCATCTATTTTTTCCGATTAGTCGACAGCTCTTCAAAAATTTTCTCAGATTTGATAAATGCAGTTCATGAAACTAAAAACGTTTGTTTCTTCGTGGTGTGATTCCTTTCTTGTAATGGGTCTGTTGCAAACTTTTGCTACAACGATTAAGAGTGTATAGTATAGTGTAAAATCACCTGAAAAGTCCATTGGTGGCATCAGAAAGTCATAAAATGCATTAATAAACTCACAAGAGGCGTTTAATGAAATCCAAGGTGGCGGTAAAACATGCAGCAATTTGTATGCATGCACCACGAACATCCAACTATAGCCAACCTCACAATATCGATCACACCCAATCACAGCGTAAATAAACACATGACCTCTGAAGCTGCGAGGTTGTCAACCTTGGCAATCCTTGGATGTTAAAGGTGCATGCATACAGATTGCTCGATATTTTACCGCCATCTTGGATTTCATTGAATGTCTCTTGTGAGTTTATTATCGCATTTCATGACTTTCTGATGCCACCAATGGACTTTTCGGGCGATTTTACATTCAATGAAACTCTTTTCATCATTGTAGCAAAAGTTTGCAACAGACCCATTCACATCCATTCAGTGGCGTCGAGTGCGCGCAATGGGTCTCATGCAAAATTTTGCTGTAAGGAAATGAATAGCACAAGCTGATGTAAATACCAGCAAAAGTCACGAAAATCACAGTGAAAAATTCTAAAATTCAATAATAAACTCACAAAAATGCTCAATCGGCATGATCAATGATCATAATGGCGCTTCAACGCAGGTATCATGGGAGATTCCTGTTTATTATGTCACTTTCTCTACGGAAACACAGAGATGAGGTTCAATTTAGATAGGAATCTCCTATGATACCTGCGTTGAACCGCCGCATTATGCCCGATTCTACGAGTGAATTTCGTGAATTTTCAGTGTACGCATCGTCATTTTTATCGCGGTTAATATGAAAGAATCAACTTTTCAATTCCGTATAGCAAAAGTTTGCAAGAGCCCCATTTAGGTAGTAACGTTCCATTTAAACCATTTAAACCTGGTTTGAGAAAGTGTGACTCGAGTAACGAGGTTGAACTACCTACCGAGTACTTACAGTATTCGATCCGACTCTCTAGATAAATACATTTTATTTTACCGGGAAGAGGACAGTTTTCAAACTCCAATCAAACCCTTTTCATATGCGAGTAAACATTCGTATCTGTATGCTGGATCTAACTCACTTAATGGAGCAGCTAGATGCAAGGCTCTGAAATTGTGAGTTTTTGTAAAAAAAAAATTATAGTACTAGTTGATGAGCTGAGAACAATGGTGCCTTTGGTTTTTTCCTAAGTGTCCCGGTTTTGGAGATACACGCGTGTAAAGTTGTAAAAAATCGTGTGCGTAGTGCCGTCCTTACGCGGGATTCCCATTTACCAATGTATTTTGGGCCAAAATCTTATCTCCGGAACAGTGGAACTTAATGAAAAACCAAATGCATCCTAGTTCTTAGCTCATCAAATACTTTCATTTTCTTTATAAAAAAAACCCCAGCATTTTAGACCTTTGCAACTGCCCCATTCCAGTTTTTATTCAAAGGTGAGGCGTGAAAGTTGACAACAATATATTTTCTCCATTTAAATTCACCAAAATAGTCGAACGCTCCAGTCATCGGCGATGACCAGGCATTTCGACCTTTCTAATGTGTTTGAATAGGGGAAAAGGAACAATGGCAAATCACACGCCTCGCAAATGTTTTTATTCACAGTAATTCCGGCTCTGAATTATTAACTTTCCATTAATGATGCTTCCTCGAGCGCCTTCAATTTAGTGTGTAGGCAAAATCAGCATCGTGGTGTAGGAATATTTAACTACCCTCTTGATTTGAGCGAGTTAACCTTGATTTGTCTTCGTAACCTGATCGTAAAAGGGCTAAGTATATGTATATAATCTACGTTAATTTTCAAAAACCAAATATTTGTTCGATTACTTTGTAGTGTTTTTAAACAAAGTTGCCCTCGATTGTTTGAAGAAAAAGAAAAAAAAAAAAAACGGTTCCGGATTACTATTTAATAACGGTTTAAAAACTTTCCGAACCTCGAGTACAAAATGTACACGAAGAATCGGATGGAACACGGAGAAAATTTTCTGATTGAAATTACGGAACGTATAGGAAGAAATTGGGGTAAAAAGAAATTCCCTTTAAAATAACAAGAATTCTTACTGATTCAACCAAAATTCTTACTGATTCAACTGGAATTCTTATTGATCCAACGATTCTTTCTTGTGATTCTTCTGAATCATCAGAACGTTCAATTGGACCTATGATAATTCTGGTTGAATCAATAAGAATTCTTATTATTTTAAAGGGAATGTCTTTTTACCACAATTTCTTCCTATGTTCCGTGATTTCAATCAGAAATTTTTTCTCCGTGAATACTAAAAGTTCTGGACAGTTCAACCTCGGAATTCGAGTCCCATTTACCCAACTCTGATTTAAACCCATGAAAAAGGTCGAACTAAAATGAGTTCGCTACGCACTCAAACTTCAATATTTTCGATTGGTTTAAATGGTCAAAATGCAACATTGCCAGATTCCATACACGGCTACTATGTTTACAAAGTACAAGTCCCCCCCACCCAGTGGCGGCGCGTGCAATCTGACAACAACGTATTCTCTCAATTTAAACCTATGTAAAACAATCGATCTTCAGGAGGTGCAATTGCACCCCCAAGATATCGATATTTCTGCATAGGTTTAAATGAAAAATTAGCATGGTTGCCAAATTATACGTGCCGCTACTGCCCCCCCCCCTATGAGAAATAATTGATAAATCAAGGAGCAATAGCCCCTTCAAGAACTGATTGTTTATTATATATTTAAATGGGAAGAATGCGTAGTTGCCAGACTGCTGGATCCGTCTATGATGGAAAATCACAATCCGCAACTTCAAGAATGATTTTCCCAAAATCAGAATTTTGGACTCAGAATACTCTTCGACCGAACACTAAACAGCTCAATGGGGCTGTTGCACACTTTTGCTATAATCGATTTAATAGTCGATTCTGGTGCAAAAAAACCTCCAAAAACAACGATGGCAGCTCTAAAAATTTCCAAAATCCACTCCTAAACTCGATAACCGCTTTTATTTGCGCGGGCGTAGTGGCTGAGGGTAGTAACAATAGGAGATTCCCATCTAACAATACTGTAACTCCATCAACACGGAAAAAAAAGATTAGTGAAAATGACCATACGGATACCTGATTTTGGCACCTGCTAGATGTTATGGTAAACTTTACCAGATGATGTATGGTACATTTACCGATACTTTGAGTGAATTCGACGTGCAATCAGGTAACATCACCTAATACCTAGTCAAAACATAGTATACCTCTGGTTAACATTACCATAACATGTAGCAGGTGCCAAAATCAGGTATCAGTATGGTTATTTTCACCGTAGTTTTTTTCCCGTGAAGAAGTGACCAATAAGAGACAGCTTTCATTTGACACCGGTGTCACTAGATATTGCGGTACCATTCATCGGATGTGGATCACTACTCTGATGACTAATTACTCTGTGAATCATCCTTGTCAGCATAGAAAGAGTGACGAAATTAAGATAGGAATCTCCCATTGTTACTGCCCTCGACCACCATTACGCCCTCGCAAATAAAAGCGTTTGTTGAGTTTAAGAGTGGATTTCGGAAGTTTTTAGTGCTGCCATTGTTATTTTACGAGGTTTTTACACCAGAATCGACTGTTAAATCGCTTATAGCAAAAGTGTGCAACAGCCCCATTGGAGCAGTCTCTGAAAAAGGGGCCCATAAAACAATGGGTATGCTCTTCCGAAGAAGTTTGCATTGTTAGCAAATGGAGGTTTTCAGCTGAAGATCACACCTCTTGTTTTATGGAACCCTTCTTCCGGATACGGCATCAATTGGCCTGATTAATGCAAATTGTGCTGATCAATAAAGAGGATTAAATGTGTTTTTTCTCCTTCTCTGTCTTTCGACCGGGCATTCTTTTTTTATTTTTTCTTTTGTTTTTCTCGATCGATGCAACACTTCACGCGAAATTTACCCTTAGTCAGCAACAAGAAAATCTGAAACTTGATTTCTCGCCTCGCTTTGGCGCTGTGTAGAAAGAGTCTCACACTATTTATTGTTTGAGATGAAGAAGGTAGATAGACAGTCGGAGAAAAGTGAAAATATAAAAATAGAATCGGGGGGGGGGGGGGGGGGTACGCTGGTAAAACATGCAAATAAACAAACGGAAAGGATTGAGATATTTTGTTCTTCTTTCAGGTAGGGTAAAGTATGAGTAAATTTTCCCTTTTTTCCACCAAAAAAAAAAAAAAAAAAAAAAACTAACCGGGGAAATAAAGAGAGAAACAAAAAAGTTTGAAGAATGATTTGCATCGACCCCTCCCCCACCGTGGTAAACTGTTGGACTCATAATTTTTCTTCGAATTTACCAAGGCTTGCGTATTTGCAACCTACACTCTGTTCCGGATCTGAATTCTGAAGTCCGATGGGAAGTCAAATATTAAAAAACGCACAGTATTGCAGTCCAGTGGCGGCTCGTGCCATTTGGCAACATTGTTTGCCGTCCATTTGAATCTATGTACAACAATCGATTGTTGATGAAGCGGCGCTTCACTATCGAATCGATTGTTTTACATAGAATCAAATGGAGGTAGAACCTTGTTGCCAAATCGCACGAGCCGCCACTGGGCTCATTTCGGAGACCGGCCTTTTTCGCAGTGGCGGCTCGTGCGATTTGGCAACCGTGCAATTTTCCATTTAAACTTATGTAAAAGAATCGATTCTTGAGGAGGCTGACAGCCTCCGGAAGTATCGATTGTTTTACATTGGTTAAATGAAAGGAGGACACTGTTGCCAAATTTCACGAGCCGCCACTGCTTTTTCGGACCCCTTTCTTGAGACAGATAATACCGAGAATCGACCGACTATAAATTTTCCTCACGCCTAAAAGAAATTGCAAACGGATAGGGATACGATAAAACTGACAAAATTTCAGCCCTAATGAACAGTAAATCGTTACAAGTATTAAAATTTCATTCGTGATGACCCTCCAAGATTCTTTCTTGGACAAGGCAAGTGAAAGGGATTTCGTCCAAAAAATAATCTCGGAAGGTCATCTCCAAAGGAATTCGACTAATGGGTCTGTTGCAAACTTTTGCTTCAACGATTAAGAGTGTTTGATCTAATGTAAACTCGCCTGAAAAGTTCATTGGTGGCATCAGAAAGTCATTAAATGCAATAATAAACTCACAAGAGGCGTTTAATGAAATCCAAGATTGCGGAGAAATATCGAGCATACAATACATGCACCACGAATATCCAAGGATGGCCAACTTAGACAACCTCACTGGAGGTAGAGGTTATGTATTTGTTTACGTTGTGATTGGTTGTGATCGATATTGTGAGGTTGGCTATCCTTGGATGTTCGTGGTGCATGCATACAAATTTGCTCGATACATCTCCGCCATCTTGGATTTCATTAAACGCCTCTTGTGAGTTTATTATTGCATTTTATGACTTTCTGATGCCACCAATGGACTTTTTAGGCGATTTTACATTAGATTACATACCTTTAATCGTTGTAGCAAAAGTTTGCAACAGACCCATTATAACGATTTACTGGTCGTTAGGGACTAAAAATTGGTCCATTTTGTAAAATCTGTAGCCTTTTCACAATTTTTTCTGGCGAGAGGAAAATTTTTGGTCGGTCAATGGGGCTCTTGCTAAATTTTGCTATAGAGGATTGAGGAGTTGATTCTTGCATAAAAACCTGTAAAAATGACAACGAATACACAAAGAATTCACGAAATTCACTCTCAGAATTGGGGTTGATGGAGGAGAGGCGCAGGTATCATGGGAAATGCCTATCTAAATTGAGATATGGGTGGTATCTGTGTGTTTCCGTAGAGAAAGTGACGTAATAGACAGAAATCTCCCATGATACCTGCGGCGAACCGCCATTATGAACCGCAGTTATGTGAGTTTATCACCTACTAAATTTTAGACTTTCTCAGTGTGATTTTCGTGATTTTCGCTGGTCTTTACAACGGACAGGACTATTTATTTGCTTATAGCAAAAGTTTGCAAGAGCCCCATTCTCGGTATTGTCTGTCTCAAGAATAGGGTTTGTTTTTTTTGCACTGAAAAAGGAGAAGGGTAAATTTTATCGTCAGTTGATGGTTCCTAAATTGTGCAGCAATTTGGGTGGTTAAAAAATAACCATCTATACTCTGTTCAGGATACGATGAGACTTGGCGAGTCAGGTAGGGTAGCTACGCACTACTTTGCTACGCGGTCCTTTTGAGTTGTATAGCCATTGTACTCACTCGGGCTCTTTTCAACTGGACCCTTCTTCGGGAAGAGGCAATACCGAGAATCAGCTGATTATGAATGTTATCTGTGCAAAAGTCAAATTAGAAACGGTCACAGATACGACAAAATGGATGAAATTTACGCCCTAAGGTCCACAACTCGTCAAAATTAGTCGAATTTGACTCTTCATTATCCTCAGACACTTATTTTCTTAAAGAATTCAATTGAGGTACACTCATAAAGGGAATTCTCAATAAATATATTTCCAAAGATGATGAGGTGTCAAAGTCGTCTAACTTTTACGAGTTATGGCCCTTTGGCCATCTGTGACCGTTTCTAATTTGACTTTTGCACAGATAACATTCATAGTCAGCCGATTCACAGTATTGCCTCTTCCCGAAGAAGGGTCCAGTCGAAAAGAGCCCCAGTGAGCACAATGGCTGTGCAACTCAAAGGGCCGCGTTGCAAAGTAGTACGTTTCTACCGGACTCACCAAGTCTCATCGTATCCTGAACAGAGTATAATCCTGAATATTAACCACACGACTAATAATAATGCCGAAAAAGCTCTGTATCATTTAGTCATTATTGCGCTGTATAAGTAGCAACCATATAAATTGCTATAATATAAATATAAATCTTGCTATAAATATAAATTGCTACACAATATAGAAACCAAATAAGAGTATTTATCATTCCACTTATTTCAGTGTGTGTTTGTTTGTATTAATTGATTAAAAACTCACTGCGTAATGATGTTTGTAGTGATGCGGAAGTTGATGTCCGTCGATTGGTGTCGATTTCTTCTTCATCTTGCATAGCCAAGGAAACCGAGGCAGAGAAACAGAGCCACCACAAACTACTCAGCTGCATCCTCCCTCAGAGACTGCAACAAAAAACGACAAAGGGCTCATTTTCGAGTACATCGAAGGGAATTCAACAGTTTTTGATCAAACAGTTTCTACGATTTTGTGGTTCAAGCATAGTTGCGGCTCGTGCAATGTGACAACAAGATATTACCTACATTTAAACCCATGTAAAGCAGTCTATCTTCAGGAGGTGCAAAGGCACTCCCAAGATATCGATACTTTTACATATAGGTTTAAATGGCAAATAATCATGGTTGCCAAAGGTGGGTTTAACCCTGCTTGTTGGCCCGAAGTGTGGGATGTTTGGAAACGACCCCTGATCAGTTCCGAGTCAATATTCGTCCATTTTTTGTGTAAATTCTGACGGTTTTATGATGCAATTTCTAAGACTATTTCTAGACTATCGACTAAGACTATCGAAAAGTTCTGCTAACTTGGAACTACCCTGACGATTCGAACTTTCGTAACTCACTCTTTGGTAGAAATGGTCCATACAAGCCGATAACCAATTTCCCTCCATACAGTATGGATGTTGTGTAAGTATATATAGATCCACATGATTATAGGCATCGATTAAGACAAAGCAATGTCCAAAACTGCACAAATGTTGAAACCTACTTCGTAAATTTTAATTTGAAATTTGAAATTTCATGAATTCCGGAAGTAAGTTTTGAAATTGATTCAGCAACTGAATCAAAATACATCTGCCAGCAATGTCTTTCGAATTGAAAAAAGTGATCTTTAAATCCTGGTAACCCGTATCATAGTTCATTTTCAGGCTGGTCCGCAGCCTCCCTACGTCTTAATGGCGTAAAATTCGATCCGATATATGTACTGACATCGTATGAACTTCCGTGGAAATGCATGTTGATTTATTCCCATTTGTATCCATATGAATCCATTAATATCCATAATGTAATCGTACTTATAGGACGTACTTTAAAATGGTTATGAATCTATATTAACCATTTATACCTATATCAGCGCCCCGCTAAAGAGACTCATTTCTGCAAAATTTCTTCTGCCAACATCAGCGGCTTACGCAGGATTTTTTTTTTTTTTGGAGGGACTTGCACTGATGAGCGTTAGACTGAAAATGATTCCCCCTTCCTCTCCACCCCTGGAAATCTGAGGTCTGGGGGAGGGCTTTAGCCCTCTAACCCCCCCCCCCCCCCTGCGTACGCCACTGGCCAACATAAACAGGTGAATTTCCGGTCGGCCGAATACTTCACACCTTCTATATAACTTATTCAAAACACGGTAGGTATGTCACATAGGGCTGCCGTTTTGCGTATAATCAATGCTATTTTTCAATTCAACGATGATTCCACCGGTTGAGAAAAGATTACACAGTTTAGTTCAGTGTATTACTGTAATGCACAAAAATGCTCGTATCTGTAATCTTTTCTCAACCGGTGGAGTCGTCGATGACTTTAAAAAACTTGCGGATATTTTAATTAATCAACGGAGTTGCCACCGATTAAGGAAAGATTACAGATCAAAGTATTTTCGTGCATTACAGTCATACACTGAACTGAACTGTGCAATCTTTTCTCAACCGGTGGAATCATCGGTGTATAAAAAAATAGCATTGATTATACGCAGAACGGCAGCCCTGGTCACATACCGTATGTGTTTGGGTGCGCTCTGAAACAAAGCCCAATTCGAAAATTCCTACGCATGTAAATACATACTAGCTCATAATTAAATTCCACGTTCATCATCTTGATGTCAGACCCTTGGGCCTCCTTCGGCTTAGGCACGGGCAGACAAAAGAGGGCCCACCGCGGCCACCGCACTATGGTCTAAGATCGGGAAAAAAGTGGCGAGAATCGGTGAGTCGGTGAAAAAAAGGTTTCAAAAATCATTGTTTTCGACCTTTTCAGCTTAATTTAAGATTTTTTATTGCAATTTTCGATCATTTAAATTACTTGCTGAAAGTAATCTCTATGATTAAAATAGGTTTGAAAGTTTACAAATGACAAAATGATAAGAAATTTACTTCCTGATTTTTGGTCTCTCTTTGACGATTTCAGACCACAATTCACCGCCCTGCAGTGGAGTGATTCAATGCGAGAGATCGGACATGGAATATACAGGGTGTAACAAAACTATATACATTAATTTTCATAGGGCGTGTTCTAGAGGTAAAAATAATACTTTTTTTTCCTATAAACATGGGTCCGAAATTGTAGTCTTTTCGAGTTACAGAGTTGCAAAGTTTCCGGAAAACAAATTGAAAAATTGTCATAACTCCCTCAAGAATTGTTTTAAATACTCGTCGCAATAGGTGTTCCGATGTAATTTTAGGCGCTCTAGCCGATTTTGGCGGTGAAAATGATTTAGGCCAACGTTTGAGGGGGGTTCAGGGGGGTTTTTCTTGATTTTTCGCACTTTTTTTGGCCAAATTATGTAAAAACATGCTTTCGGTTTCATGAAGCCCCAAAAAAATCGTCCCTGAAGATGGAGAAGTCGGCCAAGAATTGACAAAATCAAAGGAAATGCGATTATTAGCCGACTTCTCAAACTTCAGGGACGATTTTCTCGGAAATGATTTGCGGAATGGAAAAACTTGTAGGGACCAAAAATGCATATTTTTTTACGAACTTTTGTATAATGCGAATTTTTTTTGGGTTTAATGAAACCGAAAGCATGTTTTCACATAATTTGGCCAAAAAAAAGTGAGAAAAATCACGAAAACCCCCCTAAACCCCCCTCAAATGTTGGCCTACATCATTTTCACCGCCAAAATCGGCAAGAGCGCCTAAAATTACATCAGAATACCTATTTACGAGCATTTAAAACAATTCTTGAGGAAGTTATGACAATTTTTCAATTTGATTTTCGGAAATTTTGCAACACTGTAACTCGAAAATACTTCAATTTTGGACTCATGTTTAGAGGAAATAAAAGTCTTATTTTTACCTCTAGAACACGCACTGAAAATTAATGTGTATAGTTTCGTTACACCCTGTATAACTAAAAATGCAAATGTGAATGTTTTTACAGTAACTAAAGATGCAACTGTGAATGTTTTTACCGTAACTAAAAATGCAAATGTGAATGTTTTTACAGTAACTAAAAATACACATTTGAATGTTTTTACCGTAACTAAAAATGCAGATTTGAATGTTTTTAGAATAAAAAAACAAACTGTAAAGTTGCGCATTAACAAATATATGCGCACTAGAGGCTCCAGATATGTATCCTTCTCTCTATTTTCCCACTAAAACGTGTGTGTTAGAAAAAGACAGAATCAGAGGCAGTCACGTGATTTTCGCCCCCTCTTCCATCCTTTTCTAACACACGCGTCCGATATTGGGAAAAGAGAGAGAAGGACAATGTCTTGGATCCGCCAGTGGATAAGCATTTAAAGTTGCGACGTACGAAAAAAAAAAAAAAAAAAAAAAGACTTGTAGAATGTACCATATGCGCTGGTTTTGGAGTCAGCTGTCGAGTAGATGGTAAATTCAACGTACATTGTGGAAAATTAAGTTAACCCTTAACTGCAGATGAGCCCAGATCTGGAACAATTACTTTGAAGCCTTATCTAAAAGTAGGGTACTTGAGTTGTACTGTCGCTGCATGGTGGGTTACATGCGGAACAGATACTAAACGAGTAAGATTTGTCGAGTAAGATTTGTCCTAGACACTCCTAGAGCGCGCAGCACAGGATAGAGAACGTGCAGAGTGGTTGAAAATAGCTCATTGAAAATCTGATCGAGATTTTCCGATTTTCATTGTTATGTTTGGGAGTAACGCAGGGGTACCATAAACAAACAAAAAAAAAAACATCTATCGAAACTTACTGACTTATTTTTTACTACTTTAATTTTTTTTTTTTTTTTTAACCGGAAAACTTTATTTTCAGTTGCATGGATACCTAAATGCGGGTAAGGCCATATTTGGAACAATTAATATTCAGGCTCTTTACCATTGAAATATAATGGAAAGAATTTTTTCACTATTTTTGCCTGTCTCAAGGATCAAAATCGTACTGAAAAAAAATTATTTTATTGAAAAAAAAAATCATGCAGTAAAGGGTTAACTTGTTGGTACATTTTACCATCATTCAGTGAAATTTACCATACTTGATAGCTGACTCCAAATTCCAAAATCAGCTATGCAGATGGTAAATTCTACCAGTTTTATTTCCGTGTGCTATGTCCGGCGTTTCCCATTGACTCGTGCCGCTGTGCGCCGGCCACGAAGAATTCCGAATTTGGAAAATACAACAGCTCAATCGAAGACACCAACTGCCTGCGACGACTCGGGAGGGTAGACGCGGGGGAGGGGTGGGAGGTGGTTGGAGGGGTGGGTTTGGGAAATGTCCGGGCTGAGGGAGAGGAGGGGGGAGAGGAGGAGGGGGAGAGGAGAGCGGGAGAGGGAGGAGGAGGGGGCACAGTGACCTGCTGAGCCGGAATTTTTGTGTCTTAATCACGTCCGTCGACCCTTCCCGCAATAAAAACAGCGACATTCCAAGGGGACGAAATCGCAGAGGACCATGGGAGAGGTCGTTGAAACAGGTAGAGGAAAGGGGAGTGAGAGAGAAAAACTGAGAGAAGAGGAGAGAGAAAGTGAAAGTGGTCGGTCGGTCTGTGAAAAAGGGATCTTGTCGCGCGATCCAAGTGAATTCTGTTTTATTTCGGCCCTTGTGCAGACGTTGCCAGATTCTTTGAAAAAATAATTGCCTTCTTTACGTGGATTCAGCAGAGATTGAGGGCTCGATTCTAATGGTAAAACATCCGATACTTTTACACAGAGCCAGTGGTGACTCGTGCCCAGTAGCGCACCGAGAGTTTCTTCATCTCTCTCTTTTCTCCATTAAGAAACGTATGTTAGACAAGGATGGACAAGGGGATAAAACCCCCTCCTTCTGTCCTTTTCCTACTCATACATTCAAATGGGAAATGAGAGAGATGGAAGATATCCTGGTTGCGCCAGTGCTCGTGCCATTTGGTAACCATGTCTTTCTGTCGGTTGAACCAAACAGCAAAATGATCGATTTCTCGAAGATTCATTGAATCCCGTGAAGATCGATTCTTTTACGTAGGTTTAAACGGAGTGAATCCATTGTAACCATGTTGCACGAACCGCCGCTGCACACATCGATTACTTCTATAAATTATTTTTTTTTTTGGTTGACCTTGCTAAAAGAAACACATTTTACAGATATATTTATTAGTTTGGTAAAGAGTTTTAAATTTTTTAATAGTACAATTTTCATGACAAATATCGGTGTCCGCGAAAAGTACCGTTACTGTGTAGGATTACTTTTAAGTTAGGTAACGTAGCGTCGGTCGTTACCTTAACGAACGGTAAAACAATCGGCAAGTAGGTATGACTGATCAATCGATATCGTTAATTAAGTTTATTCGATTGGTTCGGGAAAAAAGTGCTTTATCGATGGCAAGTTGCGGAGTACCTATGATGGCTGATGTATAGTATCTGAAGAAGGACTCAATCGAATCTGCAAATCATCGATACTTTTGTACAGTTTCAAATGAAAGATAAACTGAATTCGATTGATCACGGCGTAAATTGGGCGATTTTTTCGGCTCAACTTGGCAACTCCGTTTTACGGATTTCGGATTCACTTCGTCTCGAATTTTGAGACGGGGGTGGGTGGAGGCACATTGTCATAGAGAGAGGAGGGGAGAAGGTTGAGCAGGTTGTAGAAAAGGGATGACAAGGAGTTGAATTGTTGAATTAAAAATTAACATGCCGACCGTCGAGGATGGTTTACGGAGAGGGAGAGGGAGGGGGATGGGGAGGGGGAGGGGGGTTGGTTGTAAAGTTAAGAGCTCCGAGACAGCTTGGTGCACGTCTTGGGGTCTACGGATGAAACGACCTTAACCGACGCACATATGGTCCAACTCAATCTTTTGATGGAATGGGCCAAGAAATTGTATGTTTTTTTATATGGATTATAATACTTGATGAGCAGGGAACAGTAAAAAAGCGCCTTCAATTTGAAAATACGCAATTTGATAACGCGGATGTAGGAATAGTTGTCGCAAAGCGGTTGATTTGGTGAAACAGCGCCCTCATTATGAATGGTTAGGGTCCAGGCGAAACTTTTCCAGATTTCAGTCCGATGGATAGCGCCACGAGTCGCTTTTTGAAAAAGTCGTGTTTTTGGCGTTTTAAACTAAAACCATAGATAAAACGCAAAATCCAAAAACGTCAGCACCTGCAAAATTTTATTTTTTGAGCCCAAAATGATCAGAATTTGTTTAAAATTAAAGCCGTAAATTATGAAATTCGTTTCGCCATAAGGTTAGTTAGTGAGAGTGAGCGCGAGTGATGATACGTCGATCTGTCTCACTCGCACTCATTGCGGCTTACGGGAAGTTTCGTATTTCATAATTTTCGGCTTTATTTTTGAGTGTTTCAGCCTAAAACTTTCAGGGTCTCTTCTGGAAGTATGCTCGCAGGTGCTGACGTTCCTCAAATTTGTGTTTTTAGCGTGAATTCGTCAAATTTAGCAAAAAACTGTTGACTTTTTGAGCAGCGCGACGAGGTGTCCACAGTTGGAACTAATCGACCCTGGAATCATCTTAAATTATTTTAATGCGCTCCGTTTCCATTTAAAAATGCTTTTATACGAGATTTGAACTCTTGCTAACTTAAGCTGTAAGCGATTGAACAGTTAATTCTTACATGATGGAGCAGTTGCAAAGGTCTGAAATGTTGTGTTTTCTATAAAGAAAATAATAGTACCTACTTGATGAGCTGAGAAAAATGGTGCCTTTGGTTTTTCCATAACTATCTCGGTTTTGAAGATATTTTCGTGTAAAGTTTTAAAAATATTGTGCCTAGTGATGTGACTATGCGCGCAGAATTCCCATTTAAAACAATGTATTTTGGGCAAAAATCTCATTTTCGGAACAATGGAACTTAGTTAGAAACAATAGGCGTCTTTACGCTCAGCTCATCAAGTGCTTTCATTTTCTTTATAAAAAACACAGCATATTCGACCCTTACAAACCACTTGATACGGTCGGATATGTGCCCCCTAATACGGTCCGCCTATGCAATGCCCTGTAGAAAAATTTAGCAAGAGCCCCAGCCCAATAAATGTTAAGTTTAGGAAGAGATTGAATTGATTTTGAGTTTAAATTAGGGGGGGGGGGAATATTTCAGTTTAGGCAAGATAATGTCACCATGGGCCGATAGCCCCGCCCTTGGGGATGACCAGTTTTTTGTAAATATTTTATAAAAGCAAAACTTTTTCAATATAACGTTTTAGTTAAAGAAACAAAACAAGAACAAAAAACAAAAAAGCCAAAAAAAATATCCAGAATATTGTTCGTATTATATCGATGTGCGACGAACCTTTCTTATACCCTCGATGACCTACCAAATGCGTATCTAGTTGAGAGCATGAAGAAGATACACCCTCATTAATGCGTGTGGTTCCTTACACACGCATAATTTTAGCGTGTAATTTTTATCCCCTTTGTTAACAAGGAGACCTGAGAATTTTTGCAAAACTCACGATCCGCGTCCCGCGATTTCGTTCAGCTTTACAAAAATTCAAACTGACACTAAAGCGACTGTTTTTGTATTTCCATGTTTCTCTTCAAATCTTATTTTCATTGTTTTTTACTGTCTCTTTATGTCACGTCCATTTAAACTCGTTCAAAAGGTCGAATTTGAGTTTTCACCGCTTGTCCGATGAGCGGATCCCTCTTATGGCGGGTTTTACAGGACAAAATAAAATGTTGCCAAATTGCACCCTTCACCGCGTTGCGGATAAAGCGGAACTGAACGAAAAGAATTTAATCAACATTGAATGTTAAAAATAATTTTAAAATACGTAGTCATTTCTCGAATTGAATCGGTAATGCCAATGTTTCCATCGATGCTCTTTTTCCTTAAACCCTAGTGATGAGCCAAAGGCGGTGGCGTACCGGAGGCCCCCGCCGCGGGGGGGGGGGGTGTTTCCATTTAGGGTCTACTGTTTTCTTCGATCCAGTATTTGACAAAAATATGACATTTGAAAGAACAAAGACATAAATGGAGTAGAAAAAAGAAATCAGTGTAATCTTCGAGTAAAAGGAGCAGGTTTATTGCTTCGTTAGATGTCGTAAATTGGTCATACATTATCCGCGATATTGAATGGATATTAAGAGGAAATCCAGCTCTTGCCCTTCGAGGGAATTAAAGAAACGGAATTTTAAAGCTGAAATAACGTGAAAAAACGTCTCGAGAGCACTCAATTTTCACAAAATTTCATGGAAGAGCCCCTGAACCTCCTCTAACTTATGTTAGTTCAGAGTTTTTTAAGATGCCGGCTGAAATGGTGGTTCAACTATTACAGCTCTGCGACTCGAATCGGATTGGATTTGATTGATAGTATAACAAGTTAATCACGGCGACACCTTGAGAACCATAGAGACGTGTCAGATGACTCAGTTTAACATTCCCACGAGTAATATGAAGATGACACACTGTTCACCACGATAAATCGGTTCGTCTCAAGCAATATTAGAATAATAAAACGCATTACCTACACGGTATTTTTTTTTTTTTTCTTTAGATAAAACGATTGCTGCAGAAAAATTCCATCAAAAACAGAACACGATAATTTGGATAAAGCCTTTCTTGTGTTATTTTTTGTGTTTTTTTTTATTTGTTTTTTTTGTTTGTTTTTGTTTTTAGTTTTTTTTTGTTGTTTTTTTGTTTTGTTTTTTTTTGTTTTTGTTTCTTTCAAATCGAAACGCAAGACGATCCATAGCTGATCAAAAGTAACCATCGAGTTCAATGTATAAAAAATTAGCCTCATGTATTTCAATCCACCAAAAATCATTGTCTTACCCCTGTAAATCTTCCTAGAATTTGTGATTTTATGATCCGATGTCTGCGTGAACACTTCCGATCTTCGTGATAATTTTTCGTTTTTCCCAGAGACAATATTTAATAGAGACCACGCACTATCTATGTATCTTGCCCAAATCCCATATTTGCGGGCGGTGGAACTTTTTTTTTTTTTTTCGGGGTCTCAACAGAACACCGCAAACATGGACCATATACGTTGACTGGTGAGAAAAGTCGTTAGCCCTTCATACACGCTCAAAGTAGGGTCGCCAAATTGGCATCGATGAGCCGAGCGAGATCAACCACAAAACGGCAGGTGAGCCACAGTGGCGAGGCGTGCAATTTGGCAACGTTTTATTGTGTCCATTTAAATCCATGTAACAGGTCGAATGCGAAGGTGTTCGCCGAACACCCAATAGTTCGATCTTTTCCACGGGTTGAAATGGACGAATTGCAATGTTGCCACATTGCAAGCTACCCCACTGGTGAGCCAACCGTTTGCATGTTTGGTTGATGCTCCGTTTGTCAAACAATTGTGCAATTTGACGGACCGTCAAACTTCAGAGTAATTTGACGATGGGTGGAGTGAATTGTGCAAGGTTAATTATAGATTAAAGAGGTATTCTCATCCAGTAGCGGCTCGTGCAATCTGGCAACAGTGCTATTTTGCCATTTAAATCTGTGCTAAAAGATCGATTCTAGGTGAGGCACAGCCTCACCAAAGAATCGATTATTTTACATAGGTTTAAATGAAGGGAGTCCATTGTTGCCACATTGCACGAGCCGCTACTGTTCTCATCTGACTTCGCACCACATATTCAGTGGCGCGCGGTTCAAAATCACTGCAGGCAAGATGACCGACAAAAGCAGAAAACGTATTCTCTTTGCAGAAAACATTGGGTTGCGTTTTCCTGCAGAAAGTGCGCGAAGTCAGATGAGCATACCTCTTTAATCTATAACCTTGGGCGGTGTGTCATCTGTTCACCAATCTACTGTCAACAAGACCAAATAAACTCTTTTAGGAGGTGTTTTGGTCAAGGTTAGGTGTATTTGAATTTGAGTTTTGTCAGGTTGGTAATTCTACACGGAAAAAATTTTATATTTGGGGCTACTAGAATTACTTCTACGTAATAGTTAAATGTTCATTCGAGTAGGTATCCTTAACTAGATTTCTGGTAATATTCAAAATACATTTTTCGTTGAAACCAACAATATTTTCACAGATACCAGAATTTACATTTAACTATTCCGTAGAAGTAATAGACCAATTTCACACGATTTTTTTATTGTCTTATCGTAAAGTACTACTTGAGCTGAGTAAGAGGTATTTTTTACACATTTTTTCGAGTACTGGAAAACCGGTTTAAAGTTGTGAAAACTAGGTGTCCCATGACGTCGTCCGATAGGTATCCCCATTTAAACACACGTATTATCGTCGATTTGAATAAAGCGCCGTTTCTCAGGAACCGCTTGTCCGAAAAGAAAACCAAAAATATCCCTGCTTTCAGTTCACCGGGTACTTTCATTTTTCCAACTAAATCAATTCAATTTGCAGACACATGCAATAGGTCCATTCTGGTAGCCCCTAATATAAATTTTTCTCCGAGTACAGTTTGCGGTGGATTTCTTCTCACCGATGCCAATTTGACGATCCTACTTTTGAGTGTGTACGAAGGCCAGTTGAGATTGGTGCCTAGTTAAACCTAGAGTCCCTATATGTAGAGAGTTAAGACAAGAGGGTAGTCAACTTCTGATTGGTCGATGAATTTTAGGCTCTACGGACGCCGCCATTGGATGCGATTTTGCACTTTTGTTTTGTTTACCAACGGTCTTTTACAGATAAAAGAGTTAATTTGTGTCGATCAACAAATGCAGGGAAAGATTACATCGTTTCAAACTTAGCGGAACTGTAATCTTTGCTGTGGAGCAAAACACAACAACGGCCTCAGAATGTAAACAAATGTGCAAAATCGCATCCAATGGCGGCGCCCATGATTTCTCTTGTCTTAACTCTCTACATATAGGGACTCTAGTTGAGATTGGGGCCTAGTTAAACCAAAGCACCGAAATTGCATCAGTCAACGTATAGTACTTGTTGGGTGGTGCTCTTTCATGCTCCCTGTCCTGTTGAGTTCCGAAAAATAAGTCAGCCACCGCGCGCTTGCGTGGTCTCTATTATATATTGTCTCCGGTTTTTTCCCTATAACTCTTCAAATAAATAAATATTCAAATAAATAGATAGATAAGCAGTATAAACATATAAGTATATATATGAAGGGTCAACAGGAACAGCGATAACAATTTCACCCACCGTAAATCCTATGAGGTGGTAACAAACTCCGAATCCGATTTGCAGCATACCTACCTACCCGCGCATATCTATCTCTCTCTCGCTCTCTTTGCTCATTTGAACGCACGTGTTGAAAAAGGATGGAGTGAGAGAGAGGCTGTCACTTCATTCACGTGACTTCAATCCTTGCTTCTGTCCTTTTCTAACGCATGCGTTCAAATGAACAAAGAGAGAGAAAGACATATTCCTGGCTACGGCTATATAATATATAGTATATATATAGTATATATGCACGCGTAAGAAACAAACGGGTGATGCACAGTGGGCGAAAACTCAAGCGTCGCGTGCAGTCTGGCTACACTAAAATGTGTCCATTAAACACCTTGAAAAAAGTCGAACAATGGGTGTTACAGCAAGCTACCTCAAAATCGATACTTTCCAAAGGTTTAAATGGACAAAATGCAGCGTTGTCATATGTAGTCATTTTTATCGTAAAATTTTGACTGTTTTGAATTCCGGGGGGGGCACCCCCACCGCCACCCCAATGAGCACCCATGACTTCCGCAATAATTTAAGCCCGATTTCTACTGAAGTAATCACGGTTTTTTTATTTAAGATTAAAAAATGAGGCAAATAAACCAGAATCCAGTTCGTTCACGCTCTCACACTTTAGGGTAGGATTTATAACAAGTAGTATCAGCCTCTCTATTGCTCCTCTTAATTTTTTTGAAAACCAAACGATATTTATGATACGTTTGATACTCTATTTATGTAAAATTTTACGGCCTTTCAAATTGGTTTTTATCAATTTTGGCCTCCGACGCACAGTGGAGTATGCACCCCGAAAAGCTGCGATTAACCCGAAAATGTAAACATGCTCAAAAAAGAAAAATGTTTAGTGATTTGAGTACGTTAATGACCTGCCGATTACGTAAGGTAAGTGTCGGATTTTTAATCTTGACTATGAGTCGTCGGCAAGAGGACGAAAGTGACCGTTGCAGCATCTGCTATTGTTTACCTACAGAGTCACTCTCGCACACGCCCCAGATCATCGTACTCCTAGTAAAGACGAATAATGAAAAATTAATTATTGGACCATGGATTCGACTTCTGTAGGTATGCTTTACGTTCCAATTCCATTAAATATTCATTTTCTTTAAAATAAAGCTTTATTTTGCATACTTAAAGTTAGCTGCTAAAATGCTCGATTTTTTCACAAGTTTCATTTAGAAAAAGGCAATTTCGGTCATGAATCCAGCCGACTCTAGCAAAACGAGAACAACCATCGAAAAGTAGACACGATTTGGAGTCTTTCTGTGAAATAAAACCTTGCGCCTTTTTGCGCCATTTGAATTTATGAATTTTTGAAGTTGCGTGTTTTGTACGAAATATCGCACTCGCACTCGCACTACGCACCTACTCGCTCGGTAATCATCAAAGATTCTAACTGTATGTATGAGGTAACGCGTCTCACTCTATCAGTGTGACTTCGTGGAGTAGTGGATAAGGGTCTCGCCTCACATTCTCATGTGCAGGGTTCGATCCCCATATCTGATCTTATTTTTTTAATCCTTCTCCATGGTACGCCACGTAACAAAGCTCATTGTCAGTATACAGGGTGTGAGGAAAGTCCCCCCCCCCGTCTAACTTTTGAACGGTTGAAGATAAAAAAACGAAACTCGGAGGATGTTTATAACTTAACAAGAACTACTTTTTGGCGTATCCAAAATTTCCGAGGGGCACCCCTTAGGGGGGGTTTCGCCCCCGAACTCAAAATTTTCAAATAGCAACCCCTACCTTGTGATACCTCGTTTTAAAGAACATAAAATTCTAAGACTTTTGGCGCAAACCGGAGGTCGATATCGTTTTTGGTTTTCGATATATCGAATGACAAAGTTGGATTTTTACCCATTGGCAAATTTCGATATATCGAAAACCAAAAACGATATCGACCTGCGGTTTGCGCCAAAATGCTCAGTTTTGTGTGCCCTTTCAAGCGATGTATCACTCGATAGGGGTCGTGGCTCGGAATTTTTGAGATAGCCCCCCTGAGGGGTCATTTTTTTAAATAATTTTGGGGGGCTCTAAGACTTGACTAATATCAAAACCGTATTTTTTTCTGAAAAGTACTTGCTTTTTAGAGTATTTTCGACTCCTAGTTTTCTAAATTCCGACTGTTCAAATGAGAGTTCTGATTTTTTGAAAGTGAGTCGAAATTGAACTTTGACTATCGATATATCGAAGACGAAAAACGATATCGACCTCCGGTTTGCGCCAAAAGTCTTAGAATTTTATACCCTTTAAAACGAGGTATCACAAGATAGGGGTTTCCATTTGAAGGGGCGGTGGAAGGGGGAGGGGTGGGGGAAGGGGGTGGGGCTCTCTCATGGACGTGACGCATAAAATTACCTTTTCACATCATAATTGAACAAATTCTTCTGTTAATGTAACATTGAAGGCGCTAAAACAGTTAATCGCATCTTTTCGGGGTGCGTACTCCACTGTGCGACGAGCCGTTCACAAGTTATTCACAAAAATTCATCGAAAAATTGATATTTTTGAAAAGTTTTGGTTTGTGTACCCTTTAAAAATTTTCAATTTTCTCCGGAACAAAACATCGTAGGGGTCCAAAATTTGTGTCATTTTACAGCAAATTTTCCGTTCTTAGGTCGTAAGTTTTGGTCGTCAGACGAACAGCTTTTGTGATATTTGCCAAAAACCGTCGCACAGTCGGCATATTTTTTTTTTTAGTTTTTGAGAAAGAGGGAAGGTTCCACCCCCGACAAATTGGTAGACTCAATGGATCTTAAATCTACTCCCCATAGTGAGCTTCTATCCAAAATATCAAAACTTCATAAGTTTTTTCCAGCACGAGCCTATTTTTTGTCTAATTTGACTGGACTAAAGTATCACAATTTATTTCAGGTGATTTTATTCAGTTTTCTGTGTTTTGGCCACTGAATTGACCTTTTCCGATCAATGCCCAGCGAGCGGCCGGCGAGCGGCCGCAGTGTGGTGGTACCGGTATGTATCGGCCAGCAAGCCAACATTGTCGCACATCACGCAGAATATGCCGATCGCCAATCGTAAAATTGCCAACTTATAGTAAAAATCATTCCCAAGCGACAGAGCATGTGATTAGTTCGCATCCGATTTCATTTCGCTACAGGGTTGCCACACCGCAACAACTTAAGTGCAACAAAAAGATAAACTGTTGGGAATACCCCACGAACACTTTCTTCCATCAAACTTAATCTGGGGATCCCCCAGACCCCTTATATTTTCAGGGGGAAACCCCAGACCCCCCTTTGATATTCTGGGGAAGACCCTCAGACCCCCAGACCCCCTATAATATTCTAGGGGAGACCCCTAGACCCCCTTTAAAGGCTTCATTTTACTGTAGGCTGGTGTAGAATATTTTTGCATATTTTAATCAAAAATCAAACAGCTAATTTAAAATAATCCAATTTTTCCTTGTGTTTACCCATTTTTCTTCATTGATTTTAATAGAAACCTTTGATCCTCCATAACTTTGCTTAAAATCATTAGAATTCTGGCCATTTCTAGTAGAGAGTTTCACACTGTCGATATTTTATGGAAGAGGTGAGATAGAAATTTTGGTAGTTTTGACCAGAATAATCGTAGATTTTTGATCAGAATAATCTTGTGAAAACTGCCAGACTTTCTTTTCGGGAACTTATCATTAGAATTCTGACCATTTTCAGTAGAGCATTTTACACTGCCGATATTTTCCAGAATTGCTGAGATAAAAAATATTAAAAATGGAAAAGAAAAAAAAACTCAAATATGAAAAGTATGCGAGTTTTTTTTTTTTTTTTTTTTTTTTTTTAAACCAATAAATCCGACATCACTGTTCGTCTATGTAGAAAAAGAATCCTCGTTTCACCTCTGGCTTAGCCCTTTTTATTTCTTTTTACAAGCGACTCAAGTTACACCTCCCCTCTCTTTCCCTCCCCCTCCCCCTCCCCTTCCTAACACCCTTGTTTTCCGATCTGTAATATACGTATTGAACGTTTCACACTTGTCGTTACTCGTTGGTGCCAATTGAGAAGGTACAGGTTCATAAAACATTTGGTCTGCTCTTGACTGGAATTCTCAACACAATTTTTTATGATCATTTCCTGTAAAGAGCACACCTGATATTTTGCCGATCCTCTTTCCAGTCAACAACTTAAATTTCGATGTTGGAGTTCGATATTCCGCGGTGTATTGGAGGAGAGCGTCAAAAATTCGCTAGCAACACGTGAATACAGGAATTATGCCTACCACGTACGCGTGTATTGGAAAAAAGTATCGAGTACTGCAAAACGCAAAATTGACTGTTGTCGTTTATGAATCATGAATCAGCTGATTATTAAAAGATCGTGCCGTTCTAGTCAAAACATTGACTTTTATTTTCTATTTAGGCCGCATGAAGCATGAAAAAATTCGTCGGTGTTTTTACAAAAGAGGCGTGTTTGAATCGATGAGTCTGTTGTAAACTTTTGCTACAACGCGGCGTTATGATTTAAAAAGGGTTTTGATTGTTAAGTAAAAATCGCGTTACTATCGCAATGAAAGTATCAAATAGCCTCAAAATTCACTCACGAACTCAATAAATGCGGTTGGCAAAATAACAAGATGGCGGTCGAAATAAGCGGGTAACAATGGGGGAGTCCCATCTTATAATCGCAACATTCTACTCAAAGAAAAGTGATTCTTCAGAGAACGCTGCAATGGGGAAGTTGCAAGGGTCTGCAATTTGATGTTTTTATAAAGAAAATGATAGTACTTGATGAGCTGAGAACAATGATGCCTTTGGTTGTTTCCTAAGTGTCTCGATTTTGGAGACATACATCACGTGTAAAGTTGTGAAAAATCGTGTGCGTAGTGACAACACTAAGCGGAATTTCTATTTAAATTGGGCCAAAATCTCATCTCCGTAACAACGGGACTTGACCAGAAACCGTCTTTATCTTTGTTTTCAGCTCATCAAGTACTTTCATTATCTTTATAAAAAAACATAACATTTCAGACCCTTGCAACTGCCCCATGAGATGGGAACTGTCACCGGGTGATAGTGGCTCGTACTTTACAATAGATCGATACTTAATTCCTTCGTTTTAAATTAAAGAAAATAATCGATCCATGAGATGTTCCATTATGAACCTCCGAAAAATCGATAGTTTTTATTGTATTCAAAATGAGAGATAAGCCTCCTGTATCCGCCTATGTTGATGGCTCGAGGCTCGTGCTTTAAAATGTATCAATGCTATCTTCATTTAAATCTAGAGAAAATAATCGATCTATTAAATGGTCTCAATCGAACCTGCGAATAAGCGATACTCCTGTGCATGCTCAGATGAGATCTATAAGCCTCCTGTGCCCGTCTATGATGGTGGCTTGTGCTTTGCAATATATCGATACTTCTTTCACTTAAACATATGCAAAATAATCGATCTATAAGATGGTCGATTGAACCTCCAAATAATCGATACTTCTGTACGTTCTGAAATGCGACATAAGCGCGCATCATGTGCCCGTCTATGATAGTGGCTCGTGCTTTGCAACGTATCGATACTTCTTTCACTTAAACCTATGCAAAATAATCGATCTATAAGATGGTCCATTGAACCTCCAAATAATCGATACTTCTGTGCGTGCTCAAATGAGAGATAAGTATCATGTGCCTGTCTGTGATGGTGGATCGAGGCTCGTGGTTTGCAACGTACCAGTGTTGCCAGATCGAGGGTAAAAAGCCGTATCGTTCCCCATTTAAATCAATGTAAAACGTGAGGATTTTTCACCCCAATCTGGCAACTCTGCAATGTACCGTCCTAGTAAAAAAGTTCCATGAACTCCGTTTCAGTTTTTTTTCATGTGAATTTACATGGAAATTTAAATGTGATTTACATGAAAATCAATGCAATATCCATGCACTTCCACATGGAAATTGGAACAGAACTTATGGAACTTTTTTACAAGGAATATCAAGATACTTTCTTCATTTAAACGTATAGAAAATAATCGGTCTTCAAGATGTTACATCCGAATAATCGATACTTTTGTGTGTGTTCACATGGAGAGATAGATCGAAATCGATTGTTCACAATTCAAAAAGCCGTCACTGCTCCAAACTCCATCCATTCCTCAAAACTTCACATCCAATGAATCTGTGCTTATCTAATCAAGAGATACATAAGGATTTATAAAATCTAAGAACTATTACCATGCACTTAGTGCACATGGAGATTCAGAGGGAAAAGGGGGGATGTGGGGAGGCTGAGAGGGGGAGGGGGATGCCAGAGCCAATTCTGGATTCAGTATTCAGCGATTGATCTAACGAGTAGAAGAGGGATAAAAGAGAGAGAGAGAAAGAGGGAATGGGAGAGGGAGAGAGCGAGAAAGAGAGGGATAGAGAGAGAAAATCCTATATCTTTTGAGTTGAAGCCGACAAAGATGTTGAATATTCAGCCTTGGGGTGTAAATACATTGAATAGATAGACCGAAGCCGGGGCAACACTTCAACGCTTACCGCGCACACCCGGTACAAAGGCTATCTCGCGATTCCACTGTTGCCAGTTTTAAAGAGTGAAAAAGCAACTTAAAAAAGATGCTGTTGAACCCCCGATCATCGGAGTCGATATAGAAGAAATGGTTTAAAGAAAATTTAACCTTAGTTAATGCAGTAGGTAGCGGCGCGTGCAATTTGGCAACGCTGCATCCAGTCCATTTAAAGCCATGTAAAAGGTCGAACGTTGGGGATGCACAGTGGCCTTCCTGGAATCGATACTTTACGCGGGTTAAAATTGACTAAATGCAACGTTGCCAGATTGCACGCGCCACCACTGGTTAATGTCTCTTGATAAATAGTAATTAATCTTTGGAGGTCGAAAACAATAATTTTTTACAACTGTTTTTTTCACTAATTCTTGGTGCCTGTTATCGACAGGGCTGCCGTTTTGCATATAATCAATGCTATTTTTTTATTCACCGATGATTCCACCGGTTGAGAAAAGATTACACAGTTCAGTTCAGTGCATGACTGTAATGCACGAAAATACTCTGGTCTGTAATCTTTCCTTAATCGGTGGAGACTCCGTTGATTAATTAATATATCCGCAAGTTTTTTAAAGTCATCGACGACTCCACCGGTTGAGAGAAGATTACAGATGCGAGTAATTTAGTTATTTATTACAGTCATGCACTGTTCTGAACTGTGTAATCTTTTCTCAACCGGTGGAATCATCGGTGAATTGAAAAATAGCATTGATTATACGCAAAACGGCAGCCCTGATTATCGATCTTAGACCAGCATCGATCGACGAGAGAATTTTCGTCTGATTATCCCGATGTTGCCGAATTGTACTGCTTTTGATCATTGATTTTGCGATTAGAATCAATGTAATACATACGAGGTTTAACTTCAAATCCGGCAACACAGCATTATCCTGAAACACGTCAACTTCGGTCAAGAGCCCACGACTTGACTTCTTGTCGCTGTATTAAAATTAACATGAACTTTCGGACGAGGAAGGAGTGGGGGGGGGACAAGTAAAAGCGGTGTACATGAAGGACTCCCGGGGCGGGGTCAGGAGGGACAGAGGTTGGGTCGGTGTCCCCAGACTCCGTTGAAAAATGGGTCACGTGCGTTCTGCTTCTGAGGTTGAAGGGGGGCACGAGGCATAGAGCACGCCTGCCTTAAGACCGTTTTTGGTGTGACGTTACCCGGTTATCGTATACAATGAGTCTGTGACGACCAGTAGCGCACCGAGAGATTCTTCATCTCTCTCTTTTCTCCATTAAGAAACGTATGTTAGACAAGGATGGACAAGGGAATAAAACCCCCTCCATCTGTCCTTTTCCTACTCATACATTCAAATGGGAAATGAGAGAGATGGAAGTTATCCTGGTTGCGCCACTGGTAACAACTCTTGCAATTTTGCGACAGTGTTTTTCCTCCATTTGAATCTATGTGTAATAATCGAATGCTGGGGGACGGGAAATCACGTGACTGCGTTCCTTAATCTGTCCTTTTCTAACACACGCATTCTAACGGGGAAAGAGTAAGAAGGATAAATGTCTAGATTCGCCAGTGCTATATTATATGAAGTCTAGTTACAGAAACCAAAGGCATTCTTCACTTTAGCTCACCGTGTAGGTACTTTCCAGTAGCGAGGCGTGCAATTTGGCAACGTTTCTTTTCCCCCCTTTAAACACATTAGAAAGGTCGAAACATCTGGTCATCGCCGATGACCGAAGCATTCGATTCTTTCAGTAAGTTTAAATGGAGAAAGTACATCGTTGTCAAATTTCACGCCTCGCTACTGGTACTTTCATTCATGGCCATCTATAGGTCAGGACCTTTTTTCGAGGGTTACTCTAGGTCTTTGCTCTCTCCTTCTTCCTTCTTTTTCCTTCCATTCACCCTTTTCCCTGCTCTTTCTGCCATTTCGGGAATTTGGGGGGAGGCTGTAGCCTTTATAGCCCTATCAGCCCCATCAGATATTCAGTAGCGTAGCGTGTCATTTGGCAATGTTGTATTTTGTTCATTTATTAAGCAAATGTAAAAGCTGGAATGCGAAGGTGTTCACCGAACACCCAATACTTCGATCTTTTTCATTGGTTTAAATGGTCGAACTGCAACGTTGCCAAAATGCACGCCACGCCACTGCAGATATAGACTGTTTCAGGAGAGCGATATATCGAATCGATTGCCGTTCGAGGGCCTCTGGTTCCAAGCAAACTCTGGTTCAATGTAATTTCCACAAAAGCGAACTTTTGAATGGAAATTTAGGGTATTAAATCAAACAATTATTGCAAATTTTTTGCGATTATGAATTCTACGTCCTCGCCGAAAATGCTAAATTATGCCTGGTTCCTTGACTAAAACTGCAGAAATCAATAAGATATTTCAGATTAAATGTTGCATTTGTAGGTTAGAATCGCCCGAAATCCCGCCAATTACACAAACAACAACAATAACATTTGGGTGATTCCAACCTCCAAATGCATCGTTTAATCTGTAATATCTTGTTGATTTCGGCAGTTTTAGCGGTGGAGCCAGGCACAATTAAGCATTTTCGAGGACGTAGATTCGTAGAATTCATAATCGCAAAAAGGTCGCACTAATGGGGCTCTTGCAAACTTTTGCTATAAACAAATAAATAGTCCAATCTTATGTAAACACCAGCAAAAATCACACTAAGAAAGTCTAAAATTCATTAATAAACTCACATAACTGCCATAACGGCAAGATCGTAATGGCGGCTCGACGATTCATCAATGATTTTCCTCCATTTGATTGTATGTAAAACAATCAATTCAGCAGTGCAGCGCTTTGCCAGCATTCGATTATTACACATAGATTCAAATGGAGGAAACGCATTGTTGCCAAATTGCTGTTCGATCTGTATGACGCCAGCAGTGGCGGCTCGTGCAATTTGGCAACAATGTTTTCCCTCCATTTGAATACATGTAAAACAATCGATTGCAGGTGAAGCGCTGCTTCACTATCGAGTCGATTATTTTGCATTGAATCAAAAGAAGGGAAAACATTGTTGCCAAAATGCACGAGCCGCCACTGGACGCCAGGTATTGATGCCGGCCGTAAGAAGGTATATAATACCGTCGCACTATACGGTCTGAGATCTTCAGAGAGTTGCCAAAAATCCGAAAGAAAATGCCTCATCGATTTCGCATTTTTAAGCTTTCAAAGCCAATTTCAATCACAGACAACACTTTAAACAAGTAATCCAAACATATAAATATTACTGAAAACTATTAAATTAAGCTCAATAGATCGAAAAAGATGATGATTACAATTTTTCACTCATTTTTGGCAACTTTTTTTCGATCTCAGATCATGGTGCTATATGGTCTGAGATCGTCTGAAAGTAGCCAAAAATCAGAAAGTAAATTTCTCATCAATTTATCATTTATAAACTTTCAAAACCAATTTTAATCATACATAAAGCTTTTCACAAGTGGCTCAAACCTATAAATGTGACTGGAAAGTTTTAAATTAAGCTGAAAAATTCGAAATAAGATGATTTATGATGAATTTTTTTCACTGATTTTTGGCCAATTTCTTTCGATCTTAGACCACAGTGCGACGTAGATTTATTTCAGTGCATTTATACGACATTGGTGGAGCGTGCAGTCTGGCAACGTAGCATTATGTCCATTTGAACTCACATCAAAGGTCAAATTTGATAGTCATCGCCGATCCCTAGATATAGTTCGATACTTTTCGTTGGTTTCAATGAACCAAATGAAACGTTGTCAGATTGCACGCTTCGCCTCCGGTTTACAACATTCTACACTACTGTGCGACTAATCATCAACAGGAGTCTCGTTTTCAACTACGTTTAAACCTTTCGTTTTTATCTTCTGTTTGTTTAATAAGTACAACTGTCCACATAGTATTCAATTCGACAAGGCCCGTGTTTACTTTTCGTGCCTCCCTCCTATCCGTTAAGAGCTTTTCGGTGGGAACAGTTGTAGTACTAGGGGCCTCTGAGCTGTCGAATTTCGATCCTCAGCCTTGTGCTATGACTTTCAAAAGAAAGTGAAGCGTCAATATACAGGGTGTGACAGATTTACCCCCCCCCCCCTCCGTCTAACTTTTGAACGAGTTGAGATAAAAAGTTGCGGTTTGGACCATTATTTTTAATCAGTTTTGGGGTCAGTGAGCCACCACCAGTGGCGCACGTAAGGGGGGAAGAATATTCAGTCAAACGCTCATCAGTGCAACCTCCTGTCAAAAAAAAAAAAAAAAAAGCCTGCGTACGCCACTGCCCACCACTATGGGAAGCAATAACTCTATCATGCAAAAATCATCATAAAGTGCAGATGAACAATATATACGCATAATAATTACTGAACGTACCTCTTCAAAAGTTGGAAAATTCTGAGAAATTTTGATGAAATCCTTCGGCTGCCAAGCTCAGTTGCTAACGGTCATAGCGACGCACAAAACTTCATTCGGACAAGGTACAATCCAAAAACACCATCCAACGAAAACATGATTTGAAAATGCTCAAAACGAGAAAAAAATTCAGAGCTCAAAACACTATTGTAATATCGTAAAAAATAAACCGTAGTAAGAAAAAAACAAAAAACAAAATAAACACGAACAAGCAAAAAAATAAATTAACAAATGAAAAAACAGCTGTAAACAAGCTAACGAAGAAAACAAACCGAGAACAGAAAAACAATAACAAAAACGAGAACTAGAGATCACTGTTGCCCCGCGCGAAACGAGTTTATGCTAATTTGCAAAAAAATTGAAAATCGACAACGGAGAGAGAGAGTAAGAGTTAAAACAAGACCAATCTGTTGAAATGAATTGATTGTATTAAAAATGAACGAGAGTTTTGATTCGGCGACAGTTCTGCATCTTTATAATAAACAGAATGAAAAAAACAAAAAACAAAACACAAAAATTGAAAGTATCGAGAAAAGAAAGTTGTGGTTACACAAAATGGAACTAAAACAGTTAATTTCTTTAAAAAAAAAACGGGACGAACTGACCAGAGCGTTTTATGGTACGGTAAAAAAAAAAAAAAAAAACAGTAAAAAAACGAAGATGAGTTTTGATTCGGCGACTGTTTTACAGCTTTCTGAACAGTAGAAAAGGTACGAGGAAAAAAACTGTACCCAACGAAAATTATTATAAAATAAAACAAAACAGTTAATTTTTGTTACAAAACGAGACGAACTGATCGGACTTTTTTATGGTACGGTAAACTGAAACAGTAGAAAAACGAAGGAGAGTTTCAATTCGGCGACTGTTTTACAGCTTTCTGAAGTGTAGAAAAGGTACGGTAAAAAATCTGAAACCAACGAGGAAAGTTGTGAAAAAAAAGGGAACAATTATTTTTGGTTTTTTTATTTTATTTTTGTTTTGTTTTGTTTTTTTTGTTGATTTTTTTTATCGTTTTGTTTAATCAAAACTAACAAATCAGACTGTTATAGGCTGAGAAAATTAAAAAAGGTCAAATAGGTAAGAAAAATGTAAAAAACCAAAAAAACAAAAAACAAAAAAAAAAATAGCGAATGAAACTGAAAGCAGGTTCCAAGACAAGGTGTCTGGGGACAGAGACGGGGTGTTTCGACTGGTGGTGGTGATCGGGTGAGCGGTCCCAAGATCTGATCTAAGCAGTCCCAGTGGCGAGAATATACGAACTGGGAGGACTGAGGAGAGTGGGACGGAATGGAAGAGAGGAAAGGTCGTTGGGATCGGAATAAACAGAAAACAGAGAGTGTGGCGGACTGTGGATTGGTCGACTGGTGGACCGGACGGGTGGACTGAGGACTCCTTACCGCTGAGCCAGACTGCTTGGCGACTGACGAAGGCACCAAGGCACCGAAGTGTCTGGGAAATCACCAGCCGTTTGCCGTTTGGTCGGGTGAGTGCGTGAGTGAGTGTGAGTGGTCCAGCGAGGTTGCCAAGTCTTGCGGGGGTGGGTTTTTTTTATTGTTGCTCTTTTTCTTTTTACTGTAGCTCGTTTCTTTTTGATTTTCTCACCTGTGGCGTAGCGTGCAATGTGGCAACGTAGCAATATGTCCATTAAAAACCCATGTGTAAACTCGAATGCGAAGGTGTTCACCGAATATACCGAATACTTCGACCTTTTTTATGGGTTTAAGTGGACAAACTGCAATGTTGATAAATTGCACAACTAAGTATCCCTGGTAAAAATGGACCATATTGGTCCACAATCAATTCCCTATACAGTATGGATGTGTATGGATTCATGTGGATATGTATAGATACGGTATGGATCTGTATCTGTGTCAGACTGTATCTATATATGTGTATAGGGAATTGGTTACGGACCAATTTTACTGGGGTAAGTTAGAAATGGGGCTCTCGCAAACTTTTGCTATAGGAGATTGAAGTGTTGATTCTTGCATAAAAACCTGTAAAAATGACTATGAGTACACTAAAAAATCACGAAATTCACTCTCAGAATCGGACTTAATGGTGGACAGACGCAGGTATCATGGGAGATTCCTATCTAAATTGAGACATATCTCTGTGTTTCCGCAGAGAAAGAGACATAATAGACAGGAATCTTCCATGATACCTGCGTCGAACCGCTATTACCATCTTGCCGTTACAGCAGTTATGTGAGTTTGTTACTGAATTTTAGACTTTCTTAGTGTGATTTTCGTGATTTTTGCTGGTCTTTTTATAAGAATGTACAATTTATTCGCTTATAGCAAAAGTTTGCAAGAGCCTTATTGAGGAAGTATTTCGAAGACACAGATGTCTGTATTTCTGTACGCAAGCATAACTTTTGAACCAATTCGTTCATTTGCATTAAAATTTTGCAGAGAAGTTGTTTTTAACAATCCTCGCAGGGACTTTCCTGTTTTTTCGACATTTTAAACAAGTTATGAAGGATAAACGGTTTCCATTATAAAATCAATGAGAAAATAGGTAAAGTAAACAGATGGAAAAAGTGGAATTTTTCAAATATAGCTATTTGAATTTTGATTAAAATTTGTGAAAACATTGTGCAACCAGCCAACTGTAAAATTAACTCCTTAAGGGGGGTCTGGGAGTCTCTCTCAGAATATTAAAGTGGAATCTGGGGGTTTCCCCAGAAAATATAAGGGGGTCTGCCCCCCTCGATTAAGTTTGATATGATAAAGTGTTCGTGGGTTTTTCCTTACAGTTTATTTCATTTTTACTTTCTCACAGCTAACAAAAATAGAAATTGATAAAATATTGCGATGGCGCAGATGTCTGTCCGTCTGTATCCCACTATCCCAGCACAATAAGGTACTTATATTAAATAGGTATGCTCGACTCGCTTCCCGCGTCATCCTCAGTGGCGCGCAGTTCAAATCGCTATAGCCAAGATGGCCGACAAAAGAAGAAAACTTATATCCTTTTGAGAAAACATTGGGCTTCCCTCTCCAGGAAAGCAGAAAACGGCCCGACGTTTGCAGGAAAGAGTATAAATTTTTTTTTCTTTTGTCGGCCATCTTGGCTATAATGATTTGAACAGCGCGCCACTGAGGATGACGCGGGAAGCGAGTCGAGCATACCAGTTAAATATAAGTGCCTTGATCCAGGCATAAATTTTGAATCAATCGTCCGTATGCATCAAAATTTTGCAGTGAAGTTGCTTTTAACATTCCTCAGAGAGACTTTTTTGTTTTTTCGAAATTTTAAATTCGAAGCAAGTAATGGAGAACAAAAAATGTCCATTGAAATCAATTGGAAAATGGAAAAACACAAGAAGAAATTGGAATATTTCAAATCTATAGCTGTTAGAGTTTTGATGAAAAAACATTTTTTGAACCCTGACTCATTAACTTCGTACAGCAGGAATAGTTGCTGCCCCCCCCCCCCCCCCCCCTATACTGAAAAAATGTAAAAATTGGCATTAGATCCATTCGCCAGCATAACGATCGGTACTTCGACTAATCGCTGATTCCACTGATCAAATAATGTCATACATACATCGAATCAGTTATGTAACGAAGGTGTCAAACACAGTCAGACTTTGCCTTATATTAGCAACAATGGGGCTCTTGCAAACTTTTGCTGTAGCCTACAAGCAAAAAAATAGTCCAATCTTACGTAAAGACCAGAAAAAATAACGAAAATCACACTAAGAGAGTCTGAAATTCAGTAATAAACTCACGTAACTACTATAACAGCAAGATGGTGATGGCGGTTTGACGCAGGTATCATGGGAGATTCCTGTCTATTATGTCACTTTCTCTTTGGAAACACAGAGATATGTCTCAATTTAGATAGGAACCTCCCATGATACCTGCGTCTCTCCGCCATTAAACCCGATTCTGAGAGTAAATTTCGTGATTTTCTAGTGTACTCATAGTCATTTTTACAGGTTTTTATGCAATAAGAATCAACTCTTCCATCCCCTGTAACAAAAGTTTGCAAGAGCTTCATTTTATTAGGTATCTTTGAAAAAAAAAAAATCGATTCAAATTTAAAAAGAAAAAAAGGAAAAAAAACTATTTCTTATTAGCATAGCCAGAAATGAGCTTATAAATTGTATTACTCTAATACTTTGTATTAGATTTAAAACTGTCAATAAGCTGAGTAAGCTTGATGAAGCTTCGTCGTTTGGGCATCATCACTCTGGCTGGAGTTGCCTGCGCCTACCACTATCACATCCAAGAAATAGTCCTTCTCACTCTTCTCACATAAGAACGCGTGTGTTAGAAAAGTATGGAAGAGGGTGCGAAAGTCACGTGACTGTCTCTAATCTGCCCTTTTCTAACTCGTGCGTTCTAATGGGAAGAGAGAGAGAGAGAGAAAGACAGAGTCCTGGGTCCACCAATGCTGCCTGAACAAGTATAAACAACTGACGAGTCTTAAAAGACATTCGATTTCGCTATTCTGACATAGATCAGCGAACTCTCATTGTCAGTTAAATTGACAACTTATTCGATCTGTGATGATAGTGAGGTCAACAGAAACCTCGATGTTAGTGCAAACTGACAATAAAAAGGCTGGCAGTAAGCCAATCAATAATGTACTGCATTGGCTATTTTATGTATCAACGCACAGTTCATAAATAAATAATGGAAAATAAAATGGTGAAATTACACAAGTTGTTTTTTTTCTTTTTTTTCTCTCTGACACAGATCAGTGATTTAGGCATCAAGCTGTACCAGAATGATGAGGCCCGAAAGGTCAAGACACGTATTTGGTTTGCTGGATTACTAAACGACGACACCTCCCCCCTCCCCTTGCGTGTGATTGTTGTGCTTCTTGCGATACAAACTTACTCCTTCCGAGTAGGCAATCCGTCAAACTGAGTTCGTATGTTTACTCGCCGAATGGAATAGAATCACTTTCAAACTTTTGCAACAAAACCCTTTTAGGAGGGTCAAAGCCTGCGGAAAACTCAAAATTATATTGCAGTTGAGCCAAAACCCCTTAAAAGATGGTGGGCAGGTGGGGGGGCTTGCTAATCTGGCAACGCTGCATCAAATCCGTATAAACGCATGAAAAAAGTCGAACTGTTGGAACTGCAAACCTTCGAATCGATATTTTATACAAGGAATCCCATTCAACCGCCACTTTTGATGCGGCGAAAAGTGATTCATTGTATAGCAATCTGCAACGATGGGGCTCTTGCAAACTTTTGCTGTAGGGGATTGAAGAGTTGATTCTTGCATGAAAATCTGTAAAAATGACGATGACTGCACTAAAAAATCACGAAATTCACTCCCAGAATCGGGCTAAATGGCGGAGAGACGCAAGTAGCATGGGAGATTCCTATCTAATTTGAGACGTTTCTCTGTGTTTCCGTAGGAAAGTGTGATAATAGACAGGAATCCTTTGATACCTTTTTATTGAATTGCCATACCATCTTTTCCGTTAAAGAGTTATGTTAATTATCACGAATTTGCATTTAGACCCATTTTGTGATTTATTTCGTCTTCACGGAAATTGGACTGTTTAATTCAGACAACAAAAGTTTTAAAGATCCTCATTAATGGAATCCACAATTTGACCTCAGTATCGCGTGCCATCTGCAAAATGCAACTGCTAATTCAAATTCAAAAAATACATAGAACTTTCCCTTTTAATGTTTCCCCCCCTGAATTCGATATTTACAGAGTTTAAATGGAAAGAATACATGGGTGCCAAATTCACGCGACCCATTGGACACGAACAGTAAACACTATCTTTGTTTGTAAAGCAATTATTGCGTTTTTAGTCCATTTTGAGAGGTTGTGAAACGTTAAAGGAACACCCGAGTTTCCAACAATGAAGATGAAACAATAACACACAGAAGTTTCAAGCATGATGATCGAAGTTGGAATCATCCTTGGAGCTCCTGTGAGTTATTGTTTCATTTTGATAAGTTTTCGACACAAATATCGGTTTCCGTACCTTTTCACAACCTTTTGTGAGGAATTGAGGATATGGAAACGTAAGAATTCGAGCAGACGCCGTCAGTGTTTACTGTTTATTTGTTTATGAAGTCAGCTGTGGTGACCGTCGGCCGTGATTATTTGAATGTGCCGCGCTAATTTCGCGAAATATCGCGCACGTGGTGGAAAGATACAGGGGTGAATAGTGTCTAGTGTTTTTCGCAATTTGTGACTTTAATACTGAATTTTAGTGTTTTCTGATGCTGCCATTGTTATTTTTCTCGGCTTTTTCCGTAGTTAAAAACGCTGTAGTCGAAGTGTGCAACAGGCCCATTCCGTAAAATGTGATGGGAAGTTCTTATGAACGACCCATGCAATTCCATGAAAATTTATGGAAAAATAGTATTTGCCGACGGAATTTCGGTCATGGAACTTCACTCGGAACACTTTTACCAGGAAACTTACTCCTGGCGAGTAGGCAACCCGTCATATATCGCATGCTTACTCAATTTACTGCAAATGGAATTACTAATATAGTCCCTTGCAGTGGCGGATTCAGAAAATTTTTCTGGGGGGGGGGCACGCCAATGAATTTTTAAATTTGAAGCGTTGCAATAAGAAATTTTCGTCTATTTTCTGTTGAAAAACGGCAAAATTTGCAGGTTCGGGGAGGAGGGGTTGGCACGTGCCCCCGCGCCCACCTGGATCCGCCACTGGTCTCTTGCAAGGAGTAAAACCATCTATTTATTAAGTTCTGATTTTTGACCCAAAAAAAAGTACTTTTGGCAACAACGCCATTTGGGGAAGTTTCGCCCGAAAACCAAAAGACTCTACTACCTGTTGCACCGCGGTCTCGGGCCTCGGGCCTCGGCCCTAGTTTGGCCGGCTTGAATCCCGTTGGCCTCACAGTGGACACAACTGAAAATATTCCGGACATCTTTTGGAATACAAACATATATTTAACTTATGATGCAATAATACCAACGAGGTACATCGATATTCAATATTCAATAGAGAGGCTGAAACATATTATAAGTTCTATCCCAACGTGTGACAGCATATGGACGATTGGACGATCTTATATTCTGGTTGGTTTGCCTCATTTTTTAACCTTGACCCTCTACGGTATGGTCAAAGAGTAAACAGGAGTCCCAACCCAACAAGGAGAGCGTGGCATAGTCGAATTACTATCGATTGTTTGACCTCTGATTGGCTGGCGAAAGCCTGGGCCCTGTGAAATCGCTCTTATGGAAATTTAACATGGGATTTTCGTCTTTGGTTCATTTAAAGTTAAACTTCAAGAAAATTATTCTTTCTTACCGTGGGGAAATTCAAATTATAATATTTTGAGACTATTGCGAAGAGATTCATGGGTCATACATATCACTTCATGTAAAAATTAAGGGAACAATATGAATTTGAAAGAAAAAGTACGGGTAATTTTTTGCCGTGTTTCCCACTCTTTCGCACAGGTCGGGCCGAGAGTGAGGTGCAGCAGTTGTTTTTTTCCAGTTTTCTTGTTTCAGTGTAATACAGATGGTTTGAAATGCATGTTAGATTCATTGATTGAAGGAAATACGCCGATTCCATGAAGAAACCCGAAGATGTAAACGCAAATACTAGACATAAAATAATACAAAGTTTAAGCGGCTCACAATCGGACGTTATGGCGGGAAAAAATCCTCGTAAGTTAACTTTCAATTTCATATTTTTCTGTTAATTTTGTGATAAAGTGATATGTTTGACCCATCAATATCTTCGTTATATCCTCAAAAAAATATAATATGAATTTCCCGAAGGTTAGGAGCAATAGTTTTCTTGGAATTTGACTTTAAATGAGGTAAAGTCGAGAACCCCATGTTAAATATCCATAAGAGCGATCTGACAGGGCCAAGGCTTGCCAGCCAATCAGAAGCTGATGACTTTTCGATGTCGCCAACCTAACCTAACCTGCCACGCTCTCCTACCGGTTTGTTGGGACTCTTGTTTACTCTTTGGGCATGGCATGGCGTTACCTATATGTATAGGTAACACGGGGTATTTTAATTCCTAAAAAATCAAGAAATGCGGTGCTATTCATTCTGTCTGTTGTTACCTATAGGTAACAATATGACCCATTTTGGCTTGGGGTTGGAATTTTGAAAAATCCTTAAAATTGGTATCTTGAATGCGGGCTGTTGCGCACTTTTGGTACAAGCGTTTTATTAGTCGATGCTGGTGTAAAAACCTCTAAAAATAACAACGGCACCACTAAAAACTTCCGAAATTCACTCCTAACGCTGTTATCTGCGCGAGCGTAATGGTGGCTGAGGACAGTAACAATGGGAGATTCCTATCTTAATTTCGTCACTCTCTCCAAGCCGACAAGGATGATTCACAGAGTAATTAGTCATCAGAGTGATGATCCACATCCGATGAATGGTACCGCAAAACCTAGGTGTCAAATGAAAGTCGTCTCTTATTGGTCACCTCTTGATGGAGTTACAGTATTGTTATAGATGGGAATCTCCCATTATTACTGCCTTCGCCACCATTACGCTCGCGCAAATAAAAGCATTTATTAAGTTCAAAAGTGGATTCCAGAAGTTTTTAGTGCTGCCATAGTTATTTTTCGATGTTTTTACAGCAGAATCAACTATTAAATCGCTTATAACAAAAGTGGTTAAAAGCCCCATTCGTGAGAAGAATAATATATATTTTTTTTTTTCCTCGAAATCGCCGGAAAAAAGTTAATTCATACCATTGAGGGTTAAATCAAAAATGGTGATTAATTCAATGGAAATTGGTTTAAAACGAAAGTGGAAAAGAGTTTTAGAGCGGCTATCTGGACACAGAAATCGAAATAACTGTTTCTTCTGGAAAGATTTGCACGATAAAGCTAAAACTTTTCATTTTCAGAAAAATCTTTCTGTTTTTTGTTTGTTTTTTGTCTTTTTTTCCCCAATGTGCGACGTTCAAGTCCAGATGATTGTCTATGCATTTCTGAATCCTAAATCGGCACTCACAAGCGCAACTCACGAGTGCGGGAGGAATTATTGGAAGGGGTACGCGACACAATGGTCTGAGATGAAAAAAAAATGGCCAAAAACCAGCGAAAAAAAATTAATCTAAAATCGTCGTTTTCCGTCTTTACAGCTTAATTTAAAACTCTTTAGTGACATTTCTAGGTCTAACCCTTTCTGCCACGAATTATGAAAGAAGTTTCACTGTAACCTGAAACCTATACCATTAAATTGATTGAACTTTTCTCGTATGATTTTATGTGTGAGTCAATTTTTCCGAATGGGGCTATTGCACACTTTTGCTATAAGCGATTTAATAGTCGATTATGGCGTAAAAACCTCAAAAAATAACGATGGCGGCACTAAAAACTTCCAAAATCCACTCCTAAACTCAATAAACGCAGTTATTTGCGCGAGCATAATGGTGGCGGAAGGCACTAACAATGGGAGATTCCTATCTTAATTTCGTCACTCTTTCTATGCTGACAAGGATGATTCACAGAGTAATTAGTCATCAGAGTGATGGATCCACATCCGATGAATGGTATCGCAACACCAAGTGACACCGGTGTCAAATGAAAGTAGTCTCTTATTAGTCACTTCTTGATGGAGTTTCAGAATTGTTAGATGGGAATCTCCCACTGTTAGTGCCTTCGGCCACCATTACGCTCCCGCAAATAACTGCGTTTATTGAGTTTAGGAGTGGATTTTGGAAGTTTTTAGTGCCGCCATCGTTATTTTTTGAGGTTTTTACGCCATAATCGACTATTAAATCGCTTGTAGCAAAAGTGTGCAATAGCCCCATTTCCCTACGGATCCATGTAAAATGGTCGTCCATTATAATGGACACTGTGACGGAAAGGGTTAAATTACATTTTATAAGAATTTACTGTGATTAAAATTGGTCTTGAAAGTTTAAAAATGATACATTTATAAGAAATTTACTTTCCGGTTTTAGGCCATATTTTTGTCGATCTTAGACCATTGTGCGCGAGTGAGGAAGGATGAAGTTGCAACCCCCCCCCCTCCACCACTCTTGCAACCCGTCGCTCTCCTCGGTTTTACACAAAAGAATTAAAAATACTAATTTGAAAAGTGCAATAAATAATAGAAACGTTGAATGCCGCACTCCTCCCCCCCCCCCCCACCGCCGCCACACTCCTACCCCTCACACACTGCATAAGCCCGGCAACCTTTATACCGCTGTGGGCTTGTGGCTCAAACTGTGTGACCCTGTGTGACCACTATGCACTGGTCGGGCACAGGCACACTATGGTTATACTTAGGTACGGGTTACGAGCATACTTACATTTATGCTTACGAGGCGCAAAAAACTGTGTGAACGGTATCATATTGGTTTGCACAGTTATAATCAGAGCTGCCGTTTTGCAAAAATTAATGACATTTTTCAATTCACCGATGATTTCGCCGGTTGAGAAAAGATTACAAAGTTCAGTTCAGTGTATGTCTGTAACCTCAATGAGTGCGAGTGAGAAGACACATATATACAAAGTATCACTCGCTTTCACTCACAATGAGCTTAATGCGAAATGAATTTCCCCTACTGTGGCTTAAAAATTGTCAACCAATTTTACGCATTTTGGGCTCAAAAAATCTATGAAAAAACTCATGCAGGTGCCGACGTTCTTGTATATTGCGTCTTCTCTTTGTTTGCAATATAAAATGCAAAAGACACAACTCCCCCCCCCCAGGTGACAAGTGGCGCTATCCATCGGATTGAAATCTGGAAAAGTTTCACCTGGAATCACCTTAAAACACGTCTGACGCGCGCCGGTGATTCAGATTTGGATGCTTATGATATTGCGTCATCCGTAAATGAAGGCGCTTTTTTGCGAAGAAAGAAACTAAAAGAAATTGTTTATCGTGACTGACAATGAGTCTATCTATGAGCCGGACAATGTAAGCAGTTTATATGCTTACTAGAGGTCATTTCAGAAGTGTAGGCGCACCTAGACCGGTAATCTTTGGAATTTTGTAACATTATTTATCATGTTACAAAATGAAAATGAATCTGAGAGTTGAATTTTCGTTGAGGAACGCTGTAGAGTACCACAGTTGTCGACATTGTTGACAGGTTAGAAGACGATTTTGTCCACACATAAAAATAGACGTATTGTGAAAAAAGATAGACACACTTTCTGTCGTATCGGTTTTATATACCTCACCGCGCCTGACTTCTCCACCATTGCATCACGTTTGTGGAAACGTATTGGAGGATAATGATATCTTCCAAGTTTTGATTACCTTCTTTTTTTTACTAGCGATTTATTACTCATAAACATGGCACTAATGCGTGGTTGGTGTCATAATCTTCATCGGCGATGTCTGGGCCCTGTTCCACCAAAAATACTGGTACAAACGTAAGGAGTATTAGTACAAGTCGAGAGAGTTCGCAACAGACAGCAGGCAACAGATGATAATGATGGTAAGAAAAATGCACACTACTGCTACTCCTTGAGAAAACTTAATTAAAACTACAGAGTAAACTAATGATAAAGTTCGTAAACTGTTACATCTTTGATTAATATTTTATCTTCTTTTGTTCCTATCATTTTTATCGTAAAATTCCGACTGCTCTAATTTCCAGGATGGGGGGGGGGGGATCCTCCTTCCCCTCCGCAGCGGGCACCCATGTTGTACTTAAAAAATTAAGCAGGTGCTGGCAGTCCGCTTTTTTGTCTAATATTCGTCTGTTCAGAGAAAACAGCCGAAAACCGTCAAAAACTGCTATTTTCAAAGCAAGCGACAAGTAACGTCATCTATCGGATTAAAATTTTCGGGAGTTTGCCGTAGAATCACCTTAATGGGTCTGTTGCAAACTTTTGCTACAGCGCTATAGAGTGTGCAATCTATTGTAAAATCGCGTGAAAAGTCCATTGGTGGCACCAGAAAGTCATCAAATGCAGTATAAAACTCTCAAGAGACATTTAATGAAATCCAAGATGGCGGTAAAATATTGAGCAACCTGTATGCATGCACCGCGAACATCCAAGGATAACCAACCTCCCAATATCGATCACACCCAAACACAACGTAAATAAACACATAACCTCTGGAGCTGTGAGGTTGTCAACGTTGGCAATCCTTGTATGTTAAAGGTGCATGCACCCAGATTGCTCGATATTTTACCGCCATCTTGGATTTCATTAAACGCCTCTTGTGAGTTTATTATCGCATTTCATGACTTTCTGATGCCACCAATGGACTTTTCGGGCAATGTTACCTACGATGATACACTCTTAATCGTTGTAGCAAAAGTTTGCAACAGAACCATTGGAATATTACTGGCAAAATAAGTACTTTAAAATGGAATTTACTCGGAAAAATAAGACGCTGTATTGACCGGGATGTTTACAAAACACAAAACACAAGAATGTGAAGAATGTCGCGGTTGCCGATTCTCTTCACTTCTCTTTTGTGCTTCTTTCTTATTATTCCCAATCAGCACTGACCTCTAGCGGATATAGTTACAACGAGCGATCAGGAAAATAAAAATTCAAAACGCGGCGCGAATTGTTTATAGTTGTACGCTTTTGAATATAATCTATTTAATTCTTCTTTCAAGAAAGCGGCCATCTTTGTTTCTTTCCTTGAAACTTCCTCCAGTTGCAAGTTGCGTCGTGTTCAAGGAAAATCTTCAAGTGGAGGAAAACTCGAGTGGAGGGAGGTCGGAGGAAGATTTGAAGTAAGGTGTTAAAACTCCATCGAGCCACCGTAGTGGACTTTAGGTAGAGGTAGAGGAAAACTGGAATCAAGGAATTGTGAGGGATCAATGTCCTGGGAAAATTCGAGTTTCGTGTTGACCTTCATCGGTCCTCCAGGTCCTTGAATATCCTTGTAAACAAAAGAGAATGTGTGTTTAATTTTTATTGATTATTTGCTACTTCCACAAACTTGAATTGAGAATTGTGTCATTTGAGTCCATAAATTAAGTTAGCGTAAATGTATAAGTTTACCCCTATATAGTCTGTTCATGATACGTTGAGAATTGGCGGGTCAGGCAGAAACGCTTTTTGAGTTCTGTAGCCGTTGCGCTCACAGGGGATCTATCCAAGGTTATAGATTAAAGAGGTATGCTCATCTGACTTCGCACCACAAATTCAGTGGCGCGCAGTTCAAAATCACTGCAGGCAAGATGGCCGACAAAAGCAGAAAACGTATACTCTTTGCAAAAACATGGGACTGCCCTCTGCAGGAAAGCAGGAAACAACCCAATGTTTTCCGCCAAGAGTATACGTTTTCTGCTTTTGTCGGCCATCTTGCCTGCAATGATTTTGAACTGCGCGCCACTGAATTTGTGGCGCGAAGTCAGATGAGCATACCTCTTTAATCTATAACCTTGGGCTCTATCCGACTATACTCAGTTCAAGATAAGAAGAAACTTGGCGGTTCAGGTAGATTTGCACTATTTTGCAACGCCGAACTTTTGAATGCAAGCATTTGCGCTCACGAGAGCTTTGTCCAACTCGAACCTCGACCGCACAGTATACTCATCCTATACAGTAGCGAAACTCTATATAGGAGCGCTTTAGCGAATGTCGTTTTTCAATGTAATCAAATGGGAAAATTGAGTTGTTATCCTCCGACTACTTGGGGGCTCCACCGTCGCGTCTAATGCAAATCAAATGGAAGATGTTAGTTCTATCCTCCGACCACCAGGGGGCATCTGCCGTTTTTCTAACATTGAGTTTCGCTACTGTGTAATATAATAAGTATACTGTGCTCCACCGTGACGCGACGAGGCAATACCGAGAATCGCTTGACTATTTATTTTATTCGTGCTTAAAAGTCATTAATTAGAAACGGATACGGATACGACAAAATTGATGGAAATTCGGGCCAAAAAGGGTCGTTAGTCAACAAAATTAGTCGAAATAGGCTCCTTACCATCCTCGAATATTCATTTTTTAAATAAGTTATTTATGGGTGTAATTTGATCGGATTCTCGAAAAAATAAATCTCCGAGGGTGGTCAGGAGTCAATATCGACTGATTTTGTCGACTAACGAATCTTTATGCCGAAATTTCATCAATTTTGTCGTATCTGTAACCGTTTCTAATCTGACTTTTGTACAGATAAAAGTCATAGTCAGCCGATTCTCGGTATTGCTTCGTCCAGGAGGAGATTCAAGTCGGACAAAGCCCTCGTGAGCGCAAATTCTTGCATTCAAAAGTTAGGCGGCGTTGTATGATAATTAATATTATATTAATAGTTAATATGTGAACAGGGGCGTCATTTCAGGTCGGCTTGGGGGGGGGGGGGCAAAAATGTGATAACTTTTTTTTTCTTCTTTTTTTTTTTTTTTTTTTTTTTTTTTTTGCTCATCAATATTATTTTAGCCCTGCATATTATTCAGGCCCTAAATCCCAACAAAACTCGTTAATGACCACCAAATTTTAGTTCGAAACTTTTTTTTTCTCAAAAAAAAAAAAAAAAAAAAAAAAAAAAAAAAATAATCACTTTTTTACTTTTTGGCCGACCCTTGGGGGGGGGGGTTGCCTCCCCCTGCCCCCCGCAAATGACGCCACTGTATGTGAACCCATGTAAAGTATAGCACAATTACCAGAATTCTAGTGTTCAATAAAGGTGGATCCAGGATATTGTCCTCCTTTCTCTCTGGCCATTTAAACATATGTGTTAGAAAAGGATGGACGAGAGGGCGAAAATCACGAGACTGCCCTTAATCTGTCCTTTTCTAACACACGCATTCTAAATGGAGAAGGGGGAGAAGGACAAATTTCTGGATCCGCCAGTGTTAATCTACCTTGTTATTTTTGCAGAGCTCTTTCAACAAACGATAATATGCATATAGGTAGTTACCACAGGTACACCTGCAATCAGGGTGGAAGAGAGTAATAACAAAAACGCCGCTAGAGAGAGCTTCATTTTCTACTTTCGTTGAGACGAAAAACAAACAAGAATACAATCACACTTGAGAAAGACACACTTTCTGTCGCATTGGTTTTATACCTCACCGCGCCTGACTTTTCCCACCATTGCCTCACGTTTCTATTATCCTCCAAGTTTTGATTTGATTTGATTCTTTGTTTTACTAGCGATTTATTACTCATAAACATGGCGTAAATATGTGGTTGGATTCATAATCTTAATTGCAATGTCTGGGGTGTGATCACGGAATATCGAATCGTTATTGTTTTATCGTAATCGGATCGATTGATCGATTGCGTTAAATCAAATGGGTTCGCTATACTGCGCAACTCGATCGCGCAGGTAACCCCTTCCCGACCTCTTCTTACTTCAGCCGACTGGGATTCGCAACTTCGATTTAATTCGATAAGTTTTCGGTTACTTTATTGTTTTAAGTCTTCCATGTTGTTTGTTGAATGTTGCTTGTGTTTATGTTTTGAGTTTGTGTTTTGTTTAATGTTTTAAGTCTTCCATGTTGTTTGTTGTATGTTGCTTGTGTTTATGTTTTGAGTTTGTGTTTTGTTTAATGTTTCATGTTCTATGATTTACTCAACATTTTTTCCCCATGCTTCTCTGTTTTTCCATCTTCTACTTCCTTAACCACTATAGTCCGTTTCATTTAAATAGAAGCTTGAGCTCGACTCTTTCCCCTACGAGCTTTACCTTCACTCTCGTAACTGTGATGACTCGAGACCTGCCCCATCGGTCGGGGATTCCGTCCGTCACAATGGACTGTCCTTTGGATAGCTGACTGTCCTTTGTGACGGACGGAATCCCCGACCGATGGGGCAGGTACGAGAGTGAGGGTAAAACTCGTAGGGGAAAGAGTCGAGCTCAAGCTTCTACTTAAATGAAACGGACTATAGTCGTGTTTCCCGTATCGTCGTTTTTCTAGTCAGTTTATTCCCCGTTCAATTTTTTTTTTTTTTTTTTTTTTTTTCATAGTTCGCGGTTAAAAATTTCCACCCAAATACTCCTCCAGTTTTCTGATTCGCTCGCAATCCGCGTCTCCTTCCGCCCTACCCTAGATCGCGTTTCGGACTGCGTTCTGTTCAGGGATTGGGAGCCGGAGCCGGAGCGGTGGTCAGATCTGAGTTTTATGTTCTCCTCGGCAGAAAACTGTAGGAATACTAAAATGAGTTACAATTTATTATTCAAATAGATACTGAATCCAAAAGCTTTTGCACCAACAGAACTTGCTTTCAAAGATTCGGTTACAAGTTATTGCGTTGGGAGCTCTTTAGGGAGCACTAGGGAGCCGTGCTCCCAAAGAGCTTCCAACGCAATAACTTGAAACCGAATCTTTGAAATCAAGTTCTGTTGGTGCAAGAGCCTTTGGATTCAGTATTTGAATAATAAATTGTAACTTATTTTAGTATTCCTACAGTTTTCTGCCGACGAGAACATACAATTCAAATCTGACCAATCCCGGCTCCCAAGCCCTGGTTCCGGAAGTGAGTATACAGAAGTCTAAGTATAGGAAAGGGTTTTGCCGTAAGACAGTGGCGTCACGTGTAATTTCGCAACGCTGCATTTCGTCCGTTTGAATCCATGAAAAATATCAATTCCAGGGAGTGCACTGTGCACCTCCAATAGTTCGACCTTTTACGTCCGGTCAAATGGACAAAATACAGTGTTACCAGATTGCACGCGACGCCACTGCCGTAAGATGAGGCTTATTTCCCCCTTTCCTGAACAAAACAAAAAAAAAAACGGGACTCTACTGCAGTAACCTCCACGTGGTGAGTTCTGGGTAGATTGAGGCTGAGAAAACTGGAAAATAAATTATCCTACTAACTCACCTTAATCGAGCTAAGAGCTGCAACATTTTCACGCTTCTGTGATGTTTTATTAATTTTATCGAAGAGCCACGGCCTGTGGAAGAATGCAATTTTGCCGCCTTCCGCGAATTGCCACCCCCCCCCCCAAATTATAAATTTGATTACTTTTTTTCTGCTTGCTTGTTACACACTGATTTTGCGCCGTCTTCGGAGACTCGTCTTGAAATTTGATAACTTTTTTTTTTTTTCTTCTTCTTTTTTTTTGTGATTTTGCCGCCCGGGGCAAAGGTACCCACATTCCTCCCACCCCACGGCACGCCCCTAGCCCTCACCTTAAAACATCCACTGTCTTGATTCATTTGACTGAATAGCGATGTTTGCCAAGCTTATTGTTCTCAATGTATTTTCATTTTTACACGCGACAGCTCCTTAAGGTACGTGACCCCAGCCCCCCCACTTTCAAAAGTCGCTATCGTCGCTGTCCGTATGTATGTTTTCGCCTTCATTTCTAAATGACGCAATTTCATAACCGGAATGTACGAACAGTTATCGAATATCAGTTTCCTTGCAGAACAGTAAATCAATTCATTTTGACTCTGAAATAACAATACGCCTAAAGATAGTTTTGGTCTCTTCCGCTTGTTTTATTAGTATGTATATTTCTCTTCAAATTCAAGACGCAACTTCGCATATCCGGCATGTGTATACTAAAAAATACAAATAGTTAGCCGACAGTTCGCTGACATTTTGTCCGGCTCGGACATGAGAAGTCCGTTTTGGACTTTTGAAATCCGATATAACGAGAGTGTGTTGGTCTCATCCACTTTCTTCATTTGTAGTAAACTCTGTATAATTCGGATACTGTAATTCTGTAATGATACGATAAAAGAGCGTTTTGATCTTATCCGCTTGCTTCATCTTTATAAAACTCCTTCAAATTCGGAAGACGCAACCTCACATATCCGTAGGAAAAGTGTCTAGGTACGAGTCGGACAAAATGTGGGCGATTTGTTGGCTAACTATTTTGTAAGTACACAAGCCGAATATGTGAAGTTGCATCTTCCGAATTTGAAGGAGTTTTATAAAGATGAAGTAAGCGGATAAGATCAAACGCTCTTTTAGCGTATCATTATTACTTTATATCCAAATAATGCGATAAAAGAGCAATGATCTCATCCGCTTGCTTCATCTTTATAACTCCTTCAAATTCGGAAGATGCAACTTCACATATCCAGCTTGTGAACTTACAAAATAGTTAGCCAGCAAATCGCCCACATTTTGTCCGACTTGTAGACACTTTTCCTCCGGATTTATGAAATTGCATCTTCCAAATTTGAAGGAGTTTTATAAAGATGAAGCAAGCGGATAAGATCAAAACGCTTTTTTATCGTATCATTACCCTGGTAAAAATGTTCCATGACCAATTTTACATGAAAAATTAATTTCCATGGAAATTGCTCAAAACTTAGTTACCATGAAAATTGCATCAATTTCCATGGAAATCGATTTCCATGTAAAATTGGTCATGGAACGTTTTTACCAGGGAAACTTTAGATCCAATTGAATTGATTGACTGATCTTCAGAGCGAACGTTTCTTTCGATAACCATTTGAACATTCCGGCTATGAAACTGCGTCGTTTAAAAAAGAAAAAGCGCCTTCATCTACGAATAACGCAACACCAACCATTATGTAAGAATTAATTATTAATTCCTACATGATGGTTGGTGTTGCGTTATTCGTAGATGAAGGCGCTTTTTCTGAAGAAGGACCTTGATTATGAGAAAAACTTGTTTGAGGTATCACGACTCATATTCGTAGAATGGGTCTGTTGCAAACTTAGTTTTGCTACAACAATTACGAGTGTTTAATCTAATGTAAAATCGCCTGAAAAGTCCTCTGGTGGCATCAGAAAGTCATAAAATGCAATAATAAACTCACAAGAGGCTTTTAATGAAATCAAAGATGGCGCATAAATATCGAGCAATTTGTACACATGCACAGTGAGAGTGAACATCCAAGGATAGCCAAATTTGATAACCTCACTGGAGGTAGAGGTTATATGTGTTTGTTTACGTTGTGATTGGTTGCGATCGATATTGTGAGGTTGGCTATCCTTGGATGTTTGTGGTGCATGCACACGAATTGCTCGATATTTCTCCGCCATCTTGGATTTCATTAAACGCCTCTTGTGAGTTTATTATTGCATTTGATGACTTTCTGATGCCACCAGTGGACTTTTCAGACGATTTTACAATAAATTACATACTCTTAATTGCTGTAGCAAAAGTTTGCAACGGACCCATTATGCTTTCCAAACTATTCGGTCAATCGGTCGAGACCAACTTTTCGGTCTCACATTATTCGTCAAATAAAATTTTCGGATTATTCGGTCATCCGAAACGGGGCACCCTTAAACATATTGAGGGCGCCCACAGACATTTATGAGGGCGCCCTCAAGATTTCTGAGGGTGCCCTCAGGACCTCTTGTTCCAATTGCCCTCAGACTTATTGAGGGTCAGAGGTTTTTTTTTTTTCTTACCATAGGGACTTTTTTTTAAAAAAATAATGTTAAAAAAGTGAGACAAACAAACCGAACCTGCTTGTGAAAATATCCATAAGAGATTTCCAAGCGCTATAGCTCGTTGGATTATATCAACTTGGAAAAAAAGCAAATACCGGCAACATTGCATTGGGAGGCCCCATTATAGCTTAGGATGTCAAGGCCTTTGGGTACTTTGCAAAGACATCGCTTGACCTTTTTTTTGTTCTTCATTATTTGGTTTTGTTTTGTGTTGTTTTGGTTTTTCTCCCATAGAATTAACGGCAGTACAAAAAAAAAAAAAAAAAAAAAAAAAAAAAAAAAAAAACTTGCTGATCGGGTGTCAACCCCTTCAGTCATGTCATCCAGGCAGATCTACCACTAGACCTTCTCCCCCCCCCACCACTTTTTGCTACGCTACTATGCTAAGGAGTCCTTTTTAAGTAGCAACACGCACGAGTCTTTGGAGCGTGCATGCGTAGGCTGTAGAACTCGTACTCGGAATTTCAATTGCAAAGTGTGAGATGAGTATTAATTTGTACGCATCGGAGGTGAAAATTGGAGGGAGGGGAATGATCGAGAGAGGGAGATGCAGACAGAGAGAGAGAGGGAGAGAGAGAGAGAGGAGGGGGAGAATGAGGAGGAGAGAGAGTGTGTGAGGGAGGGTGAGGAATAGAGAGAGGGAGAGGGAGATAGGGACAGAGAGAGAGAGAGAGAGAATGAGTGAGAGTGAGTGGGAGAGTGAGGAGGAGAGTGAGGAGGAGAGAGAGAGTGTGAGAGAGGGAGAGGGAGAGGAATAGAGAGAGAGAAAGAGAGGGGGAGAGAGGGAGAGAGAGAGAGAGGGAGAGAGAGAGAGGGGGGGAGAGAGAGAGTGAGTGAGAGAGAGTGGGAGGGTGAGGAGGAGAGTGAGGAGGAGAGAGAGAGTGAGAGAGGGAGAGAGGGAGAGGAATAGAGAGAGAGAAAGAGAGGGGGGAGAGAGAGAGAGAGAGAGAGAGAGAGAGATGGAGTCGAAGGAGTGAGTGAGTGAGTGAATGAGTGAGTGGTAAAGGGGTAGAGTAGGATTAGGGATAGGGGTAGGGATAACTAACTCCTTCTCCGTCCGTGATCGTTAAGTCCTCCGTACTCTGATTAAGCAGTCACCGGAACCGACCGTTAAACAATAAATCAGCAAGTATAAAAATGTAATTAGCTCTTCCTCTTTTTCATAATATCGAGCCGCGGGGTTGCCAAATGTCAAGTCTTTCGTTGAACAAGGAGAAGAAGAAGAGAGAGAGAACTGAAATCAAATCTCTCCTAATAATAATACGCGTGTTTATTCAATCTTCTGACAAAAACGCCTTCAAATAACTGTGTATATGACTATTCATGCTTCGTGTCGAATTATTGGTGTTAATGATGATGGATTTTGACGGATTTGTGCTGAATTAACGTTTTGCATTTCTAGTTATTTAGTTACAAGTAAAAATGTTCCTTGCGTAATACAGATAAATAAATAAATAAATGAGAATAAAATAGGACACAAGGCTAAAAATAGTGATAAATTACACAAAACGTTTCGGTCCGTTACAGGACCTTTATCAATTGCTAAAAAAAAAAAAGAAAACAACATGATGAGTTTCCTTGAAACTCATGAGTATTTTCTTTTTTTAGCAATTGATAAAGGTCCTGTAACGGACCGAGACGTTTTGTGTAATTTATCACTATTTATATAGCCTCGTGTCCCATTTTATTCTCATTTATTTAGTTATTTAGTTATTTAGCTGACAGAGTGATTAGATTTCAGCGCGCCATTACAGTCATTTCCAAATTCGTTTTCTAGCGAGCCTCAACTAATTGTCACTTTTTCTCCATCACAGAAAACATATTATGAGTTTTTATTGTTTCCATCAGTTTTCACTTAACTGTTTACTTAAGAATCACTTATTTCAGGCTCAGTAGCAAAATTACGAACCGCAAACCCTTTAACTTAAATCAGTGGCGTAGCTTGCAATGTGGCAAGGTTGTATTGTGCCCATTTAAACCCATGTGAAAGGTCGAATGTGAAGGTGTTCACTAAATACCCAATAGCTCGATATTTTTCATGGGTTTAAATAGACGAACCTCAACGGTGCCAAATTACACGCTACGTTCCTGACTTAAATGTATTTATATAGTTAATGTAGAAAAAAGAGAGATTGAGAATTTCTCTCCGTTGCGCTATTATACTGTTTCATATTCTGCGAGTTATTTTTGCAGTGTATAAGGCATCTTTTCAGGCAACACGGTGATTTACAAAGAGGTCCGGCAACAGTGTAATTTCGCGTAAAGCTTCGCCACCAATTGCAGTGGCCACGACCGCGAAGTGATATAAAGAGAGATGGAGGGGAGGAGGCAGTTTTGAAACATTATGAACGAAGTCAGCTCAGAGAGACCGGAGAGGGGGCAGGAGTAGTTGAAGCTTCCAAACACTGTTGTCAAACCGCTCTGAATTTATTAATTTATTAAATATAAAAATATAACTATCGTATATACTATATAATCACGATTCCATGTATTCAAATAAAAAAAAATAAAATAAAAAACTGTAGGCCATACCCCACGAGCACTTTCTCACATCAAACTTAATCTAAGGGAGGGCCCCCAGACCCCCCCTCCTCAAGTGGATAATTTTACAGTCAGCTGGTTGCAAAATGTTTGTTTTTTTTTTTTTTTTTTTTTTTTTTTTGCCAATTTTCATCAAATTCAAACAGCTTTATTTGAAATATTCCAAGTTTTCCCAATGTTTATACCAAACCTTTTATCCTCCATAACTTGCTTACAGTAGCGGCGCGTGCAATCCGGCAACAGTGTGTTCTCTCCATTTAAACCTATGTAAAACAATCGATCTTTAGGAGGTGCAATTGCACCCCCAAGACATCGATACTTTTGCATAGGTTTAAATGGAAAATTAGCATAGTTGCCAAATTGGACGAGCCGCCACTGCTTGCTTACAATTTAAAATGTCAACAAAACAAAAAGAGGCCTTCGGAGGAATAATAATTAATAAAATCAGCTTCTCTACAAAATTTGGATGCACATGGACTGGTAGCGCACCGAGAGTTTCTTCATCTCTCTCTTTCCTCCATTAAGAAACGTATGTTAGACAAGGATGGACAAGGGGATAAACCCCCATCTTTCTGTCATTTTCCTACTTATACATTCAAATGAGAAATGAGAGAGATGGCAGACATCCTAGTTGCGCCAGTGAATTATGGACCATTGCACTATGGTCTGAGATTGAAAAACAGTGGCGAAAAATCAGTGAAAAAAAGTCATCAAACATAAGCATTTTTTCGACCTTTTAAGCTAAAATTTAAAACTTTTTAGCGACATTTTTAAGTTTAAATTACTGCTTGAAATTGTTTTCAGCGATTAACATCGGCCTTGAAAGTTTATAAATAATAAATAATTGATGAGAAATTGACTTTCTGATTTTTGGCTACTTTTTGACGACCTCTGAGCATAATGTATTGAGCATTATGGTTCAAAAGTTATGCTGGGATACAGACAGACCAGTGGCGAGGCGTGACATTTGGCATCAACGTATGTTTTCCATTTAAAGTCACCAAAAAAGTCGAATGCTTTAGTCATCGACTATGACCAGGCATTTCGACCTTTCTAATGTGTTTAAATGGGCAGAAGAAACGTTGCCAAATCGCACGCCTCGCCACTGAGACAGACAGGCATCTGCGCCATCGCGTAATGCTTTTTCAATTTCTAACTTTGTCAGCGGCGGCTCGTGCTATTTGACAACACTGTCTTTGCTCCATTTGAATCTACGTTTAACAATCGATTGCTGGTGAAGCGCTGCTTCACTTTCAAATCGATTGTTTTACATACAATCAAATGGAGGGATGACATTGTTGCCAAATAGCACGAGCCGCCGCTGAACTTAGTTAGTTGTGAGGAGGTAAAAAGGGGGAAGGGAAAGCGAATACATTCACACTTATTTATTCAAACAGCGAACTGCGAAGAAGATCTTTCGAATTCTCTTTTGGGAACAAAATGCTCCCTTGTAGCTTTATTGCGTTTAAAAAGGAGGCAACGCTTCGTGTGCGGATCCATCTCAATTGGACAGTTGATTCGCTAAACCCAATTTGCCCTCCGACGACAGTAACAGTAATATGTTCCTCTTGTCTAAAATAGTCTGAACATTTAAAATTCTGCAGCTAAACTAAAGTCTTATCCAGTGGTGACTCATGCTATTTTGCAACCATGATTTTTACCAATTGAACCGATGAAAAAATATCGACTTCTCAGGGATTCGGTGAATTTTCTGAAGATCGATTATTTTACGTAGGTTTAAGTGGAGAGAATCATTCTCTGAAGATCGATTATTTTACGTAGGTTTAAGTGGAGAGAATCATTCTCTGAAGATCGATTATTTTACGTAGGTTTAAGTGGAGAGAATCATTCTCTAAAGATCGATTATTTTACTTGGGTTTAAGTGGAGAGAATCCGTTGTTGCCCAATTGCACGAGCCACCACTGGTCCCGGCAATAGATTTTCTTGAGGGTTAAGGTGATTCCAGGCGCATCTTTGTCCAGATTTCAAACCGATGAATAACAGCATCTGCGCTGCTCAAAAAGTCAACAATTATTTGCTAAAATTGATGAATTTACGCCAAAGGTACACATTTGAGGAACGTCAGCACCTTCAAACATACCTCACAGTGGCGCAGCGTGCGATTTGGCATCCCCCCTTTTCTCCATTTAAACACATAAGAAAGATCGAAATGCCTGGTCATCGCCGATGACTGAAGCGTTCGACTTTTTTTGTGAATTTAAATGGAGAACATACATTGTTGCCAAATTTCACGCCTCGCCACTGATACCTCAGGAAGATGTCCTAAAAGAATTGTAAGCTGAAATAGGTACTCAAAAATAAAGCCGGAAATTACGAAAGACGATAATTTCCACAAGCCTCAATGAGTGCGAATGAGGCAGATAGACATGTTACTCGCCCTCACTCGCACTCACTAAGCTTATGACGAAACAAAATTCATAATTTACGGATTTAATTCTAAGCTAATTTTGCTTGTTTTGGGCTCAAAATATCGAGAAAAAAAATTCGCTGCAGGTGCGAACATTTTTGGATTTTCCATTTTTTCTTTGGTTTCAATTTAAAATGCCAAAAACTTGTTTTTCCTCCAAAAGCGACTAGTGGCGCTATCCATCGGATTGAACTTAGGAAAAGTTTCGCCTGGAATCACCTCAAAGCGAGGCAGTAGCGGCTGGTGCAATGTGGCAACCACGGATTCCAGTAGCGAGGCGTGAAATTTGGCAACGATGTACTTTCTCCATTTAAACTCCTTGAAAGAATCGAATGCTTCGGTCATCGGCGATGACCAGATGTTTCGACCTTTCTAATGTGTTTAAAGGGGAAAAAAGAAACGTTGCCAAATTGCACGCCTCGCCACTGACGGATTCTCACTACTTAGACCCAGAGTTGGGCAACCGAATAATCAGAAATAATGAAATGACTCCAGCAACATTGAAAACTGGGTTTGCTAACTGAGTTGAGGAAAGGGAAACACACGAAAGGTATAGGTCAATGGGGCTATTGCACACTTTTGCTATAAGCGATTTAATAGTCGATTATGGCGTAGAAACCTCTAAAAATAACGATGGCAGCACTAAAAACTTCCAAAATCCACTCCTAAAATCAATAAACGCAGTTATTTGCGCGAGCGTAATGGTGGCCGAAGGCACTAACAATGGAAGATTCCCACCTAATAATTCTGAAACTCCGTCAAGAAGTGACCAATAAGAGACTACTTTCATTTGACACCGGTGTCACTAGGTGTTGTGGCACCATTCATCATGTGGATCATCACTCTGATGACTAATTACTCTGTGAATCACCCTTGTCAACGTAGAAAGAGTGACGAAATTAAGATAGGAATCTCCCATTGTTAGTGCCTTCGGCCACCATTACGCTCGCGCAAATAACTGCGTTTATTGAGTTTAGGAGTGGATTTTGGAAGTTTTTAGTGCCGCCATCGTTATTTTTTGAGGTTTTTACGCCATAATCGACTGTTAAATCGCTTATAGCAAAAGTGTGCAATAGCCCCATTGTAGAATTATTCGTCGAATGGAGCTGTTGCAAACTTTTGCTACAGGCTTATTAACAGTTAATAATGGGGTAATACCCTGTAAAAATAACGATTAGCGCACTAAAAAATCACGAAATCCACTCCTAAACTCACAAAATGCTTTCAAATGCGAGACCGTAATGGCGGCCGAGGCCGCGGTTTTCTTATGGCAATTGTACGCTTCTTCTTCTTCTTGTGTGGTGTTGCGAGAACACCTCGTGAAGATGGCGCTGATTGAAGGTAGGGAACCCCGATGAAAACCGCGGCCCCGGCCGCCATTACGGTCTCGCGTTTAAAAGTATTTTGTGAGTTTAGGAGTGGATTTCGTGATTTTTTAGTGCGCTAATCGTTATTTGTACAGGGTATTACACCACTATCGACTAATAATAAGCCTGTAGCAAAAGTTTGCAACAGCTCCATTATTAGATTGACTTGGCGTTGCTTGACTCACCGAATAATCTCCGAATAATGTTTTGCCCAACTCTGCTTAGGCCTATACGTAAAATACCCGATATTCAAGGGAGTCACTGAATCCACGAGAAATCGATATACTTTAGCATCAGTTCTAAAGGCAAAAGAACATGGCTTCCAAATATCACGAGCCGTTCGTTACTGAAGGAAAAACCTCCTGCCTCTCGCTATCTCTCCTTCCTTTGCGATGTTCATAAAATAACTGCGCAAAAACGATTTTACAAGCAATTTTGCAGCGGTAAATTTAGGAGGATAGGAAAAGATATTCACACGCAATTAAGGGATGTATATGTTTCAATAATTTTTCGGAAAAGGGGGAGGGCGCCCCTGTGCAAAAGAAAAAAAAATGAGCATGTGAGAATTAAATAAATCGTCGTATTAAAAAAGGGAGGGCGAACCCGAAATCGTCATCAAGCTCCCTTGGCCTTGGCATTGAGGCATGAATAGCTCCCGCCATAACGCTATCGACAACCCGCATTTGAAGAGAATATCGACAAAATATATTAGTAATAAATTATTTGCAGTATAATTATTATTATTTTTGTTTTGTTTTTTTTTTTTTTTTTTTTTTGTTTTTTTTTTTTTTTTTTTTTTTTTGGCGCTGAAAATCAGCGGAATCCGAGACTAACATAAGCGTAACATCAGACATTGGCGTACAAAATGCTCACAAAATGGGAAAAGAGGGAGGAGGAAGGGGGAAAGTCAGTGGCGTCGCGTGCAATTTGGCAACAATGTATTCTATCCATTTAAACTCATGTAAAAGATCGAATTCAGGGGGTGCACAGTGCACAAGGAAAATTCGATATATTCAATGAATTTAAATGGAGCAGTTGCATTGTTGCCAGATGGCACGCGACGCCACTGGGGACAGTATAAGCGAAGAAAGAAAAAGGGAATCACCAAGTAGCAAAAATCCCAAGTTTGCTCCTCCCGTTCGTGAGGGCCTGGATCCGCCACTGAAGTATTTACCCACGACACGTGAATTCGTGTATTACGTTCCAATAAAATGATAAATCAATCGAGATTATTAGACATTGGTTTCGAACAGTAGAGGAATCTATGTGATTCTGGTATGAAAGCATTCTATAAAATGGAAATGGACTACAATGGTGTCTATTTTAACTATATCTTTAGTGAGTGCTCCGTATCACAATATCAACCGCTTTGCGATAACTATTCCTACATCCAGGATATCAAATTGCGTTTTTTGAAATTGAAGGCGCTTCTTCACCAGTCCAAACCCAAACGCGCTCTGAGCTGTGCGGTGGCTGTTCCTAGAGTCCCTATATATGTACTATGAGAGTAGCGCCATTGCTGAATCCTTTTCTGATTGGCTCTCAGATTTAGGCTGTCAAGAAAGCCTCAAGAAGCAAATGCAATGGTGGAGGGCTTGTTTACTTTTCACGCAATCGCTTTTATCACACATTTACTGTACCAATGACCGCGGTAATTATTGTTGATTTTTCCAATGCTTAAATTTTATTGCGGAGAACATTGTCTCTTTCAATAACGACCGTTATTGACAAGAATCAGAACCTAACCTCTGAAGTAGCGAAATCGCGGCAACAGCGCAGAGGCAAATCGCCATCCGCCAATTGCATTTTGCCTCTTGGGGGCTCCATTGATCCGCTTCTTCTTCTTCTTTTTGAGAGTCTTGGCGCAACTCTCCTGGTATGTAGGGACTCTAGCTGGTCCTGCATCTCTGTTCTTTGCCATTTCGAAAGTTATATTCTTTCTTTCGTTGGACGAGTTTTACTATTTACAGACATGACCCATCAAAACGCTAAAAAGATCTGGTATATCGCACCAACGAGCTATGGCGTTAGAGAGGATTTGTGGGGCGTCATATTGAAACTTCACGAACTTAGTCATGATGGAAATCTCTCATGGACGTTTTTCTCACAGGCTTGGTTTGTTTGCCTCATATTTTTTAACCTTTAAATTAAAAAAAAAAAAAAAAAAAAAAAAAAAAAAAAAAAAAAAAATGGTTATAAACGGAAGTGCAAGTGTTCTAGAAAGGCTAGGTATCTGAACACAGAAATCGATATAACTATTTCTTCTGGAAGGATTTGCACGATAAAGAAATTGACACATAATGGAAACAAGCCAAATTTCCTCACCTGGATAGTTGTCTGAAAATTTTGTGTCCAGATAGCCACTCTAAATCACTGGCACTTTCGTCCAAAAACAATCTTCATTGGGTTAGTTACAACTTTTGGTTTAAGGTTGAAAAGGCAAACAAACCAAATTCATATCGCCCATGCAGTCACACATTTGAGATTTGAGATCTGCATTTGAGATAGGACTTATAACATGTATCAGCCTCTCACGGATAAAATAACTGGTAGAATTTACTGTGATGGTTCTGGATTATTTATACAAAACCTTTTTCGTAGCTCGGTAGAGAAATGGGGGAAATATTAGCGAGAGGGTTTTCACACGTGACTCTGGGTGCCGATTACTCGTGCCCTGAGTTGCCGCTTAGAAAACTCTATCTTTAGCTTTCTTAAAATATCCCGTACCCTGGGTTCCGATAACTCGTACCCTGGGTTCCGTATGATATTTTAAGGAGCTTTAAATGATCGACGAATTGATATCCCTTCTTAAGTTATCTCGTACCCTGGGTGCCGATTACTCGTGCCCTGGGTTCCGATACGATAATTAAGTGGATCTATAAAAGACGAGAGCAAGACGGTGTTTTAGACGAACGAAGGATAGTATAATGTATTGAGAAAACGAAGCATAAAATATTACAAGTCAAAGAAAAACAAACGCCGAGGTTTGGCTAAGAGAAAGAGGGGAACAGCTCTGTACGAAATAATAAAATATTTCCAGATACGCTGGCCACCGCTCCTCGTCGCTTCTGCTCAGACGAGTGTTCTCAAGAGAATGAGAAATGCGAATTAAAAATGTACAAAACTAGTCTGGACTAAGACCTGCCTCGACCGCGCAGCGGCGAGACAGATCACAGAAAAGTGGAGGGGATAAAGACAATCATTGCGCATGCGCGAAGAGAGAGAGACAGCGCCAATCACCTCGTCTCTCTCACCCGTCCTTCCGCAACGCAGCGATACGCGGCGATGAAGACTGGGTTTGAAGCGGGGGGATCTGGCGCGGCTGCTCACTCATCTGACATTCCGCTCTCTCGGGGAAAATGAATTCTTGCATAAGAATTCATTTTAAAAAAGAAACATATTTACAACAAAAAATTAAAAAAAAATATGACTTACAACTATGTACAACAATTTTTTCTTAAAACTAATGGCTAAAAACTATTACCTGAAACAATTTTAAGACAATTAGAGATTTCCAAAAGAACATGAAAATTTTATCTAAGTAAAAGGTAATTTATCACAGATAAGATTGGTATCATCATCCGAATGAAAGTTGAGCTTGAGCGGTAGATAAAAGACTGTTCTTATCTTCTTTGTTTCTTCTTCTTTTCTTTTTCTTTGACGCTTTCTTGCTCCTTTTCCTTGATCGGTTGATTTCGGCGGTGATGAAGAAAATGGCTCGCACGGCGCGGCAACGGCGCGTGGCGCGCGGGGAGCTGTTGGCTGTTGGTGGCTCTCAATTCTGATCGGTCGCGGCGGTCTACTCCGTAGACTCGAGACATTTCGTGAAACGCTGATAAGGGTTTGATGATTTTCGTCTCCGGGCTCGCCCGAGCCAGGTTCTAAATGATGAGTGAGTGTGTGTGCATCATTTCTGTATGTTTGGTTTTCTTTTTCGCGTCGATGTGGCGGCTTCCTTTGATCACTGCAGGTGTTGATTATTGAGACTGTTTTTGCAAACATTACTTTCTTCTTTTTCTTCGGCGAGTCGGCGGGCTGTTTTTCGCTGAAACTTTTTTGCTGATGACTTTTGGTCGCGAATAATGCTGTTGACACGGTGTTGATCTCGTATCTTTCGTTACTTGCACAATGCACGGAAGCTACTTCGCCTCGATCTTTTTCAGGGTTATGTTTTTCATCTTCTTGTGCTTTAATGACAATAGAGTTAATTTCAGCTGGAAAAATTTGGTTTGATTGGTTGCTTTCCGCCAATTTAATTGATTTATTTGGCTTCTCAAGAGTCAAATATTCGATGCTTTGAGAGCAATTAACTGCTGGTCTCTGATTTAACGGTTTTTCTTCAATTTGGTCCGTTTGGGTTGATATTTCATGGTTTTCCCGGTAGTTGTGGCTTTGGTCATCAAAAAAATTTCTGTTTCGGGGGGAGCGATCACGCCAGTTTTTGTCACGGCTTGAGTTGTAATACTTATCGTGATTTGCATGGTAATTTGAGAATCTTCTTCCGGATAAGCGATGTTTGGCAGCTCTGTAAGATCGATCTCTACAATGACAGCGATTGAAACTATAGTTGTCATTTCTTGGAGAGTGGTTTCTTGAGCGATGGTCGTATCGATTGGTGGACGAATGTTTTCGATGGTAATAACTGTTGCTTCTGTGAGAATGGTCTTGATTGATGCTGCGTTCATTACGGCAATAATCTTCTTCTTTCCGGTTTCGGTGATAAGATGAATCTCGATAGTTGTTGTCAGCGTAATCTTTTCTTTGATATTTGTCGGGGAAAATTTTGTTGATTAACCAATGTCATAACCAAAACAGATAATTTTTTCAAAAGATACGTCTGTGCATGATCGTGAGAGAATCTGGGTTTCCATGTTTCAATCCAAACAATTAGTTCTTCTAATAAAGATGTTATCTCAGCATTATTTGAAAAGGTGCTGGTCTCCAATTTTTTCGACCAAACAAGTAGTTCTTCTTCCATCACAGATGTTTGGTGAGATAAGTTCAAATTGGGATGACTTTCGTGATTTGAAAAACTAGGTTTCGGATATGGAGACGGATGGTGATTACGATTTGGTTGAGGATATGAAGAAGATAAATGGTCATAAATTGGCTGATGAGGGAATGGAGGTGGATAGTGATTAAAATTTGGTTGAGGATATGGAGAAGAAAAATGGTTATAGATTGGCTGATGAGGTAATGGAGGTGGATAGTAACCTAAATGAGCAGAGTTTTCTGGAGTCATCGCGTTAGGTGGGAATTGAGTTGGTGAATTTTGCTGTGGCAACACTGGAGGCATGACGTGAGGTGGAATTTGATTCGATGAATTTTTCTGTGGTAACACTGGAGGCATCATGTGGGGTGGAATTTGGTTCGATGAACTTTGCTGTGGTAACACTGGAGGTATCGAGTTAGTTGAACCATGAGCTTGCTGTGAATAAGATTCTTGAGTGTGCGACTGCAAATTTGAAGGTTTCTCAGTTGGTATTAATCCACTTTCTAAGTTGAAGTCAAATTCTTCATTCTCCATTAAATCTTCAGAAATTTCTGTTCCGAATGAATCGAGTAGGAATTTGGAGATGTTTTCTTTTGGCACTTTGGCTAGGAGCTTCTTCCACTCACGAGCCGATTTTGTTGGTACGTTATCCTCAGGGAATTCGGTCGATAAAAAGGGTTCTAATTCCATCTTGGTGCATTTTACGGTGACTTCACCAATGGAAATAGTAAAACAATGAGAGCGAGTTTGTTCCGCCATTTTTATTGTACGGATAAAAATATTAAATGATTAAATTGTTCGTGAAAAAAGAGAAAAAATACTAACTGAAATTTAAAACGTTTTTACCAAAAAAAATTATTTTTCTTTCCTTTGTGCCTCTTCGAGAGAAAATACGGCGTACAGCGGATGAAAAAATAAAATGAAACAACAATTTTATTCTTTGTGCCTTTTCAGTTGAGAAAATACGGCGTACAGAGAATTAAAAGAAAATAAAATGAAACGAGAATTTTATTCGGCGTGCCTTTTCGAGAGAAAATACGGCGTACAGCGCGAATGAAAAAATAAAATGAAACAAGAAATTTTATTCGTCTGCCTTTTCAAGAGAGAAAATACGGCGTAAAGCGAAATCAATTTAAGAACAAAACAAGAATTTTATACGTTGTGCCTTTTCGATACAGAAAATACGGCGTACAGCGAAATAAAATATGAAACGAACCAAGAGTTTTATTCGGTGTGCCTTTCCGAGAGAAAATACGGCGTACAGCGAATTAAAATGAAACAAGAATTTTAATCCGTGTGCCTTTTCAGGGAGAAAATACGGCGTACAACGAAATAAAAATGAAAAATACAAAACAGTTTTACTGATCCTCACTACTTGACTTACTAATTCGTTCGGATACTCGGATCAATAATGAAAAATACAAATAAGTTTTATTGATCCTCACTACTTGACCAATTTCGTTCGGATACTCGGATCAATAATTTCTTCCAAAAAAAAACAAACAATAGGTATTTAATTCCAAAACGCAGTGACAATATTCAAACAAACAAAAGATTTCAATTCAAAAGACAGGATCGATACAATTTTCCACGCCTGGGGAAAAAACGGCGCCTAACACCATGTGGTGATTCTGGTTATTTTACAAAACCTTTTTCGTAGCTCGGTAGAGAAATGGGGGAAATATTAGCGAGAGGGTTTTCACACGTGACTCTGGGTGCCGATTACTCGTGCCCTGAGTTGCCGCTTAGAAAACTCTATCTTTAGCTTTCTTAAAATATCCCGTACCCTGGGTTCCGATAACTCGTACCCTGGGTTCCGTATGATATTTTAAGGAGCTTTAAATGATCGACGAATTGATATCCCTTCTTAAGTTATCTCGTACCCTGGGTGCCGATTACTCGTGCCCTGGGTTCCGATACGATAATTAAGTGGATCTATAAAAGACGAGAGCAAGACGGTGTTTTAGACGAACGAAGGATAGTATAATGTATTGAGAAAACGAAGCATAAAATATTACAAGTCAAAGAAAAACAAACGCCGAGGTTTGGCTAAGAGAGAGAGGGGAACAGCTCTGTACGAAATAATAAAATATTTCCAGATACGCTGGCCACCGCTCCTCGTCGCTTCTGCTCAGACGAGTGTTCTCAAGAGAATGAGAAATGCGAATTAAAAATGTACAAAACTAGTCTGGACTAAGACCTGCCTCGACCGCGCAGCGGCGAGACAGATCACAGAAAAGTGGAGGGGATAAAGACAATCATTGCGCATGCGCGAAGAGAGAGAGACAGCGCCAATCACCTCGTCTCTCTCACCCGTCCTTCCGCAACGCAGCGATACGCGGCGATGAAGACTGGGTTTGAAGCGGGGGGATCTGGCGCGGCTGCTCACTCATCTGACATTACCATCTGCAAAGCTGATTTTGGAGTCATCGCCTATCAAGTATGGTAAATTTTACCAGAATATGGTAAAATGCACCAACGAACTAACTTAATTTGCCATAATGTACGTTGCATTTACCAGCTACTTGATATAGCTGACTCTAAGATGGTATAGATTATACCAGTCTTCCCCCCCCCCCCGTGCTCTTGCTCGTTGTACATATATCACAATATGAAGACGACTGTCGAAATTGAAGGTTTTACAAGATCTTTGGAAGTCTTGATAAGAGCACGAACATTACGGATCCAACGGCAGACGCGATGACGCCGCGTGCAATTTGACAACATCGCGTCTTTTGTCCATTTAAGCGCATGATGAAGGTCAAACTATATGGGGAGCATGGTGCTATCACTCGAATCGATATTTTACATTGATTAAAATGGATGAAATACAGCGTTGGCAAATTGAACGCGACTCTCACATGTCCCTTTTATAGGTATAAACATAGAAGCAATGGGGCTCTTGCAAAATTTTGCAGTGAGCAAATGAATAGTATCTATTCTGATGTAAAAATCAGCAAAAATCACGAAAATCACACTGAGAAAGTTTAAAATTCAGTAATAAACCTTCATAACTACATAGATGGCGGTTCGACGCAGATATCATGGGAGATTCCTATCTAATATGCCACTTTCTCTTTGGAAACACAGAGGTATGTCTCAATTTAGATAGGAATCTCCCATGGACCTGCGTCGAACTGCCGTAGAGGGTCTTAGGAATGGCGACTGCCGGTGATGAGCGTTCCAAACAAAACCAGTTTGTCTCTCTCGCTCTCACGTGACCCCTATGTACGGCTATCTCACTCTAATTTCTAAAATCGTATATAGAAACTTATTTTGTGAAATTTTATGGCAGAAATGAAGTCCTCGAGGCATTTTAATTCGATTTTGATAATGATATGTCGTAAAACAAGGCCCTGTATACGATTTTCGATTCTAGAAAGAGATGGAGATACATAGGGGTCACGAGAGAGTAAGTGAGATAGTTTGGAACGCTACGCGAGTTTTATCACAACCGATTGCGACCGATGAGTGCATTGTTGTGGTTGTTTGCTAACCGTTGACTTCGCTTTAAAACCGTTTATTAAGCTTGATTCTGAGAGAGAATTTTGTGATTTTTTTTATTGTACTTACTCATAGTCATTTTTACAGGTTTTTATGCAAGAATCAACTCTTTAATCTCGTGTAGCAAAAGTTCGTAAGGTAGATGTCCCAATTACCGCCCCCCTTAAGAAAAAATTGCCGTAAAATGCCTGTAAAAATGTTAATTTTTATCAAATCTATGATCGGTTTTCACTAGGGCCTCTCAAATACTATCTAGTTTTATGAAAAAAATATAAAGTTGGCGTAATCAATCAGGAAAAAAAATTATTAATAAAACTCGAAAAAATGGCCCATGTCCGAATTACCGCCACACCAAAAGTGGCTTTGTCCCAATTATTGTCATATCAGGTGCCCTAATTATAGCCATACATATTTGCGCTGGCTTTTCATTCAAATCATCATGTTTATTGTCAGGAAATAATGACATTATAATAATTTAAAAAGCAGAAAGTAAAGAGAACAGATTTTTAATAAGTAACTGCTGAGAGAAATCGGCAAAAACAGGTAATACGGGGGCAGGTGTCGTGTGTCAACTTCTATGATTTTTTAAGGGCACAACGCTGCTAAATATCAACTTCAAATTTGTTTCACCAGTTCAGCCAACCTATGAAAAACACTTATCCCATATACGCTTAAATTTGTCTGCTAAAGTAGGCTTATTTTAAAGAATAAATGAAAAGGGGGCGGTAATTGGAACAGGGGCGGTAATTGGGACATCTACCTTAAGAGCCCCATTTATGGAACAGTGACGTCGCAAAACTGAACTCTTCAACAAGCTAATTTTTCCCTTACAGCTGGCAACGCTGCAAATCTAGGATTGCTGCTGGACAAAAAAAGGGGGAGAGGATGGACGCTGGAGCGATGATTTGAAATAGAACCGAGCTTAGTTAGGGGTCTTCCGGGCTTGTGATAGCGTACTTTTTTTTTCCTCTCCATTTTATAACTCCTTCCCCTCCCTCCCCCCCCCGTCTATTTTTTTTATGCGTTTTATTATTTTAATCTGTCAACCAGTGCAGCGCGTAAGACCGTGTCAAGCCGCCGACTGGCCGAATTTGAATGTTCGTGCCAGAAATCGAATTTGTCGGCTAATGCTCTCTCTTTCTCTCTCTTTCCCTCTCGTTCCATCTCTCTCGGTGACTTAGTGTATGAAAGTTCTTCGTTCCGTGTGAGATACATATGAAACATGATCGTGGTACAAACACCGATTGGATCATTACACCAGTAGGAGCCGAGTTTCTGCCTACACTTTCGTTTTTCCAGGTCTTTAAAAGTTTCACTTGTTGGTTTTCTATTTAGTGTATTTTTTCTTTGCGTGTGTTTCTGTGAAAATTAGTGTTTTGTACCTACACGGTAAAATTAACGTGTTTTTTTATTTTAATTTTTTGTTTGTTGTGTTTTATCACCCGAAAGGTTTAAAAAGTTTGATTGATGCTTCGACGTAGAGGACGACCTATACGAAACTCAAAGTTTCACTTGTTGGTTTTCTATATTTAGTGTATTTTTTTGTGTGCGTTTTGTAAAAATTAGCATTTTTCACAGGCGGTGAAATTATAACGTGTTTTTTAATTTAATTTTTTGTTTGTTGTGTTTTTTCACCCGAAAGGTTTAAAAAGTTTGATTGATGCTTCGACATATAGGACGACCGATACGAAACTCCGTGTTACTCTGTTGACCATCATCCGTTTTTTCGACTGTTTCCTCTCCCCCCCCCTTCTTTTTTCCAAAGATTGTCTAAAAGTTTATCTTGGTTACACCAACCTGATCGGAGTTTCTACACTTTCGTTTTTCCAGGTCTTTAAAGTTTCACTATAGTTGGTTTTCTTTGTTAGTATTATTTTTGCGTGTAGTTCTGTAAAAAATGGTGTTTGGCAATTTCACTGAAATTAACGTGTTGTTCATTTTCATTTTTTTGTTTCTTTTGTTTTTCTTTGCCCAAAGTGCTTTTCCGTTTGACAAAAGTTTGATTGATGCGTCGACATCAACATCTATTTGTAATAGTGCATCAGTGCTCCTGCTTGTTTTTCTCAATTTTCCTAAAATTGTCTCAAAGTTTATATTTATGTTGACACAAGTCTGATAATATTTTCCACCTCTCCGTTTTTCCCGGCCAAATTTCACGTGATATTAATTTTCCCTTTTTTTTTGTTTTTTTGTTTTTCTCCCCGCGTTTTACAGACGATGAAATAAGGTTTTTTTTTTTTTTCTTTGTCCTAAGTGGTTTTTTCGTTTGGCAAAAGTTTGATTTATATAAGTACAATTATATCTAGATCGACGTAAGCGATACTCATCATCAATGTAGCATCTGTTGAGCTCTGTTGAGCTCTGTTGACCATCAGTGCGTTTCAACTGTTTTTATACTTCTTTTTCCAAAAGTATTACCTGAAAAGTTACTTTGATTACACATTGTAATCCGATTCTCTACCTCTTTTCCCCCCAGGTTTCAAAGTTTTACCTGGATGTTTTTTCTGGTGATTCGTTTGGATGTTCCTGTGCGAAAATTGACGGTAACTGTCCATTCCTACATCCGTAATATCAAATTGCGTCTTTGCAAATTGAAGGCGCTTTATCACCTGTTTAAGCGCGCGCTGTGCAGTAACTTTTCCTGCATCCCTATTCTAAGCTGTTTTGGTGTGGTTGTATTCTTTTTTTGGGTGAATTTTACTCCTTACAAACATGATGATACGGCCATCAAACCACAAACGTACCCGATCTATCACGAATATGAGAATTGTAACTATTTCAATCGCTTACAGCAAAAGTTGGTCAGAGTCCGAATCTCGTATGGAAGCAATTTTAAATGGAAAAGGGAGCGCATTAAAATTAAACCATTCATAATGATTGTGCCAGATATTACTAAGCCTAAGAGATATGGCACTTCCTATCTCCGCCGTGTTAAAAAAACCGTTGGCCGGGCTCCGTAAAAAACGCCTGCAGAATGGCCGTGATACAACGTGCAGTACGCTGGTGACCGTAAACATTGTTGTTATTCATGTTGTTGGAAATGAGGTTAGATTCTCTGTCGCATACAAATGTTTGTCCTTTAATGGCCGATGGGATGATTAAAGTGACTTAGAATTTTAGGTTCACGTTCAAAATAAATTCAGAGCTCATTAAACTTCCCAAACACTTTATTAATCTTATTAATTTAGTTAGTGGCGTTGCTGTCAAACCTCATTTCAAACAACAACAGTAGTAACAATGTTTACGGTCACCAGCGTACGCCACATTGCATACTTCGTAGGAGTCGAACAACACTTTAGAATCGTTATGCCATAACTCTTAGGCTTATTGTTAGTAATCTCTGGATTGCGCCGTTTCACAATATGAACCGCTTTGCGATAACTATTCCTACATCCGCAATGTCAAATTGCGTCTTTTCAAATTGTAGGCGCTTTTTTACAGCTGTCTAAGCGCGCGCTGTTCTGTAACTTTTCCAGCATCCCCACTCTTAATTTCTTACCCGTTTTCAGTAGCGAGGCGTGCGATTCGGCAACGTTCCTTTCCCCCCCCCCCCATTGAAACACCTTAGAAAGGTCGAAATGCCTAGTCATCACCGATGACTGAAGCATTCGACTTTTTTGGTGAATTTAAATGGAGAAAATACATTGTTGCCAAATTTCACGCTTCGCCACTGCCCGTTTTGAAGGTTATATTTGTTTGTTGGGCAAATTTCACTATTTACGGACATTAGATAATTACAGATAATTCCCATCAAACCACTGACAAATTCGATATATCGAGAATAAAAAAAGAACTAAGAAGAATAACAGACAAGTCGTTCAAATATAGTCTTCCATTAATGTCCCGCCGCTACCGTTGTTTGCAATGGCTTCTGCCGCACAGTGAAGAAAATTGACTTATTTTTGGGCCAAAAATAAACAAGTTCAAATCACCGGAATTTATTGTTTACAGTGGCGTCTCGTGCAATGTCGCAACAGTGGCAAAGTTTGCTATCTGGCAATGTAGTATTTCCTCCATTTGAACGCACACTAAAAGGTCAAATTTCTCGGTCATAGCTGATTCCTCATATTTCGATATTTTTCATTTGTTTAAATGGACCGAATGCAACGTTGCAAGATTGCACGCTTCGCCACTCACTGGTTGCGACTAGAGTCCCTATATACTATGAGAGTTGCGCCATTGCTGAATTCTTTTCTGATTGGCTCTCAGATTTAGACTCTCAGCGAAACCCCATGAAGCAAATGCAAATGGTGGATGGTTTGTTTACTTTCCATGCATTCGCTTTTATCACACATTTACTGTACCAGTGATCGCAGTAATTATTGTTGATTTTTCCAATGCTTAAATTTTACTATGGAGAACATTATCTCTTTCAATAACGACCGTTATTGGCAAGAATCGGAACCTAACCTATTAGAATTAGCGAAATAGCGGCAACAGCGCACGGGCAAATGACCAACCGCCATTTGCGTTTTGCCTCTTGGGGGCTCCGACTCCATTGATCAGTGGCGTAGCGTGCAATTTGGCAACGTTGAAATATGTCCATTTAAACTCATTTAAAAGGTCGAATGCGAAGGTGTTTACCGAACACCCAATAGCTCGATCTTTTCAATGGGTTTAAATGGACACATTTCAACGTTGCCAAATTGCACGCTACGCCTTTGCCATTGATCCGCTTCTTTTTCTTCTTTTTGCGGGTCGCTCGGCTCATCAACGCTCCTAGTGTACATATATAGGTACTCTAGTTGCAACAACGGATACCCTCCATTTAATCCTATGAAAAAAAAAAAAAAAAAAAAAAAAAAAAAAATCAATCTTCAGGGGATTCATTGAATCTCTAATAAATCGATTCTTTGACGTAGGTTCGAATGACAAAAAACAGAGCTGCCAACGTGCAAAAAGTCACCACTGGTTTATTAACTTGTGAGACTCTGTTTAGAATGTGAATTTAAATTTTCCAACTGAATGTCGCAACTGTAGGGTCGGTTTCCAGGTTTTATGACCACGAACAAGATCTTCTAAAAGAAAAAGACTCATTCTTTTCCCAAAGGCATACCGTGCAATTTGGCTACGTTGTAATGTGTCCATTTAAATCCATTTAACCCTTTCTTGGATAGTGGAACACATGTGTACCATTTTATGTAACATGTGATTCAATGGAATTTAAATGGACATTTTTAAAAAAGTTGTGTGACCCATCAAAGTTCTTAAAAAAGTGTCCTCTTTCGAACGGTCTAAATAAATCTCAAAAAAACTCAAATCCCAAAATGCGTGCATGAAAGAGTTAAAAGACCGAAATATTGGGTGTTCGGTGAACACCTTCGCATTCGATATTTTTCATGGGTTTTAATGGACACATTACAACGTTGCCACCTATTAGGCTACTTCTACTCACTGCGTAATGCGCCCACGCGTTGTCACTGCACTCAGACAATTTAAAAATTATGTTGTCGGTTAGTGTCTTGCACTCTTGACTGTTTGACTCATTCTTATATGACCTCTTGAACACCTCATGATAGTTTAACGGCGCGCGGCGGCGCAAACACTCAGTCGTCAATTTTTTGGCCACTTCTGCGCGCGCCGTCCAAGTAGGGGTCATTTAATTCATTCAGATGTCTTTCCATTTGAAAAGAGAGGCCTTGGAAGGGGGACCTATCAACGCGATGCGAATCTCGGCCAGTGTTGCCAACAGTGGCTTAGCTTGGTCCATTTAAATCCATGGAAAAGGTCGAATGCAAAGGTGTACACCAAACACCCAATAGTTCGATATTTTTCTTGGGTTTATATATAAGGACGAACTGCAACGTTGCCAACTTGCTGATGGTATCTAACGAAAGGGGGGATTTTGTTTACTTCTGCTATGGGTGATTTCATGATAACGGGAATTGCATGTCACTAGACCGGTCAGGGGCTTTGGATCATTATGTGATGAATAAAAAGTTAAACAGCAGTGGTTTATCATCGAAACTTATTGTCTGAGAGAGACAAACAAATTATCATTGCCGTGGAATACACTGGGGGAAAAATGCTCATTTAACATTTAAAATGTTAAAAAAGTGTCCGACATGTTAAATGCTGATTTTATATAATGAAAATGCTGATTCAACATTTAAAAATGCTCATTTAACTACGTCCATAATGTAAAATCAGCATGTAGAACATGTCGGACACTTTTTTTAACATTTTAAATGTTAAATCAGTAATTTTTTTCCAGTGTATATCAAACTTTCTCAGGCAGAGTTTGTACACTTCGTCACTGTTTGGCGATAGTAACAAAGTGTACAAATTCTGCCTGAAAAAGTGTGATATATTCCACGGCGATGATAATTTTTTCCCCTCCCTCAGACAGTAAGTTTCGATGAAAAACCACTGCTGTTTAACTTTTTATTCATCACATAATGGTCTAAAGCACCTGGCCGGTCTAGCTACATGCAATTCCCGTTATTATCGTGAAATCACCCCTACAAGTGATTGAACACTTAATTCATATTAATTCTTTTTTTTATCGATTTATCGACTTTTTCCGTGGTTTGATGGGAATTATCATGTCTGTAAATAGTAAAATTCGCTCGACAAAAGAATATTACCTCCAAAACTGGTAAGAATAGGGATGCTGGAAAAGTTACAGAACAGCGTGCGCCTTGACAGGTGCAAAAGCGCCTTCAATTTGAAAAGACGCAATTTGATATCGCGGATGTAGGAATAGTTATCGCAAAACGGTTGATCTGGTGAAACGGCGCACTTATTGCGAATGGTCAAATTCTCTCATCCAGGATCACGAATCCATGAGACAGTGGCTGTGGCGGCTCGGCTTGAAAACAATTAATCGATCATCCGTTTTCGTCCGTTTGAATCCACGCGAAACTATCGATTTTTTGGCAGTTCGATGGGGCTGTTGCAAGCTATTTTTAAGGGACGTAAAAACCTGCACATATAGCAACACACACACTCACTCAAGCACTGATAACTAACGAAATTCGCAAAAAAAAACTCAATTTTCACCCTCGGACAAAGTTTCCTTTTTCACCTTCTTGCCCCTTGAAAGCTTTTTGCGGCTACGAGCGCACATGATGGTTATCAACGTTGCTTTTGTAGAATATTGTACGGAAAAAAAAGTGTGACCATCTTTGTTTTTAATTGCCCTGGTAAAAATCGTCAGCTAAAAATCAGCAAGAAAAATCAGCATGATTTCTTGCTGATTTTAGTGTGAGAAATGAGACCTGATTTCTTGCATATTTCTTGCTGATTTCTTGATGATTTAAAATCAACACCGCAGAGTACGAATATTTATCTACACGGAAAAAAAACCGCCGGCGAATTCTCCCTAATATCGGTGAAATTAACCACTAATAGTGGCTCATATTGATCACCACTAATAGTGGTGAATTTTACCAAGCCTTAGTGTTAGATTTGCGAGGCCGCTGTTACCGAGCCCATCGGTTAAGCTTTACTATAATAAATTAAAAGAAATTTGCGCTCGTCTGAAACGATTATTTGGGTGTTTTTCACTCATTTTATCCTACTTTCGCTACTCAGGGATGGTTATTAGACACTGGAATACATGGAGAAACATAGATGAGATGTATGAAACGAAATTATGAAGACGAAAATTTACCTGATTACCCGGGATTCGAACCCAGGTCCGCGCGGGTGTAAGTCGAGCACCTTACCGATGAGCCACGTCTGCTGCTAAATGTAGGAGGCGAAAATACCGTATTATAAAGTTACAGCTAATCAGCTTAAGGCTCAATTCGGTTTCAGGGAAAAGTCCAAGGTAGTTAAAAAGTAAGTAGCGCATACCGGCACGAATAGACAAGTGAAATGTAATTAAAAAGATAAATTTTTAAAAGTAGAGGTAAATAAAGAATAATAAATAGATAATAATCAGATAAATAAAAAAATAAAAATAAATTAAATAAATAAATTAAATAAAATATAAAAAATCAAATAAAAAATTAAAAAATTAAAAAAAAAGAAAATAAATAAAAAATAAAGAAAATAAATAAAAGATAAAGAAAATAAATAAAAACTAAAGAAAATAAATAAAAATAAAGAAAATAAACAAAAGATAAAGAAAGTAAATAAAAATTAAAGAAAATAAATAAAAAACAAAGAAAATAAATGAAATATTCATCCCATCCTGATGTCTTTGCATACACGGTGATTAATTGCAAATCTAATCATATCTTGATTTTGTACCAACAGAGCTCTCAGCAAACACTCAAGCTGAGTTCTTGCTGACTGGATTGTATCAGCAAAAAGTTGCCTGCTGAGTTTAAGGTGATTTGTTGCTGAGAAAATGCTCAGCATGGACTCATGCTGAGGGCTTGCTGAGTGCTTGCTGAGTGCTTGCTGAGAGGTTCAATCAGCAAGAAATCATGCTGATTTCAAGCTGATTTCAAGCTGATTTCATGATGAGTGTTGCTGATTTTAGCTGACGATTTTTACCAGGGTGAACCCTCGTCTCCCAAAAAAATGTTGAAATATTATAAAACCACCCGGCAGGGGCGTGCCGTGGTTTCCAGAGAGGGGGGGCAAGAATGCAATCTTGCCGCCCTCCGCGAACAAAATTATAAATTTGATTACCTTTTTTTTTTCTTTTTTTCTGCTCTTGTTACACACTGATTTTGCCGCCTTCTGAAATTCATTTTGAAATTTGATAACCTTTTTTTTTTTTTTTTTTTTTTTTTGGTTGTTCACCCTGATTTTGCCGCCCCCCGAGAGTGCCGCCCGGGGCAAGGGTACCCACATGCCCCCCCCCCCCCATGGCACGCCCCTGCCACCCGGGACCAAATTATCAGTGGCGGCTCGCCAGGTGAGGCAAGTGAGGCGACAGGGAGCCATCGCCTCACATTTTTTGAAGTTGGAGAAAGAAAACAAATTAAAAAAATAACATATAAAGGTTGAAATGGTTATTATTCCATCATCCTTTGTTTCAATAGTCCAAAAAGTATGAATGGAACATAAAATTTTCAAAAAGGTTTATGTGAAGAGCGTTTCAAAAAAAATCCTGTGCACCTCTCATTTTCGTCGCCTCACCTCCACGAGCCGCCAGTGCAAATTATGTTACGACGGCTTGACGGTCCTTCGAAAGACGTTGGATGGTGCCATTGGCGGATACGAAGAGGGGGGGGGCGTTCGGCCAAAAAAGGGGGAAGAGGGGGAAGGAAGGGAGAAAGGAAGAGAGAAAAAAGGAAAAGGGGGTCTTCGGGGGGCGAAACTTTCAAGTTCGCCCCCCCCCCCGTTCGATAGGGCTGGATCCGCCTGGTGCGAACTTAACTTAAGTAGGGTTACGTGTCGTTTGTACCCCCCCCCCCCCGTAAGGGCTCACCGATCATCATGCGTGCGGGACCGCGAGGACGTAACATTATTAATGTGTCCCTGCAGCTGATTACAAAATTATTCTTTCTCAAAAAGATGAAATGTCGCATCGCCGTTTGCATAGTTCAAGTTTTGAAGGCGTTTCTTAAAAATTTTCATCAACTTAAACTTTACAAAAAAAAAACAAAAACAAAACGAAGAAAAACATAAACAAAAACAAAAATACAAAACAAAAACCAAAAAAGAACTCTTCAAGCAGCAGAAAATACCGATTTGTTGAACAGTTGGTTGCAGACTTGCAGAATGCAGGATGCAGTCGAGAGTCGTTTCCTGCAACTTTTTTACTGTGAGCGTCTTCATCACCGACACCGTCATAATAAGTTGATTGTTGTTGTGTATGTGTAGGACGTTGAATCGGTTCTTTTCTTTGATTCTTTTGTTCACAAATTGAGGTTAAGTTTACTGTCAGTAATTAAACAATCGCCTTCTTTGTTATCAGGCACCTCTGATAAGACTGTTTTGATTTTATTTTAGCGTCTGTTTCCACTAATTTCAATGAAAGTATCTTTCTCGCTTTTCCAAATTTTCTCGGAGTTTGCTTCTTGCTATTAATCTACTCAATATTCATCGTCTCTCGGAAAAATCGTGCTTTTCCATGTCTATCTTTAGGTCAGTTTTATACACTCTCTGCAATATAATAATTTAAGCTCAACTTTGTTTATACTATCGTCTCCAGTCATTCTCATTCAATAATCCGCTTGTGAACCTCAGTATTCTGCCCATTTTTAGCAATACTACCTGATGACTTCTCTCTCCTGTTTTAGAAACTAAGATGAAAGCTCAAAGCCACTCAAAGCTCAATGAAGTTGGTTCCAACCAGTTTTCTCTTTTTCATCACTCTTGTATCTCATTGCAGATCTCAGACTCTGTGTGTTTACGTCTGCAGCAAAGTTCACTGTTACTAATTAAATCATTTTTGATAAAGCTCCAATTGGTCGGAATACTTTCGTTTTAAAATTCTATTCGTAACCTATTTTCGTCCGAACACATCCTCTTCTCATCAAAGTAGCAATAGTTTAGCCAGGATATCTTCTATCTCTCTTGTTTCCCCTTTGAATGTATAAGACGAGAAAGGATAGACAGATGGTATTCTATCTTTTTGTCCATCCTTGTATATCATCCGTGTTTCAATGGAGAAGAGAGTAAGATAGAGAATATCTCAGTGCGCTCTTGAAAGTAGTCTCGTCATTTTGTTTTTCCTTGCTGATGGCTACGGATTTTGATCTTCACAGCACCTCCAAAAATATATTTTTAATAATTGTGTCCGCTTCTTCTGTAGCATGAGCTTTTTCAATGATTTATCTATCTCACCAATTTTAAAAAGCTGGAGTAAAGAACAAGATCGTAACCTTTGATGATCAGAAAGTCTTACTCTGTTGCATCGAATAATCTTTGTCTCGTGTTGCTTTTGGGTGGAGATAAGTTGAGTTTATAATTTTAAACAGTTAAAATGTTTGTCTGTGAGTATTTAAAAAATCATCATTCGCTATGCAACATGGGCACCACTGATTGTTTTGTTTACGCTTGTTAACCTAGTTTTCCGCAGCTATGTCACTTCTTGAAGCATTTTAGTTCATGAGAATTAAAAAATTACAGTTTGCCTCACATTTACAACATGATCAACCCTCTCTCAATCTCTTGTTTATTCTGGATTTCACAGAGCTGTCATGCTGTGTATGTTTAATGGTATTTTTCAATTCATGGATGATTTCACCGGTTGAGAAAAGATTACGAAGTTCAGTTCAGCGTCTAACTGTAATGCTACAAGAATACTTGCATATGTAATCTTTTCTCAACCGGCGGAGTCGTCGGTGACTTTTAACAAATTTTCCGATTTTTTCATAATTTATCGGTGATTGCACCGATCGAGAAATGATAACAGATGCGAATATTTTTGTCACATTCAGTAAGAATTGAACTGAACTGTTTAATCTTTACTCAACCGATGAAATCATGGGTGAATTGAAAAAAGTGCCATTAAGTATAAACCAATGGCAGCCTTGAAATTTCATGCCCTATTCGTGCTGATAAAATTTGTTTCTTCATTTAGTGGTTGCTCGTGAATTGTGATAAAGGGCTAATTTTTTATGCATGAATCACGATGGAATGCAACGGAACTGTTTGTTCTTGATTACTCCTGATTGAGTGCGGTTTATCTAGCGTCCTTCCAAAAAAATGAACTTTATAGTTTATCCTAATTCATGTTTTTCATCTTTAATTACCTTACTGAACGGTACTAGTTATTTATTTTCTGTGCCATCTTTTAAAGATAGGCTCTTTAAATTCGTTTTCCAAAATAAAACGTGTGCCGCAAATCCATCGGTCAAAGCTGAAAGAACTCAAGATTTGACGAGTTTAAGCTCATAGTTTGTTGGAACTCAAGTAACCATCAGTGGCGTTGCGTGCAATTTGGCAACGTAGTATGTTATCCTTTTAAACCTATGTACTAGGTCGAATGCGAAGGTGTTCACCGAACACCCAATACTTCAATCTTTTTCATGAGTTTAAATGAATGAATCGCAGCGTTGCCAAATTGCACGCTACTTCACTGGTAACCGTAATCATTGAACCAACTTGTCAGAGTGGTTAGAGAGTTCCATTTTATTCTGATGGAACATTCGACCTGTGGTGGCTACCTACAGTACAAAAAAAAAAACAGGAATGTTTCGTTGTGGTTCGTTGAGTTCTATGTAAAAAATTTTGTCTTTTTGTTTTCTTCCTTGTTTGATTGTCGGTATCATCAGAACGGTTTTGGCAACTTGAAAATGATCTATTGATTAAATTCCATCAATTTTATTGCCAACAAAAATTTTTGATTTCAAAGAACTTTTCCTGTTAGAAGCAGACTAATTAACCCTTTCCGGTCCACGGCCGTTTTACCCGGCCGCCGTAGCTGGTCCACGTACTTTTTGCCGATTTTTGGCCTTTTTCGGGTTATCCCGAAAAAAGTGAAAATATGCGAAGGGAGACAAGGTTAAGCCAGTTGTCACCGTTGCCGACTGCGAGACTAGTTCCTTAAGTGTTCACCAGAGCCCGCCACACGCTGGACGAGTCGAATATATCCGACATCGACTGCAGAACAAGTTTAACTTTCGTGTCGAATATATCCGACAGTGGACCGGAACTGCTTTTTTGTATTGTCGGATATATCCGACATTGGACCGGAAAGAGTTAATTGTTTTCTATAAATTTTTGCTGGTCTCATTACAGAATGGCTATTTGAGAGGTGATTATAACAAATCATCAGTTATAAGATGGGGTCTTTGTTGAGCCTGCTGTCTCGGGACGAGTCAACCTGCTGCTCGTATCAAAAATATGATGTTTTCCTGGATTTTGAAAGTAAGTTTATCACCACCTTTAACTAACTATCTATGCATTTTATTTTTGAATCCAATTTTTCAGTCCTTTCATTACCTTAAAAGCTTACAGCTTTTCGACTTTATAGCACGTTAAAGGTTTTGAAGGGATAGTGGCAATGTACCACAGGCTGTAATTCGTCACACTCTGTGCTAGCAAAGGAGATTCTGTTTTTTAATCAACAGGAACTTCTGCGGAACTTTCTACTCTCTTGACTTGACCAATTAACTTCACCTTAGCTGGTCTTGTCGAAACTAATAGCATTCAGAACTTTGTGATGTTTCGGGAACTTTTTGAGAAAGCAACTGTAGTCAGCTGAATGGTGGCCAGATAGTTTGTCCAACACGTTTTTTCCGAAGATTTCATTGGTCCAATTTATCATTTTGTCCAAAGGTTAAATGTGTGCAGAGAAATAATGATCCAAAAAAATGTCCAAGAAAGGAGCCAATTATTTATTTGACCAAATACAAAACATGCCCATTTTACGACATATTTTTGAATTTTGTTTTTATTTTTTTTATTTTTTCAAATTCATCCAAAATAAAAGAATAAAAATACGGATCTGCACAAAATAACAATAGTAAAAATATAATATTTAAGTTTTATAAGTAATATTACTGACATCACTGGTACCTTATCCCTGATCCATTTTAAACGTGTGTTATTAAAATAAGGGTTTAAGATATTCTTGATAATGAATTTTATTTTCCATAAAAATGAATAAAATTATTGGATCCATTTCTCTTATAATGATCAGAAATTTTTCGGACAGCAAAGTTAACGCGGCAACATTGATGTTGGACAAAGTTGTGCTTTAGACGATTAATTCTAGGTCTAAATGAGAAAGACAATATTACATGTGGACTTTAAAATTTGGATTAAATGTACACTGGACTTTATTGAATTGGACAAGGTGTCTTGCACCGGCTCAACATAAGTTAAGCCCAGAGCCAGTTTTTGGTAATTATCTGGAAAATGGAGAATGGCAAGGATGTACTAAGTGCATGCATCCTGTTTTTATCCAGGGATTTTTGCTGGTCTCGTAAAGTTATATAATCTCATTTTCAGGTTTTCTTTTCCCAATTGACAAAAAAAATATAGAAACTCCTTTCCTCTCCGATGTCGGATATATTCAACAAAATATTAGTTTAGTTCCACTCTAACGATCCATCAAACAAGGGGGGGGGGGGGGGGGGGGAGGATCTCAAAAAAATTACAAAGAAAAATAATTCTCAAAAAAATTAAGAAGAAAAAAAAAATTTCTCGAGAGTGGAAATTCGTTGGGTCTGAGCAGAATACACATCAAATAACAAGGGTCAACCCGCTACGTTGCAACATTATGAAAATCTACCTGGCTCTTCATGGCGCAACTTCCATTTCGACGACTACAGCTATGACCAAAGAGGGGCCTTCTGGAATGTAATTATAGGAATAACCAACATTTTTTAAAATTTCATTTCCAAAATTCTGCTCTGTTCAGTCGTTAAAAAATCACTAAGGATGGACCATTGGGCAATTTTAAAATAAAGTTAAATTATTTTTGACCGAAAATTTTCTCTCCAACCTTTTCAGACGCACAGCCGACTCCTGATGAAAGACTCGTCTATTCAGAAGTCCAAGCCGTGTTGGAGCGAAGCGATATTATTTTAGATGAAATCCAGTGCTACAAAGGAGCAGGAAAAGAAATTCGGGAAGCGATAACAACACCCACCGAAGAATGTCAGCTTCGTGCCTGGAAAACTGTCACACCTCTAGTCGAAAAATTAAAGCGATTTTATTTATTCTCACTCGATCTTGGTAAGTCAACGTACAGTCTCATTATACTGTGTGAACGGATCTAAGGATCTGTCTTTTTCTGTCTTAGTTAATTTGGAACGCTGTAGTTTAATTTTTTTCATTCGTGAATGAGAAGGAACGAATTACTCATGGTTGGTGCGGTTTACTATTCCGATGATGAGGCCTCCGCACGTGCTCGAATAGTTTGATCCAATGGAGCAATCATTTGAGCCGAAATTCACCACAAACAACAGGTGGCCAACTTTTGCACGTTGAAGAGGAAAATATTTTATCATTGTTTGTCTAACAAAAGCTGTTGTTTCACTTTAAGGTGATTCCAGGAAAAACTTTTCCGTCCTTCAATCCGATTGATAGCACGACTAGTCACTTTTGGAGGAAGTCGTGTTATTGTAACATTTAATTGTAAACAAAGATGAAGTACGAAATCCAAGAATTTCGGCACTTGAGTAATTATTTGATGGATAATTTGATCCCCAAACAAGCAAAATTGGTTAAGAATTGAAGCCGTAAAATAAATTATGAAATTCGTTTCGCCACAAGCTTAGTGAGTGTGAGTGAAGACGAGTGATTGTATATTGGAAATTAATTTCGCCTTAATCTTAGTGAGTGCGAGTGATACTATTTCGATCTGCCTCACTCGCACTCATTGAGGCTTATGAGAATTTTTGTATTTCCAATATACCGGCTTTATTTTTGAGCATTTCAGCCTAGAAATTTCAGAGAATCTTCCTGAAGTATGCTTGCTAGTGCCGAAGCTCCTTAAATTTGTGCTTTTTGCGTGTATGTATCAATTTTAGCGAAAAACTGTTAACTTTTCAAGCTGCGTGTCGTGGTGCCTTCGGTGGAAATTAATCGACCCTGTAATCACCTTAAGGTTTCTTTTCATAACTGTTTTCAAAAATCATTACATTTGCTGATTTCAACTGTAAATTCATTAGTATTGATTGCTGGTAAGATTAGCAATTTGTGCCGCATTAATTTATAATTCAATGTGCCTCTTTTAAAAATAAACTCATTCCTTTTCCAGAGAGGATCGTGCCAATGATTTTGGGCGAACTATGCAGCGGCAATTCCACGCCGACCCAACATTTAGATTCTCAACAGGCGCTCGTGAAACAGTTTGCTGAGATTTTAGAGTTTGTACTAAAATTCGATGAGTACAAAGTAAGTGAATTCCAAATGAAAATGCGTTTCTGCTTATTTCAGGGAAAAGGGCCCATAAAACAACGGGTGTGCTCTTTCTGAATAAATCTGCATTGTGATTGAGTTAAGACAGTTATCTGATGAGTACACCTCTCGTTTTATTAGTCCTTTGAAGCTGAGGTTTTCATGAAAGTCATAGAACTGTCAAGTCCAATCTTTTCTGGGACAAGCTATAGCTTTAAAGGTTTTAATCAATGAGGTATAGTATTAGGCAGGGGTTCAAAATGTTCCAAAACTTCGGAAGTTTCACGCGATCCATGACTTATTTCCTCACAGGATTTTAAAAAATTTCCTCACAAAAATTTGAAAGTGATGACTTTTTTTTTGCTTATTTTAACATTTTCACACCGAATGTTTGCAAAATGACATATATTTTGGACAAATTTCCTCACTTTCATGCGATCCACGGATTGCTAGATCGGGTACATTTTGCACTCCTGGTATTAGAGAGGTTGATATACAGTGTGTTTCTAAAACTTATGTCATCCTTTCTACCACGTATTTTTTGAGGTCTAAATAATCATTTTTTTTCCTATGAACATGTGTCTGAAAATGCCCCCCTTTTGAGCTACAGCCCCCCAAAGTTTTAAAAAATTGTAGGTTTTTTTGGAATATCGACTATAGTCATGAACCAAATGCCATGAAAATTGGTATCCCGAGGTAATTTTACGTGTAGAATCCATTAATGACCTCGAGAAATTCATAAATGAGGTCTGACTGTACTTTTCAGGCAATCGTATACCTTCAACGACACACATTTTATGTTACGGATTGGAAATTTGAAAAATGGAAAATGAAGTCAGGTGGGAAAAACTCTTAAAACGATATTTGGTCCTCTTTGTTTTGGTCGATACGACGCGTATTAAGCGAGATAATCGCTGCACAAGGTGGAAAAGTCAGCGCTTCTACCATGAAGAGCGGCTGTAAGGTATGCAACCCGCCACTCCGCTGCTACTTCGGGCCGCCCGCTATAGTAAAAGCGCTGACTTTTCCACCTTGTGCAGCGATTATCTCGCTTAATACGCGTCGTATCGACCAAAACAAAGAGGACCAAATATCTTTTTAAGAGTTTTTCCCATCTGATTTCATTTTCCATTTTTCAGATTTCCAATCCGTAACATAAAATTTGTGTCATTGAAGGTATAAGATTGCCTGAAAAGTACAGTCAGACCTCATTTTTGAATTTCTCGAGGTCATTAATGGATTCTACACGTAAAATTACCTCGGGATACCAATTTTCATGGCATTTGGTTCATGACTATAGTCGATATTCCAAAAAAACCTACAATTTTTTAAAACTTTGGGGGGCTGTAGCTCAAAAGGGAGGCATTTTCGGACACATGTTTATAGGAAAAAAAAGTCTTATTTTGACCTCAAAAGTACGTGGTAGAAAGGATGACATAAGTTTTAGAAACACCCTGTATAATGTAAGTCCTATCACATGGGCGATCTGATTCTGGCTTGTTTGCCTCATACTTTTTAACCATAAATCAAAAATTATAATCAATTCAGTGGAAATTGGTTTTAAATGAAAGTGAAAGTGTTCTAGATTGGCTATCTGGTCACAGAATCGTAATACAACTAGAAAATTTTGCTTGTTTCTGTCATGTGTCAGTTTATTTATCCTGCGAATCCTTCCGAAAGAAACAGTTTTATCGATGTCTGTGTACAGCATTTTGCAGCATTGGAAGAGAGGATTTAAAAGGAGACAAAGATGGAAAATTTGTTTTTGAAAAAATTGGTTTTGAAAATTCTGCGAGGGAACTGCGTCCTTAATATTAATGGGTCTGTTGCAAACTTTTGCTACAGCGCTATAGAGTGTTCTATCTCATGTAAAATCGCGTGAAAAGTCCATTGGTGGCATCAGAAAGTCATAAAATGCAGTAATAAACTCACAAGAGACGTTTAATGAATTCCAAGATGGCGGTAAAATATTGAGCAACCTGTATGCATGCACCACGAACATCCAAGGATAGCCAACCTCACAATATCGATCACACCCAATCACAACGTAAATAAACACATAACCTCTGAAGCTGTGAGGTTGTCAACGTTGGCGATCCTTGGATGTTGAAGGTGCGTGCATACAGATTGCTCGATATTTTGCCGCCATCTTGGATTTCATTAAATGTCTCTTGTGAGTTTATTATCGCATTTCATGACTTTGTGATGCCAAAAATGGACTTTTCGGGCGAGTTTACATCCGATGAAACACTCTTTATTGTTGCAGCAAAAGTTTGCAACAGACTCATTCATTGAAATGTGACATCAAAATTTTGCTACTCTTGAAACTGGACTCTTTGTCTTTGCAAAGCTTTTAATTATTCTTCTAAATTTCAGATGAAGACGCCCGCCATTCAAAATGACTTCAGCTATTATCGGCGAACAATAACAAGGCAAAGAATGTGCGATAATGAATTTTCACGCCGCGACAATAGAGAAGTCAGCAATGAATTAGCCAATAGAATGTCTTTATTCTATGCACATGCAACTCCTATGCTAAGAGCTTTAAGTGATGCCACATCCAAATTCGTCGTAGAGGTCAGATTTCTGTGTAGTTTTCTTTTTTGCTTTTTGATATGTTTAAGTTAAGTGTCTTTCAGAAATGGAAAAGCAAGCCAGCAATTTTTTGTGATTTATTGTCCACTTCTTTCCTTCCTAATGGGGCAGTTGCAAGGGTCTGAAATGTTGTGTTTTTTATTAAGAAAATGAAAGTACTTGATGAGCTGAGATCATTGGTGCCTTTGGTTTTTCCCTATGTGTTCCAGTTTTGGAGACACACACGTGTAAAGTTGCAAAAAATCGTATGCGTAGTGTTGTCACTACGCGGAATTCCCATTTAAAACAATGTATTTTGGGCCAAAATCTCATCTCCGGAACAATGGGACTTAATTAGAAACCAAAGGCATCTTTGTTCTCAGCTCATCTACTACTTTCATTTTCTTTATAAAAAACACAACGTTTCAGACCCTTGCAACTGCTGCATTTAGTCAAAAAGCACCTGATTCAACTTGACAGATCTGACATAAAAAAATTTAAGTAGAAAAAATTTAATGTAAGTATTTGAAAATACAGATCTCAGTGTTACTCAAAAATTGATTGAACTATTTGCTAGTTCAAGGTTCTTTCCTGTAGATGACACTTGTCATCACAATTTTCTTTTCCAAATTTTCACAAAAGGCACCGTTAGAAGGAGGGCGGGTGTGTTCAATAGTCGTCCGCAAGTTAGTGAGCATTAGACACCTCCCTGTGGTCCCGGTTGGACGCCAAGGAGGTTGATCATCATGGATCGTCTGCTGTGAGAGGAAGCAGTTGTGGAACTACTTTGGTCTCATAGATATAGTGCAACTGTACCAAAATCATCCAGAATTGCTGCGGAAGCAATTCTGGTTTGTGTGTTAATTGTGCTGAGCAGAAGAACATTCTGCACCCCTGCTACTTTCATGGTTTCACCACTATGAATGCATAAGTATTGTTGGTCAGCAACTTTTGTGAAATTAAATCACATTTCAATTGGTTTAACTAGTTCTTATTAGACTAATGACACTTTGTCTCTGTTTACTTTTCTTCAACAGAATCCTGCGATCCCAATCGAACAAACAACAGAGATGCTCAGTACAATGACCAAAGTTTGTCTTCGAATGCTAGAAAATCCGTAAGTAGTTCACTGATTGAATTTCGGAAGAGAAAAAAATCCCAATCTGACTGTCTTTATTTTACTTGCATTTAAAAATATTGGGTGTTTGAAATAGCTGGAATAGCACGGGTTTTATTATGTATCTCAAAAAAATGATTCGTAAGGTTTATGAAGAAGGAATAATGGCCAAAACAGAATCATGTGGGAGCAAATTACGGTAACTGAATTATTTGTATTTGTGAGCCATGGAGAGCTTTACTTCCACAATGTAACTGTACAAATTCATAATATTAATACAAACGTAGAACTGCAATTATAATAAAAAAAATTGAATAATTGATAAGCCACTTCACTTGATCGACCCCTGACGGGGTCTTAACTCAAGACTGGACTCGAGAATTTTACTAAACTAAGTCTACGTTGAAACCATGGTAACTTGTGTGTGAACAGCAGGATTAGGTTTTTAAAAGTGAATTTTCTGGGCCAACGCTGTGAGTCTTCGTGACCTTGTATCTTAGAAATTGGAGCCAAGAAGATTGACAGCCTCTAATCAGCTGATGTGTTTTAGGCTTTAGGTTAAGGCGGTTCTTGAATTTATGGTATATGGACATCACCTTCAAATAAACTTTTAGTAAAGAATCGATCTTCAGGGGGTTAAATTGAGGCCCTTCTCGGAAAAAGAGCCCATAGCCCTTTGAACTAAGGGTGTGCTGTGCTCTCTCTGAAAAATCAGCATTTTGATTCATAGCTTTTTTACTTCCTCACATTTAACGAAGTTAGAAATTGAGAAAGTATTTGCGATGGCGCTGATTTCTGTCTGTCTGTATCCCGGCCTAACTTTTGAACCAATGGTCCATTTAAACCCAAATTTTGCAGAGAAGTTGCTTTCAACACTCCTTAAAAAGACTTTTTTTTGGTTTTTCGACTTTCTAAATGTTTAGCAAGTTAAAGGTTTGGGTGGCTGGACTTCACTACTAGAGGTAGTTTCAGAAGTGTAGTAGGCGGACCTAGACGGATAATCTTTGGAATTTGTCAACATTATTTCTGATATTACTCGATGAAAATTAATGAAAATGAAATTGAGTGTTCACTTTTCAACGAGGAACACTTTAAACGCAAAAGAATAAAGTCAGAGGCAAGTTTGGTTTTATTTTAAAGGAATTAAATTTGAAAATTTGCCAAAGATTATGGTTTAGGTCTACCTACACTTTTGAACTTTTTTTCTGCTACTAAGTTATGGAGAGTGAAAGGTTTCCATTAAAATCAGTGGGAAATGGGTAAATGTAGGGAAAAATTGGAATGTTTCAAATGTATTGTTTGATTTTTGATGAAAATTTGCAAAAAAAAAAAAATTCTGCAATCAGCCTACTGTAAAATTAATCCCTTAAGGGGGAGGGGTCTGTGGGTCTCCCCTCAGAGTAGTAAAGGAGGGTCTGAGGGTTTCCACTAGAAATTATATGAGGGTCTGAGGGTTTCCCCCAGAAAATCTATGAGGGTCTGGTGGTCCCCCTCAGATTATGTTAGATGAGAGAAAGTGTTAGTGGGATATTCCCTACTGTTTATATTTTAAAGTTATTGACAAGATATTTTGCAGAAATATTCTTCAGATGATAATCTAGTACCTGACTCCTCTCCATTTCTTAGATTTAAATTACTTTTGGCCAGTAAGACATTAGCCCTTTGAGACACGCATTATGAAAAAGTAGTCACATCAATCTTGGGCCCACGTCATTGAACTAGTCGAACTTTTCTCATCTAAATTGACGTGCATCCCTATTTTTTCAAAATCCCATAAGACTCCATGTTAAATCCTATACACTGTGATGGAAAGGGATTGTGAAACGCTAGCACACTGAAGGCAGAAATCAGTACTAAAGGCTGAAGATTCACCTTAATTTATCCATATCAAAAGTTTGCAATAGCCGTACTGTTTTTGCATTTGATCAAATATATTGTACTTTTATTGTGTGATTTTTTAATTTTCTGAATGTCTCTTGCTCTTAAACAGTTCCCTAATTGCACAATTTGAGCGAGAAGAAACTCGTTTATTGGTTTTGAGAGTAATGGTCGGTCTGGTGATCCTGTTCGATCATGTAGCTCCGCAAGGGGTCTTCATCAAAGGTAGCAACGTGGATGTGAAAGGCTGTATTAAATTATTAAAGGAGCAACCATCAGTGCGTTCAGAAGGACTTCTAAATGCTCTGAGGTAGGTTGTAGAAATTATGTCTTTCTTTATCTATTTATTTATTTATCTATTTATCTAAGCAACAAGGAGAAATGTATAGGAGTTATTAAGAGAGTTATTTTTAACCACTGAGTCGTTTCTAGAGGTACTGAGGATAAGTTCTACAACAATGTTGCCAATCTGTGATGAAGTTATGATAACTAGTTCAGAAAATAAGGAGATATGTTTTAGAGTTCATAAGAGAGTGAATTGTTGATAGTGAATCATGGAGAGCAGAGCTAAGTTTGCTAATGGGGAAAATACATTGAATCAGAGTTTGTTTGGAACCCAGTGTTGTCAGATGGGATAAAAAGCTGTATCGTCCCCATTTAAATCAATGTAAAGCGTACGGCTTTTTCACCCCAATCTGGCAACACTGTTGAAACCAGAGGTCCTTGGACGGCAATCAATATGATATATTGCTCTACTAAAACAGTTTATAGACCAAAACAAAGTATTGATACGCTGCAGGACTGCCTCGATGAGACGCATGGCCACACAGTGGGTTTTAGAGCCCCTTTACGCTAACATTGATAGGTATGGCATTCATGTAATTGTCTTGGTATCCTAAAATCAAAACAGTATTAATCTTTTTTCAAAAAGATGGCATCAACTCAGGAGAGGAAATAGTATTTTGCTAAATATTAGAGAAAAACCATTAAATTTGTTTATTTTTCCATTTCTCAGTTAATCTTGTTTGCTTGCAATAAACGTATGTACCAGTAAGAATAAAGTGCTTGATTTAATTTATTTATTTTTCTTTTCCGTTTTAGGTACACTACCAAGCATTTCAATGAAGAAAGCACACCAAAATATATTCGAAATTTGCTAGCTGCCTGATAGTGGGCTTTTATTGCCGGTAAGTCATTTTATTGCCTGAAAGTATTCATAGCAAGATTCAAGCTTACAGAAAATTCCTGATTCTAGGATCGTTCAAAAAGGGTTGCAAATTTTTGAAAAATTAGGTAGAAGGTAGAATTGTAAGTTAACAAAGGTTTACAAAGGTTAACAAAGTACAGTTAACAAAAGTTAACAAAATACAGTTAACAAAGAAAGATGAGAAGCGTGAGGCTCAGTATTTAAACTAAACTAGCAATACTGGGAATAAACTATGATACAGGGAATAAAGTAGTTAAACAGGGAATAAAGGATAGACAAGACTAGACTAAACTACATAGTGCTCTAAAAAAATTCAGGGAGACAATAAAAGGCCTTAGGCAAGAGACAATTTTTAAGATTTACGAAAAAGGAATTTAAATCAGCATCTTTAAACAATATTTTTATGGATGTTGGAAGAGAATTAAATACTTTTATGGATGAGAATTTGATGTTCTGATCTGTGACACATAGTCTACTTGTCCCAGGTTTAAAGTTAACCCATAACATCCTAGAGTAGCCATATGACTACAGTCTGGCTACAGTAGAGGGTAGTTTTCATTTTTCGGGGGTATTTAAATTAGGGAGTATTAGATAGACAATCAGAAGTAATAGAAATTCATGTCATTTAGCATCACATTTTTTTGGGCATTCTAGAATTGATAACAATTTAAACAAAAAAAACAAAAAACAAAAAAACTTCCGAGAGTATATGAGTCCCTGTGTGCTTTTGAGATGTCTCCTTTCCTCAGGGTGTCACGCTTGGTGCGGTATCCCTCTTGTCCCCTTTCCTCACAGTGAGGTACCTTGGTAGGTATCTCCCTTCCTTCCTATTCCCTTTTTGTATTCTCAGTCCAGTCGTTCGCTTTGAAATACAAGCATAACGAACGCAAGGTTTGAGCGGCTGAACTTTACTATTACTACTACTACATTTTTTTTAAGATTTGGGGGTTACTTTATTGATGGTTGTTGATGAAAATTGCTTTAACAAAAAATGAAATAATTCACGATGTTATGGGTTAATACTAGAGGGTATCAAACGGGGGGTTAACGAGTTTTAGGCTCTACGGACGCCGCCATGGGATGTGATGTGCACATTTGTTTACCTTCTCTTGTTTGCAAACGAAGGGGTCCAACGATATTTTACGGATGAAAAATTTAATCATGGACAAAGTTGTTGATTTTAATCATGATGCACCTCAAGAATGTCTATAATGAGGCAGTTGCAAGGGTCTGAAATGATGTGTTTTTTATGAAGAAAGTGAAAGTAGTTGATGAGCTGAGAACAAAGATGCCTTTGGTTTCTAATTAGGTCCCTTTGTTCCAGAGATGGGATTTTGGCCCAAAATACATTGTTTTAAATGAGAATTCCGTGTAGTGACGTCACTACTCACACAATTTTTTGCAACTTTACACGTGTGTATCTCCAAAACCGGGACTCTTATGAAAAAACCAAAGGCACCTTTGTTCTCAGCTCATCAAGTACTATCATTGTCTTTACACAGAACACAAAATTTCATACCCTTGCAACTGCCCCATTCTCAAAAGAATCTTTAAAAGCTTAAATAGATGTCGATCAACAAAAGCATTGAAAGATTACATCATTAGAGACTCTACGGAACTGTAATTTTTGCAGTGGACCAAAACACATCAACGGCCGTCAGAATGTAAACAAATGTGCAAAATCGCATACAATGGTGACGCCCATGGTTTCACTCGTCTTAACTCTCTCTCTACATTTAGGGACTCTGATATTTACCACCCATTTCATCGCTAAAAAGTTGAAAATTTGAAGTTATAAGATGAAAAAAATAGTTTTAAAATGTGAAAAATATGGGACAGTTAACCTAGAATGACCCTCATTTAATTAATTTAATTAATTTAACTCCACCTTCTACCCACTATATTTTCTTGATTTCAGATCAGAAAGCGTCTACCTAATTCTGATTGATTGCATTAAGAGGCGTATCCAGGTATTTGATTTTCTCTCTCTCTTTCTCTCTCTCTCTCTGACCATTTAAATGCATGGGTTAGAAAAGGACAGAAACAGGAATCAGATTCATGTGATGGCCTCTTTTCCTCTCCTTCTCTAACACATGGGTTCAAATGGGCTTAGAGAGAGAGAGGATGGATGCTTGGATCCCTCTGATAGCATTTGAAACAACAATCGGAGTATTTAACAGACCGCCTTTCATAAATACCTGTGATGCAGAAGCAATTTGCAAGGGTCTTCGGTGAAAAATTGTCAACAGGTTATCTACAACAACATTCCTTAACTGCTACATTTACCGTTAAATTAATATTCCGAGCGCAGAAATTTCAGCTGCGGAAAACTGCCAAATCATCAAGCATCAACGTCGCTGTATCTTTCATGTAAAATTTCCTGCCAATGATCATCACTCGTTAGTTAGTTTAATCATTTTCTCTACCTTTCAATTTGTCTCGCATGTCTGGTGTGGAAACACTTTCATTTTTCCATGTTTCACCAGAGACAAATAGGAACCCAGCACACGCTATGCTTCCTGTGTTATGAAAGTGAGGCATGTATAATGAGTCCATTTTTGCTTGGGGGTTGTGGCTCTGCTTGTACATTGGACATTCTGTTGTGGACATTGTTTCAATGGACATTTCTTGGTGGATATCTTGTACATTGGACATTTTCAATAGGACATTTTTACCTGTTAGGCTGTCACCCTAATGACCCCGAGTAGAGTATACTATAAGACCCGAGTATTCCCGATCAATGCTACTTATGAGAGAGCCGAGGCTAATCGAAAATGGCGGCGATCAGTATATCAGGAATGTAAACATTGAGTGAGCAATCGCGTTTCTTCAGTCGTATCGTATTTATTAGTAATTTTTTTGGTGCAAAATTAATCTTGATTGTATTTTTTAAACAGAAAAATGAGTTAATCAACATATTTTTATAACAAAGGAAGCGTGTCTCGTCTTATTTGAATGACGCGCCAAAACTGTCTTCTAACCGCGCGGTCGATTTCGCTAAGCGAACATGGCGTCATCGAGAATACTCGGATCTTATAGTATACTCTAACCCCGAGATCAATCCCTGTGACGCTATCTCTCGGGAAACGGAGAACTATGATGTTATAGGTTGCTTAGTAACTTGACAAGTGAGACTCGTCTGTACTTGTCAATGGGCACTGGGTATGTTAGTAAAGGCATATCATTTTAAAATAATAAATTCTAAACTGTTATTCAGTAAAAAAACGCCAATTTAATTCATGAGAAAAACCTAACCTATGTCCATCACTCAACAGTAGGCAAGTAGGCTATTGTTTGAATGAGTCCAAACCCAAATTGAGCGGTGAAATTTGACACCTGTCGCAAGCTCTGTACTAGGTCTCTATTTGTCTCTGTCTTTCACTACCATAAATTGTTGTGCAAAAAATTGCATTTTTTAATACCTGTTTATTATTCTTGTTTGATTCACTTTGCATTTGGATGGCTTTTATGCAGGAAAAAAACCAACAGTGTAAAGCTACCCAATTTTTGAGTGATTTCTCCGGTTGAGAAAAGATTATACACAGTTCAGTTCAGTGTATGACTGCGATGGACAAAAATACTCGCATCTGTAATCTCTTCTCAACCGGTGGAATTGTCTATTGCTTTAAAAAACTTGCGGATATTTTAATTTATTAACAGAGTTTCCACCGATTGAGAAAAGATTACAGATCAGAGTATTTTCATACATTCCAGTCATACACTGAACTGAACTGTGTAATCTTTTCTCAAACGGTGGAATCATCAGTCAGTTGAAAAATGTCATTAATTATACTAGGTCTTTTTTTGTCTCAGCTTTTACTCCCATAAATGGGTCTGTTGCGTACTTTTGCTACATCAATATAACTCATTGTTTCTAACGTAAAATTCGGCGAAAATAACGATACGCACATTAAAAACTTTCAAAATCCACTCATTAACTCAGAAAATACCTTCCATTTCAAACTACTCGCAGTACAATAGACACTATATCACCGACTTATAACTACATAGATGGAACCATTTCGTTTATGTAAACATGAACAGAACTTACAAACATTTGAATGTTTCGTTTAGATGCGTATATTTCTTATATTATTTTGTAATCTTTGATAAACCGAAAAGACCAGACAGCAAATGCAGTCAATAGTTCATGTATGTATTTAGAAATGAATTCCATCATTTTAGAGTTATGATGTTGTTCATTTGGTGGTTCCGTCTATGTAGTAGTATACCGCTGCAAATAGTGTCTAGTGTAGCGCGGGCTGTTTGAAATTGAAGTGATTTCATGAGTGGATTTTGAACGTTTTTAATGTGCGCATCATCATTTCTGCCGAATTTTACAAAAGAATCGAGGTTCTATATTGTTGTAGCAAAAGTATGCAACAGACCCATTGTTGACAAAATTGAATTTTTTTATACCTGTCTATTATACTCATTTAATTCATTTTGCATTTGGATGGCTTTTATGCAGCAAAAAGAACCAACAGTGTAACGCTGCTCAATTTTTTGAGGTGGGTCCAAAAATTTGACTTTCTCTCTTTTTGGGTCCAATTGAATATGAATGTTAGGATTGAATAGAAGGAAGAACATCACATGATTTTAGCCTCTAACTCTGTCCTTTTCTATCACATTCGTTCAAATGAGAGGAGAGAGAGAAAGTCAAATTGTTGAATCCACCTTTGCTCTGTCCTTCGTTTTATTTTGCTCCCGGAATTATTTTTAACGGAAAACCAGTGTAGGAAACAAAAACGCTTTTCCTCTTTTCCTCTAGATTTCCTTTAATTTCTGTGCGCTAAAGCAGGTGGAATAATATCACGATTTTTTAAATTATGATCCATCTAGCTCTTTCAATCTTAGACAAACTGTCACACGGTGGATCGAAAAATGGAATTTCCCGGACATATTATCACAAATAAGAAAAAAAAAATCAAGACTCAGAACAATACACACCAAGTTTACTTGAGGTGATTCCATGTCACGTGACCACGGTGATTAGTCGATCGATTAATGGTCATTTTCGGGATTTTATGAAGTTTCTTGTAAAACGAGGACCGTCAGCACCTATAGGTAGTCTAACGAAGATATCTTCAAAGTTAGGACGCTCGAATCCTCAAAATAAGGACGTATTCATGAGAATTCGAAAATTCGCTGCTCGATCTCTTGTATCGCCCTACGATAGTGCAAATTCCCACAATTACGTCCTTATTTTGCGGGTTCAAATGTTGAAACTTTGCAGATATCTTCGTTAGATATATCTACAGGTGCTGACAATCCTAGTTTAACAAAAAAACTCCATTAAATCCTCCTAACCTAACCATCAATTGATCCCGTTATTCACGTGCCATGGAATCACCTTAAATAAGTGCGAAGTTGTCAATTTTGAAGCTTAAAATATAGCGAAGAACTTGGTTTATGCCGGAAAATATCAACATTTTAGTGTTTCAAAGCAAAAATTAAAAACTTTTCATGTCTAGAAAAATCCATGTTTGGTTCCAGTGTGTGTGTCACGGTAAAAAAAACCGCACATTATTTTTGTTTTTGTTTTTGTTTTTTTATTTCTCAAATTTCTAAAACAAAACTAGTCATGCTGTAAATTTGCCCATCTAGTAGGAAAGTTTTCTGACCTTGTAGACTGTAGAATCGATTTTATTCGTGCTTTGCTCCCGTTGAAAATTCTACTTAAAAACCAAGTAAATTATTGACTTGTCTGTTGTAAATATAGGACCTGATATATTTCTATGTAAAATTGAATGTTTGTTATTTTTATTTTTGAAAAATCTAATTGGAAAATATGTACGACTGATTAATTTTATTCGTAGATCAAATGTTTGTTTTTCTCTGCAAGCTTTTAATTTTTTTAATCTAAAATTTTATCAATATTTTACTGTAAATTGTTATTCTCTTGCATAGGTTAGGAGTTGGGTGGAAAAGTGGCCGAATCCTGAAAATTGTGTTTCGAGATGCAGTCTTTTAAGTAATTCTTCAGCGTTTAGTGCTGATTTCTGCCACCAGAGCGCTACTGTTTGAATAATGTCAAATTACAGGCCGAAAGTAGAAAACAGAGTGTCAGGTACTAGACAATCATCTGAAGAATCGTCAATTTACTTTTGAAGTTATTGACGAGATGTTTTGCAGAAACGTTCTTCAGATGATTACCTAGTAAATGACCTTTCATTTTCTGAAATATAAATTAGTTTCGGCCTGTAATTTGACATTAATCAAATGGTAGCACTCTGGTGGCAGAACTCGGCACTGAAGAAGCACCTTAAACTTTTCAAGTTTAGTGCCGAAAGCTGATACCTATCAATAGAAAAATCACTGTAAAATGTTCAAAAACTTAAGTACAATGATAAAATTTCTATACACATAGTGACATAATATTGACAATGTGTTCTTTCAGAGAGTCTACTACCAAAAAACGGCCAAATCCGGATTTGATCATTTTTCCTCCTTACTCCTCAGTTGCAAAGGTGCACTAGAACAAAACTGTGTAATACATATTCTATTCTGTATTAACTATTAGAATATTTCTCAACTTTGGTGTCAAAATATCTATTATATATAGGGCTGTCCATAAATTACGTGAAGCATTTGAGGGGGAAAGGGTGTGTGACTCTCGTAAATGTTGTGTTACAATGGAAAGGGTATCAGTCAGTGTTACGGTTATACTTTAAAATTTTAAAAAAATTACCCTTTTGGCTGTCACTGTGCAAAATTAGATTATATTCAGTTCTTTTTTAATGACGTAACCCTTTGGAAACATTTTGACGATAGGTCCCAGAAGAAATTACTCGCTACAAGACAGCAGGTTTTCTAATTTTTTTTATTTTCCTAAGTTTTTAACTTCCTCAGTGCCAACTACCAGCTATAGGTCATTTGTCATTTCAGAAGTGGCCTTGTACCTAGGCCAATAATCTTTGGAATTTTTCTTATTACACAATAAAAATAAACAAAAATTAATTCAAGCGTTGGCTTTTTATTGATAAACGCTTTAAAATCAAAAGGTTTAAGTCGCAGGCAAGTCTTTTTTTGATATGAAGGAGTAATAAATGAAAATTTGCCAAAAAATTTTGTCGAGCTGTGCCCTCACTTTTGATTGTCTTTCTCTCTCCTAGCGAATTTGAATGCATGTGTTAGAAAAGGATGGATGTAGGGGCTGTCACGTGACTTCAGTGTTGCCAGATCGAGGGTAAAAAGCCGTATTGTCCCTGTTTAAATCAATGTAAAACGTACGGCTTTTTCACCCCAATCTGGCAACACTGCGTGACTTCAGCCCCTGTTTCTGACTTTTTCTATCACATGCAGTCAAATGGGCTACGGACAGGGATACTTGAAAACCAAATTATCGCATTTCGTAATTTATGGTCGGCCAATAAGTTGTTATGGGAAAAAAGGGTAATATCCTCAAATGAGCAGAAACAAAATTCTTATTTTATTGCCAAAGAAAATGTGCCAGATGGAATTTAACTTGAGCACACTCCTCTATTGAGTGTAAAAAAAATTGGTGCCACGTTCAACATTCGACACGATAAATTTATGTATGTATTTTCAAGATGATTCTTCAGCGTTTAGTGCTGATTTCTACCACCAGAGCGCTACTGTTCGATTAATGTCAAATTGCAGGCCAAAAGTAATTTATATTTAAGAAAACGGAGTCAGTTACTAGGTAATCATCTGAAGAATGTCTCTGCCAAATATCTCATCAATAACTTCAAAAGTTAGGCAGAAAGTACCAAAAAATTAAATCCCATTTCGATTCAAGAATCGATTAGCAATATTCCTTTTTTTGGTATTTTCAGCTTTATTTTTGAAGTTATTGACGAGATATTTTGCATATTCTTCAGATGATTATCTAATAACTGACATTCTGTTTCCTTCTTTGGAAATTACTTTCAGCCTGTAATTTGACATTATAATCAAACAGCAGCACTCTGGTGGCAGAAATCGGCACTAAACGCTGGAGAATCACCTTAAGAAAAAAATTGGTAAAAATGCACACTTTATAGACTATAATTTTTTACTCTGTCTGAATTGTTTTATCAACTGAGAAAACAACTTTGTGAAAATGAGACCTGCTTTCTTATCCAGACTCATTTTATATTCTTAAGGATTTGTGAAATTTCTAATCTTTATGCCTGCATTTTACCTCTTCTTTTATTTTTTTTTTTTTATTATTTTATTTTTAAATTCTTGTTTACTTGCTCAAACTACTTACTCAAAGTGACTGAGATCAAAGTATAGAAAAAGAAACGCACAATGAGTAACAGAGTATTACTGCTTTGATGTAAAAACACTAATTTTTGTTGATGTAGTAGGAAACACATGACTTTGTTCCTTAAACTTAGGTGTAGCCAATCCATCATACGTTGTGATTTTACCGTCTCTCAAAAACTGCTCATTTTGTAACTGAAATAGACTTGAAATTTCTTTCTTTTTTGGGGTGACCAAAGTAATTTTTACACGCACAGTTCTAAAAATGTTTTTTTTTTTTTTTTTTGTACATTTTAATTTATTAGTATGACCATTACCCATCACATAATTTAGAGCCCCTAGTTTCACAGAACACGTTAAAATCAATGTGAATGACTTGTTTGTTTTTTTTTTTTAACTGGAACTCGATGGAACACCACAGTTTTAACTCCAGGGAGTTAGCACGGTTCCAGTGCTCCATCCAAACGGGATGGAACATCTGTATTAACCAATCCAACGAGTTGGTACTACACTGATTGTGGTTGATTGTAGTTCACTGAGATAGATATTACCTCAAATCCGTGAATTTTGCTCAAATTTTGAGTTCCTGGACCTGCTGTTTTTATTCCGGCACAAGTTCTGTTTTGGAAAAAAAATGTAAAGAACCTCTCCATAAAAAATGTCGGAAAACAAATGAATCATGAAAATAAATTAAAATGGAATGGGAAAATCTAATTAAAAGCAGAATCTAGTTTTTTTTTTTTTTTTTTTTTTTTTTTTTTTTTTTTTTTTAATTGGAGTGCTGAATAAACCACACTCAGCCAAGAGGTCCCCGTTCCATCTCATTCAGAACTGCAGTTTTGGGTATATCTAATGACATTTTACTATTCACCAATGATTCCACCAATTGACCAATAGACTACACAGCTCATTGCAGATTATGACTATTACAGCACGAAAAAACTCTGATCTGTAATCTTTTCTCAACCAATCACTGACTTTAACCCTTTCAGTGCCGAGTGATGAAAAGGTAGTTTCACAATTCTTAGACCTTTACTAAAATGAATCTAACCAATTTTTCTCTTATAATTTCAAGTGTATGTAAATTTTTTTGAATTTTCGTAAGAATCCATATTATCAAACGTCCTCTACAAGGGACTATATAGCAAAAGGGTTAAAATACTTGTGGATATTTTAGTACTTTAGCGGGGATTCCACCAATTGAAGAAAGATTACAGATCAGAGTATTTTTGGGCATTAGTGTCGTAAACTGAGCTGAATTGTGTAATCTTTTGGAATCATTGATGAATTTAAAAATGCCATGATATATACACTAAGCGGCAGCTCTGATCTCATTCCATTGTGTTCCATGCTTTAAAAAAATTAGCTTTTTGATTCGCTATCCTGTGAAATGGTCTGCAAGTCATAATATATTTAATGTTATAGTTAAGCATGTAAATTTTTGCCAAGAAATTAGAATGACAATTTCATTAAACATTTCCAAAAGGAATTTGTGTGAAAAACGCTGTGCTCAGATTTTGCGGGACACAGAACCATCCCCTTTCCTACAAGCCTCTTTTATAAACATTTTGTCAGAAGAGAAGAAAATTCTATCTTTTTTCACCTTCCGAGCTTTGACCTTTTACAGAATGATGCACTCAACGAGCTATACATTTAATCTAGAGTGGCGTAACCACCATGGAAGATTTTTAGGTTAGGTTTAAGGTGTAATTTTGTCCATGTATTTCCTTGTATTTTGACATAGAGCACAGTGGGTTAAAGCATGCTACGATTCACTGTGCACCGCACTAAAATACATGGGAACAAATGGACAAAATTACACCTCAAACCTAACCTAAAAATCCTCCATGGTGGTTACACAGGCGGCAACCCATTAGACTGCCACTGGAGATAAATGTTTAGCTCGTCGGATGCACTGACTGCTTTTATATTTTAAGAGATAATATCACTGAACCAAATTAAATAAATGAACTAATTGAGAGCGTTCTAGAATTCTCCACAATATTGCACCAGTGCAGAAAAGCTTATAGTATCCTGCGTTTTAGTATATTTACATTTGTTGGAAATGGTAGTTATTCATTTTCTTTTTTGCACTGGTACTCCAGAGAGTTCAAGAACGCTCCCAATTTACAGATTGCCTTGATCCAATTTCACTGCCCGAAGTACATGCTGCAAACAGACACACCGAAGGGTTCACATTTGTTCCAAAAAAAAAAAAACCGTTGTAAATATTTTTGTTAACTATATTTATTTAAACCTTGTTATTAAAATAATTTTTAAATGTTTTAAATGACTCAAACTCTACTTGTACAGATTAAAATTTTCTTCTTAAAAATCATCCAGGACACGGTCTAGACTATCACTCGCTGGAAGGCCGTTCAGTATGGCAACATCGTTTCCGGATTTCTTGTCTACCGTCAAGACTCCATTGCACAGAATACTTCAATCAGAATGGAAACTTTGGTTCATTTTGAAGCATTATTCTTTGGTCCGCCATCTTGAGATTTAACAAACTATCCCCATTCAAAGCAATGCAAAAGACAGACACAGAGATATATCCGCCCTCTAGAAGAGTCACCAAAATAGACCGAAAAAATGTTTCCATCTGCTCTTTTGAGAGTTTCCATGACTGTAGCCAGGATATTGTATTTCTCTCTCTCAGCCTATTGAAACGCATATGTCAGAAATAGATGGATGTAGGGGACAGTGTTGCCAAATTGGGGTGAAAAAGCCGTACGTTTTACATTGATTTAATTGGGAACGATACGGCTTTTTACCCTCATCTGGCAACACTGGTAGGGGATGTCATGTGATTTCAGCCTCTGCTTCTGACCTTTTCTAACACATGCAGTCAAATGGGCTAAGAGTGAGAAAGACAATATTCTGGCTACGGCAATGGGAGTTTCCATTCCGATTGTATTAATCTGTGCATATAGGCCTCTTTAGATACTTAAGGTGATTCCAGGCAAAAATTTTCCAGATTTCAATCAGATAGATGGCGCCACTAGTCACTTTTAGGAAAAGTCATGTCTTTGGCATTTTAAATTGAAAACAAAGTATAAATGTAAAATCCAAAAACATCAGCACCTGCGAAACTTTTTTATGGATTTTTTTAGCCCAAAACGAGCAAAATTGGTTTAGAATTAGAGCCATAAATTATGAAAATCGTTTTGCCATAAGCTTAGTGAGTTCAAGTGATAATATGTCTATCTACCTAACTCGCACTCATCGAGGCTTATGGGAATTTTTATTTTTCATAATTTCCGGCTATATTCCTGAGTGTTTTAGCTTGAAACTTTCGGGGTATCTTCCTGAAATATGCTTGCAGGTGCTGACGTTACTCAAATTTGTGCTTTTAGAGTAAATTCATGGATTTCAGCCAATTACGGTTGACTTTTTGAGCAGTGCGACATGGTATCCACGGTCTGAACTATTCGACCCTGGAATCATTTTATAATCATCTCCAAAGTGCCCGTTTGGTGATTGATGTGCATCTAAGAGGCCTTAAATTAAATCAAATTATATTCCAGCCTGTTATTGAATAGATTGTATCCAGGCATTTTCTCTTTTCAATTGTCTTTCTCTTCAACTTAACTTCATGTAATGTAAAACCCTCTAGTCTTCATTTAGAGTTTTTTTTTTCTCTCTTTTCCTCTTCTTTTTTTTTCTAAATACCTAATCCATTTATTTTAAATGAAGTTGAAAACCTTTTGAATAAAATTATAAAACTCAATAGGGAAGTCATATTTATTTCCTTTTTTATCCATCATTAAAAAAATGTATCCATTTTTTTATTTTTATCTGTTATTTAAAAAATCTTGTCTCCGTTTATAACAACAATATTTTCTGCAATTCGGCAACCTAGCACCCAAGATCATCCCTGATTTTAAAGGACGTAGCACAGTCCTTAAGGAAAATTGCCTGGGGTCAAATTTGACAAACTTGGCATAATTTTGTTCGTCTGGTTGACCTGATTAAAAGTTCTCACGGGCGTGAAAAGTTTTTATCGCCAGTTTTTGAGATAGTCGAGCTTAAAGTTTGCTCAAATCTCAGTATTTACAATGTGTTCACTCGGCAATCAGGCGTGACCTTTCTCCGTAATAAGCCACTCACCGCAAACTGGCGATAGCTGCCTCTCTTTTTGCTCTCAATCTCTCTGTCTCACTGTGTGTTAGAAAGAAATACCGTGTGTGAGCTTTTTGCTCTTAATCTCTCTCTCTCACTGTGTGTTAGAAAGAAATACTGTGTATGAGCTTTTGTAGTGGAAGAAAGCTGGCGTCAACTCTGGACGGAGTGTAAGCAAAACAAGCGGCAGCGGTTGCCATTTTGCGGTGAGACGTTTGCTAGGGAGTAAGGTCACGCTTGATTGTTGAGCCAATTCGTTGAAAACACCAAGATTTGCACAAACTTTAAGCTCAATTATCTCTATAAGTGGTGATAGAAAATGTTTAGGCCTTGAGAATTTTTGATCAGGACGACAGGACAAACAACATGATGCCAAATTTATCAAACTTGATCGTAGACGGTTTCCCGGAAGGACTGTGCCACGTCCTTTGGTTGATTACTCTTTTTGCAGCTTGCACAGAATTTGAATTCAATTCCTCAAAACCAGGAAGAGAAAAGAAAAATAGAAAACATTTTAAAGGGGGGAAAAATGATCAAATAAAACAATTAAGATCTGAGACATTTTTAAAAGAAAAACATTTATTAATTAAAACAATTAAGAGCTAAAATATACAAAAAAAAAGTATGATACAGTTCGAGTATTAACAGTTCCGAAGTTACAATGAGTCACTGACTCCGCAGCGACTAAGATCAGGGATGGAACAATTCTAATTTATGAGAACAAGAAGAAAACAACAATAATGCAGACATTTCCTACCTCTCTCTTTCATCCATTGAAACACGTATGTTAGACAAGGATGAACAAAAGGCTAAAACCAATGAGGTTAGGTTTAAGGTGTAGTTTTATCAATACATTCCCATATATATTGAAGCAACAAACGGAGGCTGGAAACAATTCAATCCAATATGAGTCTGCACTAAAATGCATGGGAACAAATAAACGAAATTACATCTTAAACCTAACCTAAAAATCCTTCATGGTGGTTACGCAGGTTGGTTACCCATTAGCCTGCCACTTAAGATAAATGTATAGCTCGATAGATAAAACCCCCTCTTTCTATCATTTTTCTACTTATACGTTTAAAGGGGAAATGAGAGAGATAGAAGAGGTCCTGGTTGCACTACTGAAACAAGGAAGGAAAACAACAAGATTTGAGACGTGAAAACTCATAATTCATCATCAGACGTTGCAAAGATTATGCGACTTTTTAATATTTTCAAGAGTAACAAGAAATGAACACCGTTTTAAATTGTTTTCCTGACAAATTTGGCTTTTTCAGAAGAAATATTTGCCCATATTTTTGTCATTTCTCGGAGCCTTCGATTATTTCTTACGAAAAAAAAAAAGTTGCCTAATCTTTGTTACCGTCAACGAATTAGATAATGTCAGTCGAACCCCTTAGATTTTGGTTGATAGGCAACCTGCAATACTTGTCTCAATTAATCGAAGCATTGGGGGTGGCCTACCTTACACAAATTTAAGGAGTTAACTGACATTATTTAATTCGCTGACTGTATATCTGATGGCACTTACGACATTAGGAATTTTCACGCCCGATAAATAACGAGAGACAATGATAATAGATACAATAGATACCACGCACTATCTACATCTTCCTCATGTTAAAATCGGGTGGCAACTTCCTTTTCAGAGCCTCAACAAAACAATGTCCAACTGGACCATACGCTAACTGATAAGCAAAGGTGTTGAAGTCAGTTGCCTAATGAGAGCAATGCACCGGAATTTCATCAGTCAACCAAAAAAAAATGTACGGAAAAGTACGAGCAAATATAAAACACTGGAAAAATCCAGGCGTGCACCCAGTTTTTTCCGGCGTTCCATATTCACCCGTAACATCCGGGTCTCAGGCCCGTACTTTTTTTCAGTCTATGGGCCCTGTTGAATGGTGCTCCCTATGGAGAAGTTAGCCACTGTGCGATCGGCTAGTGCGTGGTCTCTCGCAAATATTGTCTCTGTTTATAAAAACCAAATTTGAAGAGTTCTTTGGTATTAGAGCTTATAACATTGAGAAAAATGAAAGTGGGACTTTGGAGCCTCATTGCTTATGAAAAACTACTTAATTTTGTGGGGGATAAAAATTTGAGGGAAGCAATCTTGTTATTCTTCCATATGATCAATTAGATTTTTATACAATTGACGCTATCTCTGATAAAAGGGCCCATGGAGGTGATTCTTCAGCGTTTAGTGCCGATTTCTGCCACCAGACGCTACCGTTTGATTACTGTCAAATTACAGGCCAAAAGTAATTTGTATTTAAGAAAATGGAGTGTCAGTAACTTGATAATCATCTGAAGAATGTCTCTGCAAAATATCCCACTAATAACTTCACAAATAAGGCTGAAAGTACCCAAAACTGGATTATCGCAAATCGATTCTTGTATCGAAATGCGATACTTCATTTTTTGGTATTTTCAGCCTTATTTTTGAAGTTATTGGCGAGATATTTAGCAGAGACGTTCTTTAAATGATTATCTAGTAATTGACACTCCACTATCTGAAATATAAATTACTTTTGGCCAGCAATTTGACATTAATCGAACGGTTGCGCCCTGGCACAGGGCCGGATTTCCCATAAGACGAACTAGGCCCGGGCCTAGGGGCGCCGCAGTCCGAGGGGCGCCGCGAAAGAGAAGTCGGGGTGTCTTGAAAAAGAAGGCGAATTTTGGCAGCCGGAGAGTCCAAAGAGACAGAAGTTTCTTTCACTGGAAGGGAAAATTTTCGTGTAAACACCTTCATTATTATTATTGATTCTCTAAGTACTGAACTGAGGGAACACGCATCCAAATACGAGCATCTGCATTCTCTTTTTGGATTTTTTGAGGAGATCGTTGTTTGTGATTCTGCGTATATTTCAGATAAAGCTCTAAGTCTATATAGTTAGTTCGTACCCTGAAGATCTTGAAGCGTCGTTAGTCAACGAGTGCTTACATTTGAAGATATTTCTGGCAGAACAACGAACACCGACACCGAAAACCAGTGAAACTTTAAGTTTTTACGAAATGAGTGAGTTCCTTCACCAAAACGATCTGCTGGAAATTTACCCGAATGTGGAAAAAGCCATCTGAATGGTCCTATCTGCCGCATCTTCAAACTTGCACCGGCGAACGTTCCTTTTCTACATTAAGACGCGTTTTAAATTACCTTAAGGCAACAATGGGTCAAGAACGATTGGTTGCTTTAGCTATAGAGCAGCGCCTCACGAGGAACATTGACTACGATGAAGTGATTAACGACTACTCACGCAAAAAATCTAGAAAGAAAATGCTGTAAATGAATGCAGCGTCGCCAGATTGGGGGTGAAAAAGCCGTACGCTTTATTTTGATTTAAATGGGGACGATACGGCTTTTTACCCTCGATCTGGCAACACTGAATGAATGTGAGGAAATGTAACCATGTCTTTCAAAATTTACTGTTTTCGTTCCATTTTTGGTTCTCTTGTGTAGTTGTGTAGAGCGGCGACCCGATGCGATGGGCTATAAGGGTCGTGACAGAACAAAAAAATTCAGTAGTGGGGGGGGGGGGTAGGAAGTCCGGCCAAGCGGGAATTCGGGGAGGCCGAAGGGGCGCTGAAAAACTGTTGGCCTAGAGCGCTGAGAGGGGTCAATCCGGCCCTGCCCTGGCAGCAGAAATCGACACTAAACGCTGAAGAATCACCTTAAACATCAGGTTTGCTCTTCCAAAAAAAAAAGCCTAATATTCTCATTAGAATTTACTCCGATGAGCGCACCCATCATTTTATAAGCCCTTTTTTCAGAGATGGTCTTATTTTTTACTCCAAAACAAAACTTTGAGGTCCCTTTATCATTTTGCTTTATTTTTTAGGCCAGTTGCACTTTCAACAAATTCAATTTTTGATATTCGTATGCTTGTAAGCCAGAAAGCTCTTCAATTGGCAAATAAGTCCAAAAATCACTGGATTTTAATTAGACTTTCTTAAGGAAATAAGTCTTTTTTTGTTTAGTTTTTTTTGGCCTAATGCAGCAAGTCTACGCTGACTGATTAAAAAGTAGTTAGGCGAACGACTGATCTGATGATTGATCACATCTGCGCTTGTTCAAAAATAAAAATCTTTCTGCTATGTTATCGTCGGCCTTGGTTTCAGGATCAGTTTTCCTGTGTCATCGCAAGACATGTTGAAATCCTCCAGGACGCTTTTCGTCCTTGCCGTGATGATGGACGGTGCTATGACTCGTTTGTGGATGCCAAAAACGAAAAGGATGACTGGGGGGGAAAAAGAAAAAGAAAAACATTTAGAAGAAATTGAGATGCAATAAAACTAATTTAATCACTCTGGAAAAATCAGCCACTATTCCTAGAGTCTCTGTATATAGAGAGTGAAGACAAGTGAAACCATGGGTGCCGCCATTGGATGCATTTTTGCACATTGATTTACATTCTGACGGCCGTTGTTGTGTTTTAGTCCACTGAAAAGATTACAGTGCCGCATAGTTTCTAACAGTGTAATTTTCACTGCTTTTGTTGATCGACATCTATTTACGCCTTTAAAGGCTCTTTTGAGAATTATGGACATTCTAGAGGTGCATCATGATTAAAATTAACAACTTTGTCCGCAATTAACACTTTTATCCGTAAAACATCGTTCGACCCCTTCGTTTGTAAACAAGAGAATGTTTTGGTCCGATGCAAAGATTACAGTGCCATAGAGTTTCTGTGTCCAGATCGCCACCTCTTAACCACTTGCACTTTCGTTTAAAACCAATTTCAAGAGGATCTCCCACAACTTTTTTTAAGGTTAAAAAAAAAATGAGGCAAACAAACTGAGCCCATGTAAAATGTCCAGAAGACATTTCCATCATGGTTGCCTCCTTAAAGTTTCAGAATCACGTCTCACAAATCCTTTTTGCAGGTCAAAGTACATAGATTAAAAAAAAATAAAAACATTGTTGCCAAACCGCATGACTGGAAAAAAAGAAGATGATATAAATACTTACTTAAGATAATGCTTGAAAGAGTAAAATAAGGATGATTGCATAGTGATTGGGTAAACGAGACACTCGAAGTTTCATTGTCCGTTAGCCAATTGAAAGCTCCGACAGAAGTGAATATGGAGATCACAAGAAGAACCACTGTTGAGAAACAAAAGATAGTATGAGCTTAGAAAAGAAAAGTAATTACGGTGACGCTAATTTCCATTTCAAGATTACAACTGAGTGGCAGCTTGGATTAAGGTGATTCCATGGCAACCTCCTGAAAATTTTAATCCGATAAATGGCGTTACTGATCGCTGGCTCCGAAAATAGCCGTTTTTTGACGGTTTTCGGCTGTTTTCTCCGAACAGACAAATAATAATAGACAACAAATCGGAATGTCAGCACCTGCTTAATTTTTTGCTTGATTTTTTGAGCCATAAACGGGCCAAATTGGTTCTAAAATAAAGGCGTAACTATGCAAAGAAAAAATCGTGCGTAATTTGGAGTTGTATCAGTAAAGATTACAGATGAAACAGAAACCTGTAATCTTTGCTGATACAACTCAAAATTACACATGATTTTTTCTTTGCATAGTTACGCCCTTACTTTAGAACCAATGTGGCCCGTTTATGGCTCAAAAAATCAAGCAAAAAATTAAGCAGGTGCTGACGTTCCGATTTTTTGTCATTATTCGTTTGTTCAGAGAAAACAGCCGAAAACAATCGAAAAACGGCTATTTTCGGAGCTAGCGACAAGTAACGCCATCTATCGGATTAAAATTTTTGGGAGTTTGCCATGGAATCACCTTAAAAATAATTTTTGCTCGAGCCCACCATTTCAAAATCATTTTTTTTTTGCATAATATTATAGGGCAGATCAAGAGCTTCAAAACAAACAAAAACTGAACTCAGTAACTGTATTAGGGCCCGAGATATGGCCTTTCGAAAATGGGGCTGTTGCACACTTTCGCTGTAAGCGATTTACTAGTCAATTCTCTTGTAAAAACCTCCAACGACAACGATGGCAGCACTGAAAACTCCCAAAATCCACTCATAAACTCAATAAACGCTTTTTGTCGCCCAAATGTAATGGTGGCATAGGGCAGTATTAATGGGAGATTCATACCTAAATTTCGTCACTCTCTCTAAGCTGACGAGGATGAATCACAAAGTACACAGAAAAAAAAAAGACTGGTAGAATTTACCATCTGCAAAGCCAATTTTGGTGTCTGCTGTCAAGTATGGTATATTTTACCATCATATGGTAAATGCAACGTACCTTGTGGTAAATTAAGATAACCTGTTGGTACATTTCACCACAAGGTACGTTGCTTTTACCATACGATGGTAAAATTTACCATACTAGATAGCAGACTCCAAAATCAGCTATGCAGATGCTAAATTCTACCATTCTTTTTTTCCATGTAATTAGTCATCAGAATACTGATCCACATCCAATGAATGGTACGGTGACACCTAGTGACAGTGATGTCAAATGAAAGTAGTCTTATTGGTCACTTCTTGATGGAGTTACAGTATTGTTAGATGGGAATCTTCTATTACTATTACCCTTAACCACTATTACGCTCGCACAAATAAAAGCGTATATTAAGTTAAGGAGGGGATTTTTGTAGTATTTAGAGCTGCCATCATTTTTTTTTTTTTTTAGGTTTTTACACCAGAATCGACTATGAAAATGCTTATAGCCAAAGTGTGCAACAGCCCTAGTTTGTAAGAACACTCACATCTCCATCGGATGGCAGATGGCTGCAAGCAGGCGATAACTTCAGTAAGTCTCCTTTCAAAAGCCTTCAGATCTGAAACAAAAGTAAAAGGGAAGCCGGTGGTCAAAATTAAGCAATATAAGTTTTAACAGATTCTTCAAGGTAATACTTCCTAGCAGCAATAAAAAACATAGTATCACTTCCAGAAATTTACAGTCACTTGAAACTGAATCAGATAAATAATTATTTTCAGCCACAGATTGCTGAGGTAAACAAAAAAGACTTGATACAACGATACAAGTAATGCTGACTAGTGTTTTGTGTAGGGTCAGCGTAGTAGTCATATAACGTTACAATCTATAGCTTGTCCCAGAAAAGATTGGATTTGACACTTCTATGGTTTTCATGAAAACATCAGCTTCTTACGGCTTCTAACCAATCAGGTTGCTCTATCTGAGGATGGAAGCTGATGTTTTCATTTAAAGCTACAGTTGTCAAGTCCAATCATTCTTGGGACAACCTATAACTTTAGAAGGATCACCGGCGGATATAGGAATTTGTCTTTCCCTCTTTCCTCCCAATTGAACGTGTGCGTTAGAAAAGGACAGAGACAGGGGATAAAGTCCTGTGATAGCCCCCTCTGCTTTCCTTTTTTTTAACGCATGGGTTCAAATGGGAAGAGAGAGAGAAAGAAAAATTCCTGTATCCACAAATGAGAGGGATGAGTGAAATGAAGATGAATCTTAAGGCTGTCTGGTGAATTAACAGTAAATGGTTACTGTAGAAAGACAAAAAGCATAGTTTACAAACAAGTTTCGGTGTGAATTCAAGACTCGACAACTGTTTCGATGCACCTGGGATAAAATTTCGGATTCATTATTGCATCACCCCAAACAAGAAAAACAGCAGTCATTGAAGGAAACAGTGTTGAGTGAGATTTCAAGTGAACAGTTTTCATCATGCAATGAGCCGTTCTTTATTTCAGCAGATGTATGATTACAGAGTCATCTGACCAATGTCTGTTAAGACCAGTTACCTACAAATCATGACCAACCACATCTTAGCACTGAAATTCAACATTATTTCGATCGCTAGTGTTCTCCCGCGCTTTCTGCTTGACATCGTGCTTCGGAACGCGATGCCATAGAATGACACCAAACCGATGATTGGTACAGTGCTGTAAGTTACCATGCGGCACCATCCACAGTAAGACAAGCCCATAATCGATAGGTAAAGAGCAAAAGATGTCATTGCGATCACATTAAAGCCGGGACCACTTCTGATGAGATAAAGGACAGCTATTACAGACTGTACTCAAAGACCAAAGTTGTGCTTCATTTAACGTTGACGACTCAGTTGAAGCAACTTCAAACACTATCAAGCATCAGAGCTGGAAGATAACGCGGCTTCAAAGAGACAGTCTGTAGCAGGAATTGATCAAATAATGCAACGATAAGGAGTGAATCGAAAAAATGTTCATGTTCTCCGACAACAATATTTTCGACTGGCTCATGAGATATCAGTACGAATAACATGGACACATGTTTCCTCAGCTCGCTAGAAGAATACAAAAGACACTGAAATATCACTAAATCACAAAAAATTGCTAAAATTAGGAGAAAACTATGAGAAAACTGAAAAGGAAAAAACTAGAGTTACCTTCACAAGCTGTCTGTTCGAATGACATTGAAACGGTTTGATAATTCACAGTCTGAAAATCAATGATTTACTTGATCGGCTCGGAATCCAGTTGTTTAGACAAACGTACTTGTAAAGAAGTTTTTCCGAACAGTTTTTCCCATTGGAACTTAAATTTGAAAGGAAAATTTCGCGGACAAGCAGAAATCGAGCGAAAAATAAACAATGCTGATAAAAAGGTTAGGGACACCGGTGACCGGTGATTGGTGATGAGACGGGTCAACCGCACAAAACCGAAAACCGCGGCATTTTTCAATTCTTCGCGGGTGCGTCTAGTTCCCCGCGTCTGTCTCCAAAATCTTGCTCTTTTTCAATTTCTCTTAAAACAAATGTTTGATTTTTGATCCTGTCGAATTGATCAGTTTATTACTTCATCACGACTGAAAACAATGACAAAAATTAAAATTCGTGAACAGGAACGTCAAAATGGTGAGTACCTTAAAAATGAGTACAGACCATCTCGAGGTTTATGGGGTTGAACTTTCACGTTAGGGGGTTCATTATTCTCTAGCCCCCCTTCCCAAATATAGGGAGGTTTCCGGCTCCCAGCTCAAAATTTTCCATTCGTGACCCCTACCTTGTGATATATTGTAAGATAGGGCAACTTTTTTAAATCGAACTTTGGTAGTCGATAGCTCAAATGAGTGCACTCCATGGGAAGGGGGGTGAAAAGCTCTCTCACTCTACTTCCTTCATATGACGCAGAGTTTGAGAACTTTTTGCCAACCAAGCCCAATTATCATCGATTATACATCAAATTTTAAAACTTCGGCAACTTAAATACTTCCGGTGATGCCAAACTTACAAAAGTACCACAGTAAATCATGCCTTCAATGTACTCGCCCAAAAGTCCTTTCGACATTGACTGAATCCCTCACTATATTCAATTTTTAACTCGCCCAAAACGTCCACTCGAATCCAGCTCCTCGCCCAAAAAGTGCCTTTTTGTGTCACCCAAAACGTACTCTTTCTCTCGCCCAAAACGCCCAATTTCCCACCCTCGCCCAAAACGTCATCCCCCGTGGGCCCGTGGGGTGTAAAAACGTTGACAATTTGTGGGGGTTCTAAAACAAAATTTTTACCGTATTGTGTAGCACCTAAATTTTTTTCTCAGAGTGTTTTTTTTTTTTTTTTTTTTTTTTTTTTGAGAGTTAGGGTCCCTCCCTACCTACGTCGTTTCTAAAAATGAGGAAGAATTGCGCAAACTACTTAACCCTCTTTACCTGTAGCAGTGGCGGGTCACTAGGTGAGGCAAGTGAGGCGACAGGGAGCCATCGCCTCACATTTTTTGAAGTTGAAGAAAGAAAAAAAATAAAAAAATAACAAATAAAGGTTGAAATGGTTATTATTCCATCGTCCTTTGTTTCAATAGTCCAAAAAGTATGAATGGAACATAAAATGTTCAAAAAAGTTTATGTGAAGAGCGTTTCAAAAACAAAATCCTGTGCATACCTCTCATTTTCGTCGCCTCACTTCCACGAGCCGTCAGTGCTTTAGAGCTCGAGCTCATTCGAGTCATCCTATTCATCCTTCCTAGTTTTGTTACACCCTGCATACTTACATTATAAATGGTGTATAAGTCCAAAAACATTCTGGAGGGGGGGAGGCTTTTTCGGGGATACGTTACTGTACTCTATACCAGAAACAGCAGACTGACGAGGAAACTGATTCCACGACTCCGTATTTCCGCTTTTCTTCGTCCACAACCGTCCACAGTCTTCCATAAGACTCTATGAAAATTATGCGAGCCGCGAAAGGCTTGAAAAAGGCCAGCTAAAAGGGCCAATTTTTTAGCATGCTAATCAGAGTTGCCACTGGTCCGAGCCGCGAAAAACTGTCCACGCCATTATTACCAGCATATGGGGACCGTAGCAGAGTTGGGCAAATATTATTCGAAGGATTATCTGCCTAGTTTGGCACATTGGCGGATCCAGCCCTCGCGAACGGGGGGGCGAATTTGGGACTTTAGCCCCCCGGTCACCCCCTTTTTCCTTTTTCGCTCTTTCTTTCCCCCTTCTTCTCCCTCTTTTCCCCCTTTTTTGATCGAACGGGGGAAGGGGGGGGGGGTCGCCCCTTCGCCCTCCCCCACCCTGTATCCGCCAATGGTTTGACAACGCAATAAAAAGTAGATTATTCGACAGATTGTTTGGTCAATTGACCGTATACCTCTTCGCACCTGCAATGGTGTCACATCCAAAGTAGAGTCCCTTGATGGAAATATTGTATAGGGAGTACCGACACGAGCTCAACGAGTTGTGATTGGTCGTTGGTTTTAGGCTCTCACGGAGTCGAACAGGAGTCGACGACATCGAAGGCTCCACACGAAAGGAGTCGATTCGTAGAGGAACGTATGGGGACGGACCGGAATGCCGGCAAATCCGCTAGTCCACCACTGGTCCACTGTTGAACTTAACCTTCGAATTCGTTCAGGCAGTCGACTAAATCGACTCCTGTCAAAATGCATAAAGCGTCGTGTCGGTACTCCCTATACAAATATTTCCATCAAGGGACTCTAATCCAAAGGGTATTCTTTGGTCACATCCTCACATCTCATGCATCAACTCTGTTGCCTGACCGATTTCATTATTTCTGATCACTTATTCGGTTGCCGTTAGTCCCCAGGGACTCTAGGTTGCCCTAGAACCCTGCTGGAGCGTAGAGGTCGTTTCAGAAGTGTAGGCACTTCTAGACCGATAATCTTTGGAATTTTTCAACATTATTTCTCATGATTCCAAATAAAAATTACTTATAATGGAAATAAAGAGCGTTGCGTTGGCTTGTCATTAAGGAACACTTTAAAATCAAAAGTTGGTCAAGGTCAAGTTTTATTTCGATTTGAAGGAAAGAAAATTGAAAATTCGTCAAAGATTGTGGTTTAGGTGCGCCAACCAGTGGCGTCATTTGAGGGGGGGCAGGGTGGGCTTCCTCTCCCTCCCCCCCAAGGATTTGAAGTCAGGCTCAAAAACGGGAACAAATTATATTGATGAGAAAAATGAAGGTCATCAGATCCCCCCCCCCAAGCCGGCTCTAAGGCTCTAAAATTATACTGATGAACAAAAAATAAATTCATCATATTTTTGCCCCCCCCCCCCCCAAGCAAGAATCGAAATGACGCCACTGGCGCCAACTTTTCTGAAATGAACTGATTCGACAGTTCTGTCCATGTTTGGCAACACTGCCCGGATTGATGTACACAACCAAAGAATAAGTAATCTTTGTACACAACTGGACCTTGTACACAACGAGCAGCGACAACACCGCACGTGTATTTACATGTTGCTTTTGCAATCAGCTCAACTAACGTACTTAGGTTGAAATCCCCTTTCGATGGTAATAACGTGAAATACTGCATTACTGCATTAAAGTCCACCGAAAGTCTTCCGCCTTGAGTCTGCGCTCACTTCTCAATCCAAGTTTATCACTTACGGCCTTTATTTGTAAGTACCGTACTTTGGTATAATCCAATTTCTTTCCTATCCAACTCCCATCACCATTCTCCAGGAATCAAATCGGTTGGGGGACTAACGTACTTACTGGATTTTGAGGGTAGGTAAGTTTGTACTTTGGAGTTTGGAATCTGGTTGCGTTCCGACTTTTTCGCGGTGCCTTGTCCTCACGAAGTTTACAATCTAAGATTCTTTGATGATTTTTAGTGCACCTACTAGTAGAACCTATACTTGCTCTCAAAAATGACCTTTCTGATGCTGCATAAACCTGATAAACCTCAAACTTCAGCAGTCCCTCAACTGAAGAGAATCCAATCATTGCTGAATAGTTTTAGACAACTTTGTTTCCATCAAAGTTATTCAGGCGACAGCTCCTCCTAAGTCCGCTGTCATCAAGCATCAACCTAACTGATGTACCACTTATTTGTGAGCTCCCACTTTGATTGTGGAGTGTGGACAGACCAGAGCTGCTGTTTTGTGTATGCGTACCTATATTAAATTGCATTTTTCGACTCACTGATGATGATTCCTCCGGTGCAGGAAAGATTATGCTCATTTCAGCTCCGTGTATGACTGTAATGCACGAATTGAATAATGCGATTAATTATGCGCGTAACGGCAGCTCTGGGACAGACATCTCTTTTAACTATGAGCAGCTGAGCACTATGTGGGTGTTACAATTGGAAGCATTGTGCTCCGTTAACTTTACATTTAATAGGGAATCATGTTGCCACTTGCTTGTAAATGCAGAGTCAATAGAGACCACGCACTACCTATCTCGCCCATAGTGGCAGCTTTTTTTTCCGGGTCGCAACAAAGCAACCTCCAACGGCTCCTATGTTGGCTGTCGAGCAAAGATGTTGATGTCTAGAGCCAATCAGAAGGAAGCATCTACTATGGTAGGCACTTTGGTCTTCCAAAGAAAGTCTCTGCGTCTATACCTATCTGGGACCAAATAATGTTACGTCCTTACGGTCCCGCATGCAGATGATCAGTGAGCACTTACGGGGGGTATAAACTACACGCAAACATACTTACAAGCGCACCACACAACGTCTTTTGGAGGACCGTCAAGCCGTAACATTATTTGGTCCCTGTTAAGTATTTTGTGTTTTTTAATTTTTTTCTGGCCAGAAAAAGGTTGATCTTTTGTTGGGGACTTGTCCTACGTCTTATAAGTATACTGAATATATAAATACTATATTCACCATTATGTTATAACAATCATTTTTCATCAACCTCGTCAACAGCTTTTCTTTCCCCTTCTCTTAGAGAGGGTTGAGGGGGAGATTTAACCTAGCCCTCTAGCCCCCCCCCACCCCGTTAATGCGCCTTGCCCATTCTCACAACCAGTAAAAGATTGATCTTAGTAGAATAGACACATACTTCCTCACTAGTGACCTCTTCTCTTTTCTTTTTTATTCCTGATTCTATTTACTTTCTCACTCTTACTAAGTTGGAAAAATTGAGAAAATATTGCGATGGCGCAGAGATTTTCCAGGTGTATTGTTTCGACACTTGGCCTCTCACGACTAAATCAATCATATTTTTTACAAAGTATTGGCCTTTCATCATGCCTAATACTATTCAAAAGAACATCCTTGTATCATATTTACATATTGTTTAACCCTTTCAAATTTGCAGGGTTTATGCAAAAAAATTCTGTGGCGTCTATCAGTCCGTCGGTCCATATACGGACATAACTTTTGAACCATTGATCCATATGCATTCTAATTTTGATCTGTTGCTTTCTAGATTCCCCAGAGGTGTTTTTTGTTTTTTTGAAATTTCAACGTTTAAGTAAGTTAGTTATGGAGGAAATACGGTTTTCATTAAAATCAGAAATGGGGGTCTGGGGGTCACCCCAGAATTCTAAAGGGGGGTTAGGGGGTCCTCCCTGAAAAAATGGTGTGAGAAAGTGTTTGTAGAGTATTCCCTACTGTTTATTTTGTCTTTCGCAGGAGTCATCAGTAGGTGGGTCATAATTTCAAAACAGGCCAAATGGTGTCCCAACGAGATTACATTTTTAAAAAAGATCAAATAAGTTCGATGTTCCGATTTTTACGGCAAGGGAACTTAGTTTTATGAGGAGCAATTGTAATGATTGCTTTTAAAGTTTTTTAAATACTAATTTTAATTGTTTTATGGTTCAAAATGTCCGTCGGTTACGCGTCCCCCACACAAGTTTTTGGTATTTATTTTAAGTTTTTGACCATATTTTGAGGCTGAAATGAATTTTGAAGATAGTGGAAATGCTCAAAAAACTCCGTAGAACACGTTTAAACTATCGTTTTTTACGAAATGACTTTTCTTCATGCCATAAATTGTGAAAAATGGTTGTCCCCCGGTTCCAAAATGTCTGTCGGTTACGCACGGATTTTACTGTTTTACAACATCTTAAAAGTTTATTTAAAAGTGAAACTGGGTAACTTACGATTTTCTCAACCACGCTTCAACGTTCTAAACAGGAATTATCAACATCTGTGCAAATGGATTTTATTTGGAAACGATTTTCACCAACAAATCCGATCTCGTGATTTGCCTATGGTCCTAGTCAGTGGCAATTGAATATACGAAAAAGGTTGGTAATACAGAAAAGTTCCGCCCTGTAATTTTTAATTCAATTCAACTACCGTAATTTGCCTTAAAAATCAACATCACAGATTATTGTAACAAGTAATATTGTTGTTATTAAGTACTTTTGAAATAGTCGGTTACGTAACGGACAGCGTAACCGAAAATCGACAAGTTATTTACCATTAGTTCATCATGCGTTTCCGGCTGTTTCCGCGGTACATGAGAAGTATCGAAAATTCAGCGGAACCCTTCGGTAAAAAGTTTTTTCTAGTAGTACTGAAGGTAAAAAATTACTCATTGGGTTTAAATTTTGACTTGAAATTTTCACGGAGCATGCATGCTCAATTGGCCTGATTTGAAATTATGACCCAGGTATGGTACTCTTACCTACTTATCTTATTTCAAACCCTTTTCCTGTTTTACAGAAGGAAACTAAACATGGTTTACTTTAAGAAATCTGCTGGAAAACGCATAGGAAGGGTGCCTACACCTGTTCTTACTGTTAATGATTTGTTATCAACTGCCGGCACACTGAAAGGAAAATTTGCTCAAATTTTCGAGAGCAAACGATTCAGTGATGTCAATTTCTTGGTAGGCCAGGAGCCATACTTTCAGAAGGTTCCTGCTCACAAGTTAGTGCTGTCGGTTGGGAGTGAGGTTTTTGCAACTATGTTCAGCACTATTTGGGTCTCTGAAGACAATGAGTCGGAGAAGGTGATAGAAGTGCCAGACATTGATCCGGATACTTTTATAAAAATGCTCAGGTAATTTTTAAATTTTTGATCCGAGACACTCATAAATGACTTTTTTCAAACCTCCCAAAAATTAACATAAACTTTGCTCCAATAAAGCTGTATTTTTTTTTAAAAAAAAAAAGAACCTGCTTTATTAAGTAATAAAAATTCCAAATTTTTAAAGTTTGACTTTTCTTATGGTTGTTTTGATTTTTTAAAAATGGGTCGAATTCAAACCTTAACCTTCAATGTTTCGAAAATGAAAAACGATATCGACCTCCAGTTTGTGCCAAAAGTCTTTGAATTGTTTATCCTTTCAAATGATTAATCATGAGATAAGGGCTGCCATTCAATAATTTTTAGTTAGGGGGCGAAATCCCTCCCCCCTCCCCATAGGGACGCCCCTGAGAAATTTTGGATTTGCCAAAAAGTTCCTATTAAGTTATAAACATCCCATGAGTTTTGATTTTTTATCTTCAACCGTTAAGTGGACTTTTGTAAAACCCTGCGTGTAGGCAAATGACTAAATAAAATTTTGTGATGAAACTTGTATATAATCAAATTCAATCTGGCAGATTTCAATCATTGCTGCACCAAACTATGATAAAAGCCGCGAAGAAAAGTGAAAGTAACCAACATTCTTTTTCAATTGAGCCTCTCAAGCGTTGTAAACTTATGAAACTTGAGTATCACTGGCAGACATTCTAGAAAAAGGAGACAACCATTTGTCATGTTTTAAAGTATGAATGAAAATGAGTTCACCAAAAATGAAAGTTTTCAAAATTTTACCAGTTTTGTGTTGATCCATGGGTTCCAAAATTTATTTGCATTTTGAAATGAGTCAAGAGCTTACAATGAATATCAAAAAGTCCTTAAAGGAACGTATCTCTGATGTACATTTTGGGCCCTAAAACAAGTTAATTAATTTAATTAAATGCGTGTTAAAGTAATAATTATTGTTGATTCCAGTAAAATCATTGGCGGATACAAGGGAAGGGGGCGCTCCCCCCTGTTCGGTCAAAACTTGTAGTAAAGAAGGGAAAAAGAGAAGGGGGTCTCCGGGGGCAAAAATCCCCAGTTTTCAGCCCCCCCCCTCCCCGTTTGCCAGGGTTTTAGAGTCGCCATGAGTAATAAAACTATAAGTGTTTTTGACTCAATAATCATTTTAAGTACAATCTTTTCAGGAAATCTTTTTTTCTAATCTTGAAATTATGGCTGAGGTGGTTAGTTTTTTAGGTGCAGGTTATTTTTTGCAAAAAAAAATTGAATAATGTAATAAACCGGAAGGTACGTAGCTGGTTTTTGACTTCAACAATTCATTTGTTCTCTTGCTTTTTTTTTCTTTTCACTTTTTCTCCTCCCAGATTCTTGTACATGGAAGAATTCTCGGTCACTGCAGAATGTGTTGGCTCTCTACTATATGCGGCCAATAAGTATGCAATTCTTCCCTTGGAGCAGGAATGTGTCAAGTTCCTTCTTGCTAGCTGTAGTACAAAAAATGTATTTTCAACCCTCAAACTAGTAAGAATAACTTTTTGCATTATTTCCTCTTTGGCTGGTACTGTCGTAAGACTCATTGCATGATAATGGGATTTGCAAGTTGCAAGGGGTTTTGGATCTGATGTAAAATATGAAAAACTAAACAGCAGTGATTATTGGTAGATACTTACTGCTTAGCTGAAGGAGAAAAAAATTTTAATTTCTGTGGGTCACCAATATCATTCCTTTACAGACAAAACCGACTCTCTTTTATGTATGTAATGTAGAGGACAATAGTTTTTGCATGTAATACAAAGGATAATTTCAATTTAAAGTGTGGTATGTACTGATATTTTAAACACCCCTTGTTAACCCTTTAAACCCGGACCTATTACAAACCCTTCTCATAAATTTTTCATCAATCTCAATGAATAGAATGAATTTTTTTCGTTTAGTTTGATGTGCATAGTGATTTTTCTTAAAATGCATTTAAAACCATGTTAATTTGGTGGTACAAATTTGTACTGTCAGGAGACAAAGGATTTTAAAGGGTTGCACTGAATACCTGGATACCGGATATTGACCGGATAGCTGAAACGTCGGATACTAAATAGTGGCCTAATAGATTTGCCACATTTCCGGTTAAGTTTTTTGAACTCAGGGGAGCGCTACGTTTCTACGCCAAATTTTTCGATTTTGACGATTTTCTAATTCCCGATTGGATATTTTCGCAAAAAAAATTCCCAGAAATTATTTTAAAATTTTTTAATTTTTTTTTTAATTTGCGAGATTTCTTCCCCTTTCAATCAAATTCTAAAGTTTCGGATGGTGAAAGGGATCTATTTTCTCATGAAAAAACAAGGGTTTGCCTTCTATTTCCTCCGCTGAAATCTTTGGCGGACCCGTATGAGCCGGATACTGTAATATCTGGCCCGATATTCGGCCCAACGGAATATCCAGTGCAACCCTATTAATCAGTCAGTTCCTTCTCTCCCCCTTTTCCAGAATCATTACCCATTTTTTCCATGCTTATCAGTTTTCCTCTTGTTCTTTCACATGACGATTAAATTACTTTTTCTGGTAGGTACTTTAGTGCATTAGAAAATAAGAAAGTAAAAAAATCTGAATTTATTTTTCAGGCAGAAACTTATTCCCTCAAAATTTTAACAGATAAATGCTATCAAACAATCAGTCAAAATTGCTGCACAATTACCAAATCTGATCAATTTCTTGATCTTGATTCAAAGACCCTGGCTGTCATATTGGAGCTAGATTCTTTGGAAATTAATGAAATCGATCTTTTCAGAGCAGTTAAGAAGTAAGTAATGTCTTCAATTTTATTGTGGTTTTTTACTTCTATTGTAGTCTTTATATTATATCTAGTTTTGATCCGCCTGTCCTTTTTTTATGCAAGGCATTTCCAAGGTTTCCATCAGTTTTTGCCTCAAATTCTGAAAGTCAAATGAGAGGCTACTGCCAGTTTAAGGGCATACTACTAAAGAATGGAAAATTGGACAAGTTTTGAGGCGATTTCCAAAGTAAATCTCCTAGTTTTTCACCATTTCTGTCAGTTCTTGCCTCAGATTCTGAAAGTCGGACGGTTTTTGTGAGAGTCTGAAGGCAAAATTGTGAAAAGTAAGGGCGAGACAAAAGTACAGAAAATTGGACAAGTTCTGAGAGGATTTTGGTGAAGATCGCCTCACTTTTCACTGTTTCCGTCAGTTCTTGCCTCAATTACCCACTTTTGGACGCTACGTTGCTGCGAGTCTGAGGATTTAATTGCGAAAATGGTGGGAGAACAATTAAAGAGTAGAAAATTGGTTCCTTTTTTTTTTTTTTTTTTTTTGTCAAATCTCATCTTAAATTTTAAAAGTCGGACGTTGCTGCGAGTGTAAGGGCGAGACGGAAGTATAGAAAATCAGACAAATTTTGAGACGATTTACGGAAAGATCGCCTTAGTTTTCACCATTTCCACCAGTTCTCGCCTGAAATTCTGAAAGTCATAAGTATATGACTGCAAATGCCTCCATTGTACTCATCGTCCTTTTTGCAGGTTTTTGTGCTAGTCAACTCTTCAATCTCCTGTACACTGAAAAAAATGGACACTGTAAATTACGGTGTCCATTTTTTTTTTTTTTTTTTTTTTTTAATTGAAATGCCAAGCAAACCACACCAACTAAGAGTAGTCACAGAACCGTTCCATCTTGTACCATTGTGTTCCTTGCATACAAAATTAGCCTTAAGTACGTAAAGAAGCTCTAAAGAAACATATTAATTTTTCCAGATGGTCAAAAGCTGAATGTGCTCGAAGAGATTTGGATGATAAATGTGAAAACCATCAATTAGTCTTAAAAGAACTGTTGCCTCTCGTACGTTTTCCTATAATGTCTGTGAAGGATTTCTCCAACGAAGTGGCAAAATCAGGGCTTCTCCATCATGATTACGTCATCGACATATTTTATTATTTGACTGCACAACCAAAACCACCGCCGCTTCCCAGTTTTAATCTTAAAATATGTAAATATCGATCCAATTGTAATGAAGAATCTATTCGTCGTAAGGGCTTTTTATTCGGAGACGATTCTGACGATGGGTCAGATGAGTCGATTATTTTTAATTAACAATATGAAATTTGAGAAAAAAATAAGAGACCCGTGTTTTTCCTTTTTTCTCTAAGATCACGGGAACATCGAGATAAATTGGTTTGAAAAGTGAAAAAATTGATCTCGTTTAAATCGGGCGAGTAATGGCGGTAGGCACGGGAGATCAGTGGCTACGTCACATATTCCGTGTCTCCCAGTCGGTCGTTTGTTTTCATTGAAACTACATGGTAAACGCCGTGCTAAGTGTGTCTCCGGTAGTGATCGTCTGTTTTTCGGGATTTTATCGATTAAATAATGAGCTCCTCAAAATAAAATAAAACAAAGTGTTGGCATTCCGTTTCTTCTTTTAAAATAGTGAGCAGCATTTTTTTTTTAAGATAGTTGCCTAATTTTCCCATTCTTTAACTTTAACTTGAAATCATTCAGGAAAAATTTTTTAAAACTTTTTCTTTTTTTTTTTTTTTAAACTTTTCTAAAACCTTTTTATTTATTTATTTTATTTTATTTTATTTTATTTTATTTTATTATTTTTTCTTTTTTTTTCTTCTTTTTTTGTTTTCTTCTTTCTTTCTTTCTCTATATCAAACCAAAGATTAAATAGTATAATTACAACAAAATCTATCCTCTTCAAATTGTAATTTTTAATATTTAATATTTATTAATTTTTCTTTTTTATTTTTGTTTTTTTACGATTAGTTAATTATTTATATTTTAAATTGTACCCTACCGCTGCCACACAAGTTTTCTTTAGGCAGGGTAGTTTCTGTTTTTCATTTTGTCAAAATATTTTCGAAATAAAATTATCTATCTATCTATCTATATAGGTAAGACTCCAATGCAACGGGAAGAAACACTAAAGCTCTCTCTAATATTAAAAACTGACTTTAACAGAACACTGGGGAATGAAGGAAGGATCATTTTTGAAAGAGTTGAGTGAGTTTAGGTCTCAGGTTTCAAACTTCCTGGTTATTAACTAGCACTGTGTCGAGCTGTCGACCATTCTAGAGATTCTCTAGCTCGTTGTTGAACAGTCAGGCACAAAAAAATAAACAGAAAATGTTCGCGAGCTCATTATTTAATCGATAAAATCCCGAAAAACAGACGATCACTTCCGGAGACACACTTGGAACGGCGTTTACCATGTAGTTTTAATGTAAACAAACGACCGTCGGGGAGACAAGGAATATGTGACGTAGAATCGGTCATGTGACGGAGCGGACCAATGAGAAACGATTATTTTACTGCTCAACTTTAAGCAGCTTTCTTGTAGCTTTGCGTACGATTAGGAGCTTTTTTAAGCTCACCACCGTTTTTCTGACGGAATTTTACCTCGGTATCAGCCATTAAATATGCGTGGGCGTCATTTAGGGGGGGCTGGGGGGGCAATTGCCCCCCCCCCAAGGATTTGAAGTCAGGCTCAAAAACTGGCACGAATTATATTGATGAGCAAAAAAAAGAAAGGTCATCCGATTATTGCCCCCAAAAGACGGCTCTTTGGTACTAAAATTATAATGATGAGCAAAAAAAAAAAAAAAAAAGGTCATAAGATTTTTTGCCCCCCCCCCCCCCCCCCCCAAGCCGAACTTGAAATGACGCCCATGTAAATATGAAATCCCAGAATCACTCATGTGACCCATTGGTAAGAAGTCGACGACTTCAAACCCCTTTCTCCATTAGTCGATAGTTCACATTTGATTGAAGCCTGCAAGTTCATTTAAATTCACAGTGTAAGAGCCATCTCAAATTTTAAAAATTCCTATTTAATGTGATACTTTGGAACTTTTTCAATCTGTCATCGTTTTTTCCTTATCAATTTCTTCTTTTCAATTCATCTTATTCGTATAACATATATTTTTCTACCTTAGTAACAGTGTATGTCTTTTGTTCGTAGGTACCATTCTCATCTTTTTTCAACCTTATCCTTTCATGTGTTAGGTCCTACTCAACCTGGCGTTAACATTTCCCTTGCACCTATAGGTACTCTGTACGCTATTTAAAGGCAGTTGCATGGCAATTCCTTCATGGTTCGGCGCAGGGAGATTTCAGCTCATGGAGATCTCGGCGCCTGCATTTTTTTAAGCAGTAAAGTTAAGTATTGTCAAGTGGAGTTAGTATTTGAATCGATGATGGAGAGACCGTTCTTTTTTTCTTCGGTAAAGTTTTAATACATATTTGCAACTTTTCTTTCACACTTATTCAGACTTAGTGCTGGCCAAGAGTTTTTATTTTCGGGGGGGGGGGGAGGTGTCCCTGAAACCTCCCAAAACCCAAATTTTGGGCTGTGATAGAGTATTTTTAAATGTAATTTCAGGTCAGAATTGCTGTAAAACCAATTTTTTTATGGTCACCCGTTCAAGAAAACCATAGTGAGCAGGTTATGTGAAACACCCAGTACTTGCATAATGTCTACTATCTTTGTGTTACTACAGCATTTTTTTTTTTTTTTTTATCCAAGTACTAACTACGCTCGACGTCCCTTATTAAAAATAAAAAAAATCAGGTGCCGAAACGCTTTGCGCTGAACCATCTGGACACCTCACTTCTCAGCTCGCAAATGCAGTAATAGGATGGTGTCCGCCATACCCCCCTATATTTAATTAGGATACTAGCCGTTCTAGGCAGTGCCCTACCTACACGTCCAGCATTCTAGGGGTATGGGTTAGTAGGTATTTAAGCAATTTTGATTTGTATGCAGAGAATCATAACGATTGTTGAACGAACGAATGAAGGAGTACGGTAAAAGTTGCTGAAAAAAATTGCTGAAAAAAATGACTGATTTGAGAAGTGAAGGAGTTGCGACGGTTTTAGGACGGGGGACAAAAATTGAAAGACCATTACTTATGTGCTCAAGAGATTTACGAGGAAAAGAACTTCCCCTCCACCACTCACATTGCACCAAGTTAGCAAAAACCGTCTTCAGTCCGTCTTAAAGACGCCTTATAAGACAAGTAAAGTTGTCTTAAATCCGTCTTTAATCCGTCTTAAAGACGTCTCTAGTTCCGCCCAAACACGTCTTTGAAGACGTCTTACGAATCCGTCTTTAAGACGTTTTTAAGACAACTTCAAAAACCGTCTTACGAATCCGTCTTAAAGACGTTTTTTAAGACAACTTTGAAAACGTCTCACGAATCCGTCTTAAAGACGTCTTGTAAGACAACTTTGAAAACCGTCTTACGAATCCGTCTTAAAGACATATGAAAGGCGTCGGTCACAATGCTCTATAGTCTATAGGTTACGTATCGAGGAAGCCTAGCTTTCCAAGCTTGCTTGAAAATAGTCTACATTTTCAAAATTTGTGAAAATTTCGTAATTTTCAAAATTTGAGCAAATCTTGATAATTTTCAAACTTAATGAAAATTTTCGTACTTTTCAAAATTTATGAAAATATTGGTAATTTTCAAATTTTCGAACCGTGGACATTTTCGTAATTTTCGAAATTTTTAAAAAAACTCGTGATTTTTGCAAATTATCAATATTTAAGGACTTGAAAACGTTGGAGTCAATCTTCTAGCTATCTTGGCTGAAGACGGCTTTAAGACGGATTAAAGACGCTTTATAAGTCTGGATTGAAAGACGTCTTAAAAACCACTTTGGAAGACGGTATTCAAGTCGTCTTGGAAAACGTCTTTGAAGACAGATTTAAGACGGATTAAAGACGCCTTGTAAGACTGGATCGAAAGACGTCTTAAGACCCAATTTGAAAGACGGATTTAAGGTGATTCCAGGCGAAACTTTTCCAGATTTCAATCCGATGGATAGCGCCACTAGTCGCTTTTTGGAAAAGACGCGTTTTTGGCGTTTTAAACTGAAACCATAGATAAAACGCAAAATCCAATAACGTCAGCACCTGCAAAATTTTTTTATGGATTTTTTGAGCCCAAAATGAGCCAAATTGGTTTAAAATTAAAGCCGTAAATTATGAAATTCGTTTCGGCATAAGCTTAGTGAGTGGGAGTGAGCGCGAGTGATGATACGTCTATCTGCCTCACTCGCACTCATTGCGGCTTACGGGAAGTTTCATTTTTCATAATTTCCGGCTTTATTTTTGAGTGTTTCAGTCTGAAACTTTCAGGGTATCTCCCTGAAGTATGCTCGCAGGTGCTGACGTTTCTCAAATTTGTATTTTTAGCGTGAATTCGTCAAATTTAACAAAAAACTGTTGACTTTTTGAGCAGCGCGACGTGGTGTCCACGGTTGGAACTAATCGACCCTGGAATCATCTTAAGACGGATTACAAGGTGTCTTCTAAAATCGACTTAAAGACGCATTTAAGACGGATTTAAGACAAGCTTAAAAGACGTCTTTGGATCCGCGACCATAAGACAGATTTAAGACGTCTTTAAGACGGAATGAAAAGACGTCTTTAAGACGGAATGAAAAGACGTCTTACAAAAGCCCATTTTAAGTCAGATCGGCAAGCCTGATATTGTTATCTGGGCACTGACCATTGAAACTCTGTCGAGCGTAGAGCAGGGGAGGTCGGGACGGACAAGAGAATCTGACTCAGGACTTTTAACAGGACGGCTTGTAACATCTGGTTCAACCTTAGTCACGTTGTGTAGTGCGAATATGGGTGGGAAGACAAGCGACAATAATCCCCCCCCCCTCTAACTTTAAAATTCAATTTGCGGCCCTGACAGATGACTTTTTCTAAATTTTGATCAGGGATATCCTTGAAGTATCCCAAGGAATAATCATGCCTTTGAGGAAAATGTTGGACAGAGGGGACCAATTTTCAGGAAAATAGGAAATGCATTTGGAGGGGCGGGCGCACTATGGTCCCAAATCAAATCCTAGGCGGTCAAAAATTGATTTGGTCAAAGTCTGAAAAAGCTATTCTACCTATGATAGATGATTTTAGAGGGTTTATTAAGCAAGGTAATCATCCCTGCATTGTCATATACAGGGTTATTCAAAAGTAACGCCCACCCCCCACCCCCCCCTTCTATTTTTTTTACTTACTTAATTGAGATAAAAAAAAGGATGCGGTTTTGACCATTCTTATTGATACCGAAGGCGCTTCCGAGGGGGCTATTTGTGATGACCTCCCACGGGGGGGATTGTCAACTTCATTTTCTCTTATGGCACCGCCTATCTCGTGATACATCGTTTGTAAGGGCTTTCAACTCTAAGACTTTTGGCGCTAACCGCAACTCGATATCGATTTTCGTTTTTGATGGATCGAAGGTCAAGGTCTGAGGTGGACCCATTTTCAAAAAATCATTACTCAACTTTGAGAAATCGGAATTTAAAAAACTAGGAGTCTACAATACTCGAAAAAGCAAGTCCTTATCAGAAAAACATACGGCATTAACACTTTAGTCAAAGTTAGGATGTAGCGCCTCCGAAAATTTTCAAGGTTTTTGTCCCCCTCCCCCCTCAGAGAGGGAGGGTGGCTATCAGAAAAATTCTGTGAGACGACCACTATCGAGTGATACATTGATCGAAAAGGGCACTCGAAATTGAGCATTTAAAGGCGCAAACCGGAGGTCGATATCTTTTTTCACTTTCGAGATATCGAATGCTGAAGGTCGATTTAAAGAGTTCGATGTCTCGATTGTGAAAAACGATATCGACCTCCGGTTTGCGCCTAAATGCTCAATTTGGTGTGTCCTTTCGATCGATGTATCACTCGATAGGGGTCGTCTCACAGAATTTTTCTAATGGCCCCCCCCCCCCCCGCCCGGAGGCGGGCGAAAACATTGAAAATTTTCGGGGGCGCTAAATCCTAACTTTTACTAAATTTGTGTCAAAGCCGTTTGTTTTTCTGAAAAGAACTTGCTTTTTGGAGCATTTAAAACTAGCCCTCTTGAAAAGTGCTTATGGCATAAGTAAGAATGGTCCAAACCGCATCATTTGATCTCATTTAGAAATAAATTAAAGGGGGGGGGTTACTTTTGAATAACCCTGGATCCATCTCAGAAAAGTATTAGATGGAATTCCTGTGGTTTTTCACGTCTGGGTTTTTTTGACCGCTTAGGATTCGATTTGGATCCATAGTGGGGCCGGTCGGGGGCGTTATATTTATATTTTATACTACCTATAGCCGTTTCAGGCACCTTTCGGTCCGGGCGCCCTCCACGGTCAGCATTCTAGGGTTACGGGTTATTTGGTATTCAAGCTAGTTTGATTTGTAGGTATTTGGAGAATCAAAATTGCTGTCGAACGAACAAATGGAGTTGAGTACGGTAAAAAAAAATATTGACAAAAAATAACAGGTGAAACGTATCGGCAGAGCACTGATGATGAGGTTAATGGTTGAGGTTGCATAAAGTAACAAGAGATAGAGAAACCACTCTACCGCATTTGCTGGGGACACTGTTTTGAGAAGCGATCGTAGCGCAGCCGGAAAGCCGGAGTGAGCTCGGTCGCAACTAAAATGAGCCGTCCTCAAGTGAGTGCCGCGCACGGTTCGGGTATGCAACCCTCAAAGCAAAAGCAAAGTAAATGGCCGTGTGTGCGTGCGTAGTCTTGAATATGTGTGTGTACACGCGTTATTAACCGTTCTGAGAGGATCGACGTTCCCTCGGTCGCCTTTTGTTTACGCGCGGCTCTCGACCTCACAACTGACAACAATAGACTCGGGTTTGACGGGTCTCTGATTTACAACCAGCTAAGAGGTCGAAAAGCATTTTCGCCGTTTTCCCAACAATTGTGTCGATTTATTTCATATTCATTTCAGGATCTCAAGTGATGCAACCATCGAATGAATTGACTTTTAATTTTGGCAATATTTTTTAGCCGTAGTTTACTGATGATCTAAGTTTTTTGGGCCGTACATTTTTGAATGTAATGGCTCAGTGAGATTGAAGACGAAAAACGTAAAGTATACTTTTGCCGCTTCCGCAAACGCAGCTTAAAATGACGTCATTGCGTGCAACGGTCACTTTAAGAGTTCAATGTATGACACATCCGAAGTTTTTGGATGACATTCAGAGACTGTCAGGGGGGGAAAAAACCCTTAAAGATTGCACCGTCTTGAGACCTTGACATTTCCCCGTTTACCCCGTGTGTATGGATATGAGAACCAGTGGCGCACCCGGGGGGGGGGGACTGAGACCTCCGATTTTTAGCGCTTAGAGTGCAAACCACGCCCAAAAAAGATCCTGCGTACGCCACTGATAAGAACCCACCAAGGAGCATCATCAAACATGGCGATTTGGACTACTTATTTGTAGGCACTTCTCCAAGATGGCTGAAGATCTACCTTGAACCTTGGTGAAGTGCCTACAAATATCACAGTATAATATAATAACGCTCCTCTAAATGTTCTGATGCAATCTTCTACGCACAGGCTATTACATGGGAAATATCAAGGACTTCGCGAGTCAAGGCAATTTGAAGGAGGTTTCCTCACAGTCTCTGAGAATTGTAACCTTATATACCTCTCATTGGGCAATCATGCGCAACGCATCAGTTTAAGAAATAAGAAACAGAATTTAAGTTCAGAAAATGTTCCTTCTTGTTTAATTCGAATCATTATTTGCGAATGCTATATGACAATATGACATGCACATCGTTAGGTACTACATACACCGTAGCATTCTGTAATTATGTTTGCTGAAATGTGCTTAGATTTAAAATTACAGCCAGTGGTTGATAACAATTTGACAATTCAAGTAGGTACGACTGGATACGCATCACTACATAGGTATATACTATAATAGATATAAAAGAAAGAGGGAATAAAGGGAAATGGGGGGTTACGTGCGGGACTGAAAATCTGGAATTAGCCCCCCCCCCCCCCCCCCCCAACCCCGATCACCAGGTCTGGATCCGCCAATGCGTGTCTTAATGACTTTTCTGTGAGGCTTCTTCAATGGCTCGAATAATTGGAGAGTTAAGACAAGAGAGTAGTCTACTACTAATTGGTCATGCGTTTTAGGCTATATGGGCGCCGCCATTGGATGCGTTTTCGCATATTTGTTAACAAACGAAGAGGTCCCACGGTGTTTTACGCGGATAAAAGAGTTAATTGTCGATGAACTTGTTAGTTTTAATCATGATGCAGTCAGATGCACCTCAAGGATGTCTCCAGGTGGACGTAGACGTGGACATGAGTTGTGACGCGACTCATCAAAAGCGAGGATGCACTAGTGCTTGACGTTGCACACATAAAATGTCGGCCAAGAACTTGGCAGGGCTGGAGACGGTACTGCAAGAAACACCGTATAGTTAATATTATTATTAGACCATTTTTCCTTCTATATTTTTCGTGTTTTCAGTAAGTATATGTGCTATCGATTTTAGAGATTACAATAAAACTATCAATCAGGACAAAATCATGGGATGATCTGAAATGGGAGGGGCTGTATCCCCCCCACCAATTTTTGGCCTTGCATACGGAGAGATTGTCGAGCAAATTTAGGGAATTTTGTCGAAAAAGTAGGTTATAGCCCTCCTCCGGACCGTAGCTCCCTTGAAAGTTTTCTAGATCCGGCAATGGGATGAGTGGAAGTTACAAATATTGTTGTTCGTTTACAGTGGTCAGTCTGACAAAGCTATAATCTTTTGATCCGTTTTTATCTTGGCAATGATACCTTAAGTTCTTAACTGACCAAAAGAGGACCCCCCCCCCAGAATTTCAGGCTCTGGGGGATGAAGGGGGAGAAAATAATAATGGGGCTCTTGCAAACTTTTGCTGTGAGCAAATGAACAGTCCAATCTGATGTAAAAGCCAGCGAAAATCACGAAAATCACACTGAGAAAGTTTAAAATTTAGCAATAAACCAACATAACTACATAAATGGCAAGATCGTAATGGCGGTTCGATGCAGGTATCATGGGAGATTCCTATCTAATAAGCCACTTTTTCTTTGGAAACACAGAGGTATGTCTCAATTTAGATAGGAATCTCCCATGATACCTGCATCGAACCGCCATTAAGCTCGATTCTGAGAGTGAATTTCGTGATTTTTTAGTGTACTCATCGTCATTTTCACAGGTTTTTATGCAAGAATCAACTCTTTAATCCTGTGTAGCAAAAGTTCGCAAGAGTCCCATTGTCAGCCAAGCGCTCATTAGAGCAAGCCCCTACCAACAAAAATCCAGCGTACGTCACACGGCTTATAACCAGTGTTGCCAGATCGAGGGTAAAAAGCCGTGTCGTTCCCATTCAAATTAATGTGAAACGTACGGCTTTTTCACCCCAATCTGGCAACACTGCTTATAACTGGAGTCGCTAAAGATAATGGTATCACTGCGTTAGGTATGACTCAAAGTAGCTGTTCTATTAACTCCTCAATATATGTAAGGTTACCTTTGAGCGAGCGAGTGAGGCGAGGGGGATGATGGAGAGGACGATATATTGCTTTATTTTGAAACTGATGGTGCAAGGAGAGAGCCAACGCAAATACCCTTCGTCTTAAAGGATTTTCATGAGTTTATGAGTGAATTGAGGTGGTAGTTAGAAGAAGGGCCCATATGCGTATGGGCCCTTTTTGCGGAGAACGCATAAATCGATTTTTCATACCCTCAAATAGCTATCCTGAAAATTTCGTGAAAAAATATGAAGTTTTCAGTGCAGGAGAGCAATTTGAGGAAAGTGGGGTTAGGCCGTTATTAGAAAAAACGACGCGTCTCGTATTTTCCGTGTTTTCGTCAAGAGTTTGAGAGTCACAATGAAAATGTTGATGCAGCGTCGCTTGTTAACGTAATCTGAAGGAGCTGAGTAAGCATATTGACTGGTATTAAGATGTAAAAACACTAGGTGCGTAAGAGGGGGGGGGCAGCCCCCTCCCCACCCCCCAACGTTGGAATTTGTGTAAAATTGACCTTTCCGTGGAATTTGGAGGCATTTTCCTTGGATTATCTGAAGTTATAGGATGATTATATACGTGGTGGCGTAGCGTGCAATTTGGCAACGTCGCAGGTCGTTCATTTACACCCATGAAAAAGATCGAACCATGCATTCGACTTTTTGCATGGGTTTAAATGAATACAGCGCTACATTGGCGAATTGCACGGTGCACCTCTACTCTGATCCAAAAACAAGGAGAAGCTTTCTCGATAAGTAACCGAAATTTAATCGAACGGTTTTCCTCTATTTTTGCTTAAAATGTGCAAATATCTTCAAAAGGCATTGCCTTTTACATAGAATAGTTTATTCTAAGCAAATAGCTCCTAAATCCATGCCCATCCTGTGAATAAGAAAGGAAAAAATATTACTTTATATTGGAAAAGTGTGTTCTCTAGAATAAAGGCCCATAACACACCCCTGGTTTTTCCCACTGTGCGACCAGTTTTTTGTAATTTGTTGAATCCTATGAGACTTAAGTTGTTACCTAGGAAATGTAAGATGAGGATCAGCCACAGTTTTTGTCAAATTATTCTTTAAGTAAAATGGTTTTTTTTTTTTTTTTTTTTTACCAATGAAAACTTTAAAGCTGTTTTTCTCAAAACTTGATTTTGCCTATGGGCCCTTCTTCTAGCTACCGCCTCAATTGCGTAAGTTATTAGTGTTACCATCGATATTTTTTATAATTTCCCCATTTGAATCGACCCTTACATCGTCTTCAGCAAAAGTGTCTTTCTTAGGGGACAATGTAGTATATCCGCATGTGTTCTCTGTGGCCAATAGCACGGGTATTCGAGGAACATTAAGGAAGTCCCGTTTTTCGCACCGCTCATAACTCCGGAAAAAACAATTTTTAAAGAAAATTGATACCTTTCTTGCAGCAAATGTACCAACCACGGACAACCAGAAAGATTTGTCATAAAACCATAATACGCGGAGTTATGGGCAAAAAACCGACAAAATTTCGATTTTAAGTCGGGAAAACCGAGATGGCCGCTTCAGACGTTTCGAAACAATGCTGCAAACTTATAGGCGGTGTTTCCTTACAGTGGCGCACCGAGAAATTTGTCTTGGGGGGGGGGGGGGGGTATTGGTACGCCTCAAACTCCGGGGGAGTCTGGGGGGTATGGAATACCCTCCGTATGGTCCGGGGGCCATCCCCCGGAAAAAAAATTCAATTTCCCTTACCTTCAAATTGAATTTTACGGTACTTTCATTACGGTAAAATTGAAATGTTCAAATATATTTTCGATTTTGCCTGCATGAAATTGTTGCTCTTGACTCATGGTAATTGGAGGGAGAAGAGCCAAAAGGAATTTGGATGAATGAGCCATGGAATATTCACGGAGGGGGTTCACCGAGGGGTTAGATTTTATCCCCCCCCGCAGGGGCGTGCCGTGGTTTCCAGAGAGGGGGGGCAATAATGCAATCTTGCCGCCCTCCGTGAACTAAATTATTTTGATTACCATTTTTTTTTTTTTTTTTTTTTTTTTTTGCTTGTTACACACTGATTGTGCCGCCCTCTGAAATTCATTTTGAAATCTGATAACCCTTTTTTTTTGGTTGTTCACCCTGATTTTGCCGCCCGGGGAAAGAGTACCCACATGCTCCCCCCACGGCACGCCCCTGCCCCCCCGCCATAGTGAATAACTCTTAAGCAAATGAGGACAGTATGGAATTTGCTCACCGTGAACCCCCTTCCCAGCTGATCACGATATTTTTCTTTCTCTTTCTTCTATTTGTGAAGGAGCCACATCCTCTCTCTCTCTCTCTCTCTGTCTCTTTCTCTCTCTCTCTCTCTCTCTCTCTCTCTCTCCCTCTCTCCCTCCCTCCTTTTTTTGTTTTTTTTAGGGCTTGGGGGGGGGGGGGTTAATCGTAAACCCCCTCCCCCTTCCGTGCGCCCCTGTTTTTTATTACATCCAAAGAAACGATTATTATTATAATTATAAATATTATTATTATAAAATTATTGCTTTCCAGCAATGTTTTCCTTTCGTTAAATATCAGGTGACCGAACTGCAATAGTAAGAAGTTCCAAAATTAAGAAGAAAAAAAAAAAGTAGAAGAAGAAAATGTGTTGACCTAAGAGATGCCAAAATATGGCCGTGTTAAAATCGTCGCCAGTTGACCGAGTAGTTTCATTTCAAGCGAGTTCATTGTTCACGAGGAAATACGCAGCTATTATGAAAGGCCGACACTTGTCGCGTGAACCTCTATTGTTATTCGCAGACGACATTAACACAGTATAATAAGGGGTGAATGAAGATTCCCCGCTCCTTACGTTGTCCCAGGCCTGCGGTAGTCAGGTAGTTTCGAATCGGAGCCGATGTCGTCGGTTTTCTCCTCGGTCTCCAGCCTTCTCGGTTCTCACGTGAAAACGCTACTAGTGGCGCTGCGTATGAGCTCGGTCGCAACTACAAAACAGTGTCCCCAGCGATCTCGATAGAGTGGGGCCTCTATCTTTACTTACTTTATGTTGAGGTTGAGCGATGAGCGTGAGGACTGAGGAGTGAGGGAGCAGCAGAAAATGTTAGGACGGGCGACGGAAATTGAAAGACCAAGTGCTGAAGAGGAAACGAAGCTTCCCCCTCCACCACTTACACTGCACCGATGAAACTCTGCCGAACGTAGAGAAAGAGGGGGGGGGGCAAGAGAATCCAGCTTCCGAGCCGTCGCGACGACTCGGAAGTAGTGATGCTGATTATTATTTGAAAAAAATCGATTTCGATTATTTCCAAAAATCGATTGGACTTTAAATGGACCCTAAACAATCGATTTTCTCAAAAATCGATTTCTGATTTTACATGCCAATTTTGAAGCTAAAAACAAAAAACAAGAGCACAGAAAAGAAAGGCCATCTCCTTGTAAACAACATTAAATCTCACGAGTTGCAGTTTCCAAAAATCGATTCGACTTTAAATCGACCCTAAACAATCGATTTTCTCAAAAATCGATTTCTGATTTTATATGCCAATTTGGAGCTAAAAACAAAAAACAAGAGCACAGAAAAGAAAGGCCATCTCCTTGTAAACAACATTATACAGGGTGTTAATTAAAATAGGTTCCACTCAAGTTATCTCGAAAACGGTTGCGAATTTAGAAAATCGCTCAAACACTTGTTCAATGATTTCGAGGGGGACACCTTCTAAGGGAGTCGCCAATTTTGGGGCCCCTAGGGGGGGCACCACCCCCCTAAATCCAATACTTCAAATGGGGACCCCCCCCCATTTTTTATTCGATAATTGAAAAGAGGACAAAATTCCAAGACTTTCAGCACAAACCGGAAGTCGATATCGTTTTTAGTTTTCGATATATCGAAGTTCAAAGTTCGATATGGACCCATTTTCAAAAATTCACAACTTCCTTTTAAATGATCCAAATTTAAAAAAAAAAAAACTTTAGATTCAAAATGTTCTACAGAGCAAGTACTTTTCAGAAAAAAATACAAACTTTCTGGAAAATTTACCAAAATGGGGTTTCTGAGCCCCTAAATTTTTTTGAAAATTTCGAACTTTTCAGAGGCTGTAGAAAAAAAACTACTTCAAATTTCAAAAAACGCTGAAACATGGGTTCGCTTATTTTAAGGGGTACATCTTTTCAGGGGGTCAAAAATTCTTAGGCCCCCCAGGGGGGGCGGGAGCAGGGGTCACGGCCCCCCAAATTTGACAATTTTAAATGACGATGTCATAAAAACCTATTGTGTGATACATCATTTGAAAGCACGTCTTAAGCCAAACATTTTGGCGCAAACTGGAAGTCGATATCGTTTTTCGTTCTCGAGATATCGAAGGTCAAAGTTCGATGTTGATCAAATGTCAATAATTCGCTCGAATAATTTCGATCTTGAGAACGAAAAACTATATCGACTTCCGGTTTGCGCCAAAATGCTCGGCTTATAAAATAAGCGAACCCATGTTTCAGCGTTTTTTGAAATTTGAAGTAGTTTTTTTTCTACAGCCTCTGAAAAGTTCGAAATTTTCAAAAAAATTTAGGGGCTCAGAAACCCCCTTTTGGTAAATTTTCCAGAAAGTTTGTATTTTTTTCTGAAAAGTACTTGCTCTGTAGAACATTTTGAACCTAAAGTTTTTTAAATTTGGATAATTTAAAAGGAAGTTGTGAATTTTTGATAATGGGTCCATATCGAACTTTGAACTTCGATATCGAAAACTAAAAACGATATCGACTTCCGGTTTGTGCTGAAAGTCTTAGAATTTGGTCCTCTTTTCAATTATCGAATAAAAAATGGGGTTCCCCATTTGAAGTATTGGATTTAGGGGGGTGGTGCCCCCCCTAGGGGCCCCCTCGGAGGGGGCCCCAAAATTGGCGACCCCCTTAGAAGGTGTCCCCCTCGAAATCATTAAACACGTGTTTGAGCGATTTTGTAAATTCGCAACCGTTTTCGAGATAACTTGAGTGGAACCTATTTTAATTAACACCCTGTATAGTTTTTCATCAGCATCCACAGGCTAAGTAAATGCGCCAGTTTTGAGCATTGATGGCTGCATTTTGGAGTTTGTTGATGCTTTGTTCTCAATACATCCACGCGCAGTCTATGCATCATGTTATCAGTGTTTGCTCTGGCGTATGGATCTCCTTCTGGATTTTGGGGACTATACACTATACAGGCGGTGGCCAGAAAGTGACTACACACCCCTCATAACTTTTTTCCTATTAAAGATAAAAAGATGCGGTTTGCGTCATTCTCCATCATTTAGAGGGGCTGATTTTACAGGGGGGTTGCAAATCTTTCTCCAAAAAGCAAGTCCTTTACAGAAAAAAATACAATACTATAGCAAAAAAAATTGTCTAAACTTGGTTTAAAAGCCCCCAAATATTTTCAACGTTTTTGCCCCATGGTGGGGCTGTCCTAAGAAATTCCATGAGATGACCCCTATTGAGTGATACAATACAACCAACGAAAGAACATAAAAACTGGGTGTTTTCAAAGATCCGCTTTTGACAATAGACGGCAGGTCGAAGGTGGAGTCTCCGAGCGAGCTCGAAGTGACGCATAAGTATAATGGTCAAGGTAAGTAGGTATCGAGTCATCTAAGGGTCTAGCAGAACGGGAGACCGTGTTATTCAAATGGGAGTTGATTTCCCAACTTGGCGAGATCCCTATAGCCGCTGATGCCGCTGTAGGAAAAAATCGAAAGACTATACTTACAATATGCTGTCGGACTGACCCGCAGTTTTAATAGACATTGTCGCCAAAAGCGGGAAATCAACCCAATGCATTTGAAACATGGTTTTCCAATTTGGTCTCAAACCCTGTTAACATGGACCTTGATCATTTTTACTCACCGATAACGAATAAATGCACGAAGATAATGATGTAGAGGCTTAGAAGGATCTGAATAATGTTGGTCGCAAACAGAAACGTCCGCAGGAAAAACATTTTAAACATAGGGTCCCAGGCTCCAGTGTAAACCTTAGGCCGGATCTCGCATGACCGCACCCGGGGGTAGAGGAAATCAGTGTTAAAAAGCTTCATTTCAAAAAAATCACGAGGAGCAATTTGACATCGAAACCCACGGCGTAACTATAAAGTAGTATATAAAGTAGTAAAATCTCACTCGACGACATGGACATCTGGCCAAAATCAATGCACGAAAATAATGACGTAGAGGCTCAAAAGGATCGCAAAAATGATGGTCGTAAACACAAAAGCCAGGAAAAACATTTTAAACATAGGGTCCAGACTCCAGAGCAAACCTTTGGGATCTCGCATGACCATCCGGGGGTAGAGGAAATCCGTATTGAAAAGCTCCAGAAAAGTCACAATGAACAATATTACGTAGAAACCCACGGCGTAACTGAAATAGTGAAATCTCACTCGGCGATGTGGACATCTGGCCAAAATCAATGCACGAAAGTAATGATGTAGAGGCTCAAAAGGATCGCAAAAATGATGGTCGTAAACACAAAAGCCAGGAAAAACATTTTAAACATAGGGTCCAGACTCCAGAGCAAACCTTTGGGATCTCGCATGACCATCCGGGGGTAGAGGAAATCCGTATTGAAAAGCTCCAGAAAAGTCACAATGAACGATATTACATAGAAACCCACGGCGTAACTGAAGTAGTAAAATCTTACTCGACGACATGGACATCTGGCCAAAATCAGTGCACGAAAATAATGACGTAGAGGCTCAAAAGAATCGCAAAAATGATGGTCGTAAACACAAAAGCCAGGAAAAACATTTTAAACATAGGGTCCAGACTCCAGAGCAAACCTTTGGGATCTCGCATGACCATCCGGGGGTAGAGGAAATCCGTATTGAAAAGCTCCAGAAAAGTCACAATGAACAATATTACATAGAAACCCACGGCGTAACTGAAATAGTGAAATCTCACTCGGCGATGTGGACATCTAGCCATGGAGATCGTGCTCTTTGTCCTGAGTAATATCACAGTTGGGACCTTGTGAGGATCTCGTCTGAAGAGTTTGAGGAAGAAAAATCCATCGTCTTTCCCGATCGAGAGCCAGGATTGGCGGGAATCTATACTCATCATACTCCGGCCGCGCCCTCGGTCCCTACTTCGACTTCGGCTTGATGTTCGCGTGAAACGCCAAAAAGGTTTCTTCATTTTCTGATGACGGCGGGATCCTTTAAAAGACGTTTCGTCCTGTGGTTGTTCGGGACACGGAGCTACGCAAGGACCAGGCTGAAGTGGATCTGGGCATGGTACCATACACAGTCCTCCGGGTCCGGCACCCGGATAGTCTGGAGACAGACGACTTGGTGACCGTGTGTCGAACCAGTCCGCGGAATTTGATTGGGTTATCATCATCTTGTTTGATTTTGCTGCAGTCGTCTTCATTTTGAATTAGATTCGGTTGAAGAGGACTCACGGACAAAGAATACCGAACGGGCCGTTTGAAATTTTTTTTAGTTTTGAGAAGCTGTAGGTTCGTTGCAAATGGTAAACACTAGAATTTGGTTAGGTTGTGTTCAGGCTACTTTACACGGTCGAAGTAGAGGACGCACCGATTGAGACACGGCACTGCGTCCGAAAATTCATCAATCTCAACACTTTAGTTCTTATGTAAATCTCAATTTGCGGCACGCGAAACAAGAAAGTTAAGAACAATGCCAAGAAAATTGTTCCTATGCAGAATAGGTATGAATTGGGTTTCAAAATGGATTTAGCAACTCAAAGAGCTATATATCTTTCATCTTCTAACTTTAAAAAAATTGTATTGAAATCCTAGTACCTGACTCGATTTTTAGTTTATTTTGAAGGCACAACCATAGCACACACAAGCAGCTTTTGGAGGTCAAGGTTTGGGGGGGGGGGTGAATGTGATGACCTTTTTCTTTTCTTTCTTTTTCTTTATTTTGTCATTAGTCGATTTATGGCTTAAAATTTATGATTGTGCGTTCGTGATGTGCGCGTTTAAAATCGGTATTCGTAGCAGCAGTTTGGTGAATGCAGCACATACTTACTTACTTCATTCTAGCTTAAACAAAAACAATTTCAAGCGTTTTCGGATTGGGGGGGGGGGGGCTGCCGATGGTGGCTTAGCAGTCTTATAACAGCGTAAAATTCGGCGCACCCCCTTCGATTACTATCGCTTTTCTCGCATTCAAACAATGCAAAAGTATCGATCATTAAATTTAAATGTTTGCTTGAAATTCCTATGATAATAATAAAGTCTTTTTTATAGATTTATAATATGGAAGAAATATCGCAAGCAGGGATTGGGAGCCGGAGCCGTGGTTGGATCTGAATTTTATGTTCTCCTCAGCAGAAAACTATGGGAATACTATAATGAGTTACAATTTATCATTCAATCACTGAATTAAAAGGCTTTTAAACCTGCAGAACTTTATTTCAAAGATCCGATTTCAAGTTATTGCGTTGGGAGCTCTTTAGGGAGCACTTTTCGGGAGCCGTGCTCCCAAAGAGCTCTCAACGCAATAACTTTCAACCGAATCTTTGAAATCAAGTTCTGTTGGTAGCGTTCTAGAATTCAACCATTTACTGCATCCATGCAAAAAAGATTACACTATCCTGTGATGTAGTATATCTATGTATATTGAAAAGTGCTGCTATTCATAATCTTTTCTGCATCGAGACAATGAAGGGATGAATTCTAGAACGCTACCATTGGTGCAAGAGCCTACAGATTCAGTATTTGAATGATAAATTGTAACTCGTTTTAGTATTCCCACAGTTTTCTGCCGAGGAGAACATAAAATTCAGATCTGACCACGGCTCCGGCTCCCAATCCCTGATCGCAAGGTCCGTCATCGGCCTTTTTTTATTACTCTTATGCTTTCAAACTTTGGCCTTGGTTTTAGTCAAAGATGAGGATATAATGGAAAAGCATTGACTTTTTAGACAGCTTCGTTCCCGAGGCGAAAATAAGTTGTTGCTGATTTAACGAGTGGGGCTCCTTCAATTCAGAGCGATGCAATTTCACTCACAGTGGTCTTTTTCGATCACCGCGCCTTCAATTTGATATGACGCATTTTCGCTCACAGCGGAGCGACAGTCCCTTTTCCCCGTGTCGGCAATTCGGCATGCAATGCAGACCGCGGCAAGGGTGAAGGGGTGTTATTTGAGCAGTGGCGTGATCGGGGGGGAGGGGGGAGAGCCTCGTGTCCCTCGAATATTTGAGATGTGGAGAGCAAAGAATCATTTTGCCCCTCCCTCAAAATTTGGAGAAAAAGAGGAAAGGAAAATAGAGATAAGGGAAAGGGGGGAGGGCGGGCGAGAAAAAAAGAAGAGAAACCTGCGTAGTAAAGAAGGGTCAGAAATAGCTCTTAATCACCTTCAACCCAGTTTTTCGTGAATTTTCTTTCCTATTATGGAGAGATAGCCCCCCTTGAATAAATTCCTTAACCCTGAGTCCTGACAATACTATTCGTCTCTGGACAATACCACACCCAAGTCACCTTTTTTCGTTGCTCGATCTTTAGTCGACACTCGACACAATATTTGCAAAACAGTGTTTCATGGAGCGCCTTCAATTGCGGGGTTAGGCAAAATGAACTCCTCGGAGTACGAATATTTAACTACCCACCAAATTTGAGCGAGTTTTAGGTGTGACTTTTTCTGGCAACCTGAGCCTGGTAGTTAAATTAAGGGTTAAATAAAATGCCTCGTGGATCTCCCTTGGTGGAACAGTGGAGAATCACATTATTGACTCCATAAAGTTGGAAGTTAAATGTCCATTCCCCAAGTGACCACTGGCGGCTCGTGCAATGTGGCAACAATGGATTTCCTCCATTTAAAACTGTGTAAAATAATCGATTACTTGGTGAGGCGCAGCGCCTCACCTAGTATCGATCTTTTTGCATACGTTTAAATGGCAAAAGAGCACGGTTGCCAGATTGCACGAGCCGCCACAGGAAGTGACTCATTCTTCTAAGTAAGGAAGACTGTTTCCACAAGCTTGATTAACCCTTTGCTAACTGAGATGGGTTATTACGGTATGCCCATCAGGCATCTTTTTTTATCCGTCCGCGGTCCGCAGTATTTTGCGTGGAGTCTTATGGATGATTGTAGACGAAAATTATTTTATTCATTATTTTTTTTGGGGGAGGGGGGCTTTTCGCGGGTTTTTGTGCATAAATCGTCGAGAAAATTTGTTGCGAGCAGACTGAATTGACGAAAAAAATGTCTGTAAAATTCGTCCACAACGGGCTGCAAGCCTCTACGTACGCGAACGATAATCGCGATATACCTATCGCTCACAGTGGTTCGCACCGTCCGCAAAACTCCATAAGACTGTGTGGACGACTGTGGACATAAAAAAAGACGGCTTTATAGATTCTAATTTCCGATGAACGATGAACCATTACCAAATATTGATGACAAATCGTCATTTTCATAAGCAGGGGTGTACCGAAGTTTCCGGGGGGGGGGGGGGGGGGCAAGATTGCGATTTTGCCGCCCACCAAAATTATGAATTTGATTACTTTTTTTTCTTGTAAGTTTGTACACACTGATTTTGCTGCCTTTTGAGACGAATTTTCTAACTTGATAACCTTTTTTTCTTCTCCTTCTTCTTCTTGCTTCTTCGCTCTGATTTTTCCACCCCCGAAGAGACCGCCGAAGGTAAGCCCCCCCCCCCCCCCCCCCCCCCCTCACTACTGTCAGAAAGGAGAGGAAAATCGTCATTTCAAGTTTCATTTGACTTTCCCCGATTCGTACTTGATAGAGCTTACGCATTTTGAGCACCCACCTATCGGGTTGATGGATTCTTACAAGTAGCGTAAGCGGTGCTGGCTTCCAGAATACATCAAAACGGATCGAGGAGTCACTGGTGAGTGGTTGTGTTGCAAACAGTTACCACCAAAGATTACTTATACACATTACGACTCGTTGCTAGAGGTAGTTTCAGAAGTGTAGGCGGACCAAGACCGATAATCTTTGGAATTTGTCAACATTATTTCTGATATTACTCGATGAAAATGAATAAAAATGAAATCGAGAGTTCACTTTTCAGTGAGGAAAACTTTAAACACAAAAGAATAAAGTCAGGAGCAAATTCGGTATTGATTTGGAGGAATGTAAGTTGAAAATTCGCCAAAGATTATGGTTTTGGTCCGCCAACACTTCTGAAACTACCTCTAACCAACCACTTTCCGGTGCATTTTGATGCACTTTGGAATCAAGCATCGCTACTTATCAGAATCCGTCAACCCGATGCTAAAAATTCGTGAGCTCTACATTTACTTATCTGCATGCACTTATGTGAGAGAGCACGCTGCTGATTGTGAGCGCGTAATGTTTGACGCTTTCTGCTGCCGTCAGTAATTTTTGCTGCTTCTTGCCTCGTGGCTCCATCTGACTTTTTTTTTACCGCACCACTTTCTTCGCAGTGCTGCCGGTTTGCCAGGGACAAAAAGTCCGCCAAATTTTTAAAATGTCCAATAATAAGTCCACACCGATTTTTCTCAAAAAGTCCACTGAATAATTGTCCATACGTAAAAGGAAAGTGCCCGGAAAAGTCCGCGGCGAGTTTTGAAAAAAATTTCTGCTGCTTTACGTTTTTCGCCCTACTATGGAAACTCCCCAATAATTATGGTAAAATGTAAAACTCCTATCCGAAACCGTCGAAAAATTCTTACATTTTGAGCAAATTGTAGAAAAGACCGCAAAATATCCAGGAAACCTCCGAAAATCAAATGTCCGCACCAAAGTCCAAAAACTTTCAAAAAGTCCGATTTCGGACGAAAGGCCGCAAAACGGCAGCACTGTTTCTTCAGCCTTAAAAGTGCGTAGAAAATGTGTAGCAGCACCAAAGATTACTCATATACAGGGTGTAACAAAATTATATACATTAATTTTCAGGGCGTGTTTTAGAGGTAAAAATAATACTTTTTTTCCTAAACATGGGTCCAAAAGTGTAGTCTTTTCGAGTTACAGTGTTGCAAAGTTTCCGAGGAACAAATTGAAAAATTGTCATAACTCCCTCGTGAATTTTTCTTACTTAATGCTCGTATATAAGTGCTCTGCTGAAGTTTTAGGCGCTCTTGCCGATTTTGGCCGTGAAAATGCTGTATGCAAAAATTTGAGGGGAGTTTTGCGGGGGTATTGCTTGATTTTTCTCACTTCTTTTGGTCAAATAATGTAAAAACATGCTATCGGATTCATTAAACCCAAAAACGATTAGCATTCCTCAAAAGTTCGTAAAAAAATATGCATTTTTGGTCCTTACAAATTTTTCTAATTCGCAAGCTATTTCCGAGAAAACCGTCCCTGAAGTTGCAGAGGTCGGCCAATAATCGCATTTTCTTTGAGTTGATAAATTTTTGGCCGACTTCTCCAACTTCAGGGACGATTTTCTCGGAAATGGTTTGCGAATAGGAAAAACTTGAAAGGACCGAAATTGCATATTTTTTTTACGAACTTTTGAGTAATGCTAATCGTTTTTGGGTTGAATGAATCCGAAAGCATGTTTTCACATATTAATCTGGCCGAAAAAAGTGAGAAAAAAAACCCCATAACCCCCCTCAAATTTTTGCATTCAGCATTTTCACTTCACGGCTAAAATCAACAAGAGTGCCTAAAATTACAGCAGAGTTCCTATTTACGAGCATTAAGAAAAGTTCACAAGGGAGTTATGACAATTTTTCAATTTGTTTTTCGGAAACTTTGCAACACTGTAACTCGAAAAGACTTCAATTTCGGACCCATGTTAATAGGGGGAAAAAGTATTATTTTTATTACCTCTAAAACACGCCCTGAAAATTAATGTAAGTATATAGTTTTGTTACACCCTGTGTACATAAGTACAATATAAAGTAATGTTTGAGCAGCACTCACAATCACCACAGCAATAATAATAATAATAATAATCAAAAGAAAGTTTCAGCGCGCAATTTCTACTTTTGGTACAGTTCTGCCATCTTTGACCCATGAGCATGGGATTTTATTTCACTTATAAATTCCAGGAAACAAGTAAATCTATCGGGAACTTACCTTACCGGCCCCTTCAAACCCATTTAATTATTAACTTGAACTGATCCGAATCAGAGAGCACGTGAATCGTAAATCAAGTGATAACAATAAACCGGCGCAAACTCGTGCGCGCGGACATCCAGTTGGCAACAGTGTTGCACGACCACAGCCAACTTTTTTTAGGCTATTTCTTTTCTCGCATTCTTCATCAACTTTCTTCCGTAGAGGTGTGCGTTTTTCATTTTGTGACTCCACTCGTGTGCTCAATTTCTGATTTCCTCGCCTCGTGCAACTAAAACTATGTAATCGTGTCAGTGATTTATTATTGAGTCTAACCCGGTAGTTTTAGCCAACCGACACTTTGGTTTTTCTCTCGTCTCAAAGAAACCGGTACAAAATGCTGAAGGATTTGTATTTCACGCACGTCGAGGCCCTCGGCAACTTGGTCTTGATGTGGGCACAATGTGACAAGAAAACCACAGAACTACTCGAAAGTAACATAAGGTCTGTAGCCCATCTTTTAGAGCACAATCAGGTCCGTAATCCAGCTGTGGAGCTAACCAATAGTAAACTATGTCTAATGAAAATCGACAAGAGTAATGAATTCTATCGAGTCAAGATCCTCTCGACTGCTAAACTTCAGCAGAATTCTGTTTCAGTTTTCTTAGTTGATTATGGTAACACTTTTGAAATCCGTCTAGAGTCTATCAGATTAATCGATCCGATTGATCAGATCACACAGATTATTGCCACTGCACCTCCTATGGCCTCACATTTTTTCCTAGCTGAAGTTCATCCGCCTGCAAACATGTGGCCGAAAGAAACTATTGAATTTATCAAGACTACTTTGTGCAGCAAAGCATTTCGTTGCAATGTATTAGATATAGAGCCTATCAAGAATCTTATCCAAATCTATATTAGTCAAGAGCCGCTTACATCTTTTACGACACTGCTCTTTCAAAGAAATCTTGCTCAGGGGGTGGCTGTCGCAAACCAAGTAGCTTTGATTCAAGCTTTGTCGCAACAAACGGCTTTACCTATGATAACTTCACCAGCAAGACCTCAGCAAACTATCTCTAGCCATCCACCGCCAGCTCCAATAGCTAGTGTAAATCAACTACCTGTGATGCCTCCAGTACAGACTGTGGTGCCAAACGCCAATGTAGTTCACTCGATGGCACGTATGAACTCAGTACCTCCTCCAATGTCAACCATGCCTATTGTGCGGCGAGGAATGCCAGCAATAACAGTTTCGCAATATACCTCTGTCAAACTTCAAGTTGGCTCACAGCATGCAGTGTATATTTCCCATGTGGAGGATGGAGTGTTCAATTTTGCAGCTCAGTTGAAGGTATGTTCACTTGCCTCTTTCAATCAATCCTAATAATATTGTTTCAATCTATTTATGATTTTTGACGTTGATCTAACTGTAGAAGAATTCTGAGTACTAGGTTTTTGAATCTGAGTGGAGCCTGTTTCGAGTTGTTTCTGAAAGCCTCGGTGAGCGGTTGGTTAGCGCAGAGTTTTGATTTGTTGCTATTCAACTGCTCACACCGATGGGCTTTGATGCAATTCGGAAGCAGGCACCATTATATGTTTTAAGCCAATACTCAAAATGCATCTGCTCAGTGATTGTTAGTCTCTTTTATTGTTCCGTAGACTTCTGCGTATGCTGCATGTGTGTGACCTTTCAGTCCCTGTGATCGCCTGAAAAGTTCAGATCAAGTCATTGTAATTTTGCGGAACTTCCCCTGTGCTGCACTTGCGCTTGATCTCTTGTTTTGTCATTCTTCACTCATGCGTTATCATAATTTCCCTAGTATTGCACAATGACTGTCAAAAGAAAGTACTAAAATCTTTATTGTAAAATTTCCCCATTGTTTCCGATGAAAGTTTTGATTTTTCATGGAATACTCCGAAAGGGGCTTTCTGATAAGTCTTTCAACACTTGAAAGCCGCAGAATTGTTTGAAAGGTTGTCGAGATTTAAGAGAGTAAAAATTTCGACCAGGGAACTTTCTTTCGACAATCATAGCACTTATCTCTTTATCCGAGGAAAAATAGGAAACTGTGCTTGTGTGTTGTTTTGGCGGTTTGATGTATTGGCTCAATGTTAGGACTGTACAATAATGTTTTGATGCGATTTGTAAATAGATGTAGTCCATCTGATCAGGAGAACCCACAATGTTTTATGCTGGAAGTCAGAAGGTAAAAATGCCGGTTTTGGGTTATCTTTGTTGGTTATGGGTAGGAACTTGTCTCTAGAAAGTTTGGAAATCCAAGAAGCCTTATTTATCTAATAGCATGTTAACTTAGGAAGCAAAGACCATTCCTGTATGACCGGTTGAGTTAGTGAGTGCTGGGTTTTCAGTGGTGTCTTCTCATCCCATTTAAAGTCGAACAGTATCAACAGATTGCTTTGAACCTGTTTTAGTCTTTGATGGTGTCTGGGTTTTTTTTTTTTTCTTCTGTACCCTATTTGGTGCAAAATTGATTTGAAACAAATCCTACTTGACTAGTCAATTTTTGCCGTAAACTCTGATTTAAAAGTCCTCTAGACATACTGAGTGTTCCAAATATTTTTAGGCAGACTCAAATTGATTCTGTACTCGTTGAAGGCCGTGTGATTTTGCATCTTAGTTTCGACTATTAGCATGGGAAAATACTCTGATCATCCGTAGTTCTTTAAGAAGATCTGAAAAGAACATAGCAGGAACCTCTTGGTTATTGGTCTTTTGTCATTTGCTTTTAAAGTTGAAAGCCATTCTTTATATCATGTAAAGTTGTCTGGAACTGAAGCATTTTGAGTGTCAGGTCCTGACAAGTGATGTTGAAGGAAAACGCAACAAAACCCATTAATTAGGGTAATCCCTCTCTAATGGGTTTTGACCAGCCAAGAATTTTTAAACATGTTGCTTACCTGCAGGCTCATTCTGCTCTTTTAGATGAGACGAGATGAGATAGCGGGAATGGATCATTCCCATTGGTTTAAATAACGTCACGTGACAATTTTGAAGTTGTTTGAGTCCTTCATTTCAGACCGAATGACTCGAAATTTGTCACGTGACTCCGTTTGCGCTAATGGAATTGATGGATTCCCGCTATCTCGTCTCGTTTTGTCCAAAAGAATAGAATCAGCTCCCTACTGATCAATACATATATTAGCATTATTTTATTCAACTATCACCATCTAACCAGTCTTCTATACTTTCTAATCTCCTGTGATACCTGCATCCTGCATAGCTTTGCTATCTTTGCGCTTAAATGGCAGAACTACGCTGGTGTCATGCGGGATACCTGTCTAATTCAACACTTTCCCCAAAGAAATATCTAGAGAAAATCTTCAAATTAGACAGAAATCTCTCATCGCACCTGTGGAGCTCCGCCATTTACAGGGGTGCAAAATGTGCCCGATCTAGCGATCCACGGATCGCGTGAAAGTGAGGAAATTTCTGGGAAAGTGAGGAAATTTTTTTGTTTTTTTTTTTTTTTTTTTTTGTTTTTTTTTTTTTTTTTTAATAATGGCAACAAGGATTTCCCAGGAAAATAGTGTAAAACATGGGAAAATATCGGTCATTTTGCGAACATACGTTGTTGAAATCTTAAAATAACCAAAAAAGAGTCATCATTTTCTAATTTTTTTGAGGAAATTTTTGAAAATCCTGTGAGGAAATAAGTTATGGATCGCGTGAAACTTTCGAAGTTTTGGAACATTTTGCACCCCTGCGCCATTACTTGTTAAACTTCAAAGTCACTCAGTGAGTCAGTGATTGAATTTTGTAATTTTTTTTGTATGCTCATCATAAATTTTGCTGGATTTTACTCAAGCATTATATTCAATTACTAACAAAATTAATAATTAATAATAATTAATTAATTATTAATTATTAACAAAAGTTAGCAACAGCCCTGTTGCATTATAATTTTACTATGACTTTGAAAAGAAAGGCCTCTCATCGAAATTGTTCTTAATGAATTTTTCTTTTTAAAAAACAAACAAAAAATATCAAAAGCATACTAGTCCTATTGTGCTCTTGAGATATCTCCTTTCCTCAGGGTGTCACGCGTGGTGCGGCATTCCTCTTGTCCCCTTTCCTCACAGTGAGGTACCTTGGTAGGTATCTCCCTCCCTTCATGCTCCCTTTTTGTATTCTCAGTCCAGTCGTTCGCTTTGAAATACAAGCATAACGAATGCAAGGTTTGGGCGGCTGGACTTAACTACTACTACTACCACTACTTTCCATCTTTTTAAATTTTGTGAGGCATAATGTCACAAGTGGCAATATTGTGAGACTCTGAAATACCTGAAAACCGTAAAATTTCTCAAATTGGTCGAGAAATGAAATAATGAAAATTTCCATCAGGATACTTTCTTTTGAAAGCCATAGTACATTTCTTCTGTTTTAACCTTCATCTGTTGGAGTGGGTTCTCTCGGTCCTCAAAGTTGTTGTTTGAAGAAAATAAAAAGCGAGGAGAGTTCAGGAGAAAAACATAACAAGTCCTTTATTATCTTGTACTAATTCGCAACCATCCCTTCATTTTTTTTTTTTTTTTTTTTTTTTTAATTTTTAAAAAATTTGATCGGGATTGGAAGTTTTCTTTGGAAATATTGTTGCCAATGCGAGGATTTTTGAAAGTCAAAAAATTAAGTAAAATGCTTTCCTATCACTTCTATTGAACTGCAGAAAAGTTGACAGTTTATTGCAACTTGACTTTGAACTTATCGTTTTGCATTTAATCAATGACATTTTTCAATCCACCGATAATTCCACTGGTTGAGAAAATATTACACAGTTCAGTTCAGTGTATGACTGGAACAACACATGAAAGTACTCTGATCTGTAATATTTTCTCAATCGGTGGAAATGCCGTTAATTAATTAAAATATTCGCAAGTTTTTTAAAGTCATCGACGACACCACCGCACCGGTTGAGAAAAGATTACAGATGCGATGATTTTCGTGCGTTGCAGTCATTCACTGAACTGAACTGTGTAGCCTTTTCTCAACCGGTGGAATCACTCGTAAATTGAAAAATGTGTTTAATTATACGCAATACAGTAGCTCTGTTATACTCCCCTTGTTCCCCATTGAGACTTGCTAAGTTTTCTTTTTGGGATAATTGAAAGCTTCCCACCATTTGTGTAAATTTTTTTTCTTTGAAATTAATTTTATTCACATTGCAAGTCTCTGAGACTTTTCTCTCAGACTTTGGTCATGTTATTTTGAGGAAATTATTTTTCATGCATGTACCTTATGTAATAATTGAAGAAAAAAAGTTGAGTAATGAGACTGCTCATCAGAAAAAAATACTTTGGTGATCTGCGGCGTTAATGAAATTAATGCAGGCATCACTTGATGCGAGGAGTATTCAGAGACTCATTTTCAGAACAATCTCTTTGTTCTCTACTTCCTAAGCGCAAAGTTATGCTGAAACAGGGGTGCAAAATGTGCCCGATCTAGCGATCCGCGGATCGCGTGAAAGTGAGGAAATTTCTAGAAAAGTGAGGAAATTTGTCCAAATATTTTTGTTTGTTTTCGTTTTTTTGTTTGTTTTTATAATGGCAATAAGGATTTCCCAGGAAAATAGTGTAAAAAATGAGAAAATATAGGTCATTTTGAGTATATAGGGTGTTGAAATGTTAAAATGTTAAAATAACCAAAAAAAAGTCATCATTTTCAAATTTTTGTGAGGAAATTTTTTAAAACCCTGTGAGGAAATAAGTCATGGATCGCGTGAATTTTCCGAAGTTTTGGAACATTTTGCACCCCTGTGCTGAATTTAAGTAAGTTTATATGGTAACTGTGACAAATTCAGAAAACTTTGGGCAAGCACAGAGACAATATATAATGGAGACCTCACACTATTTATCTTGTCCATGTTTGCGCACGTGGCAACTGGTTTTTTTTTTTTTTTTGGGGGGGGGTCTCAACAGAACACGGCTAGCATGGACCATACGTTGATTGATGAGAAAAGTCGTTGAGGTTTTTGTCTAGTGAAACGGAAGCACCAAAATTGCATCAGTCAACGTATGGTCCATGTTGGATGGTACTCCTTAATGCTGACATTGTTAATTTCTGTTGAGCTCTGAAAAAAAAGTCAGCCACCGCGCGCACAACTAGTGCGTGGTCTCTAGTATATATTGTCTCTGGGCAGGCAGTGCCGCCAATGCTTAGTAGGAGTGAAACAAAGTCAGGATTGCCACCCCATGGCAAAAACTGGGAAAACACAGGAAATAATCAATACCCTTAGGGAATTTTGAAAAATAAAATCAGCTTCAATAAATCAGCAATAAAGTTGATATCGACCTCGAGTTTGCGCCAAAATCCTTTGTTTCAACCAGTTCCAGTTCCATTATAGCTAGAGTAGATTTTATTTTTTCAAAAGAAGGAGAAGTTTATGCTCTATGTGATGACAGAAGTACATTATGATGAATGGACCAGTGAATTGTCCATAAAAGTTCAAAGTTTAAAATCCATGTTGAAAAATTTGATCGCATTAAAATTTCTAGAGTAAATAGAAATAATTAATTTTCTTTAATACCCGTCAGTCACCACAGAATTTACTTTTACTTAGCTTCAATTCTAGTCGAAAAACAAATCAATTGAGTCAGTACAGCTTGAGATTTTTCTGTCCCAATGAGAGCATTGTTTTTTAACTCTCTTCCTTATTTAAGGGGTTGGTATGCAACCAGCTCAACAAAATAAATTAGGTGGGGTTTTAGATATGTATCTTTTCAGAAAGAAAATTTCAGGTAGTTAAAGTGACTATGGTGACTTTTTTATTTTTTGGTACTTAAGAGTGACCCCTTAAAATCATTGAATTATGCATTTTTCTTCCCAGTGCCATAGGGTACCAGCAAGGAAGGCAGGCACTATGCCCTAAAATTTTCTGAATTATTCCAAATTACCTTAAATATCTACTAATTTTCAATTGCTTTTTCTGCCAGTTGACTAAATTCTGCTTATAGAAAGTAAAGACATAGAAGACTTTTCTAAGAGGAGTATTGAAAACTCAAAGGAGTATGCACAAAAACTATATCGTTATCTTTAAATCTTAAGTCTCCTACAGAACTTATTTTATGTTATCAGAACTTATGTTAACTTGATCTGCATCATAACAGTGCATTGTTTCTACATGTAAATCAAAATAAATTAATAAATAAGTAAAAGTAGCTTGTTATTCTTCACAATATGAAGTGCCTTCCTTAATCTTATGGTCCACCGCACACCACAGTGTCTCTACCAAAGCTACTAACGATTAGTTTCAAATTAGTTTTGTCTAAGTCTGGTTCCCATCCTACTTTTCTAACAGCAGCCCTGTCCAGTGATGGCATCTGAAAGTAATCAAGATGCGCCCATTACTAATTTCTCTTTGTTTCACTCTAGGATCAGTTCTCGAGAATAATTTTGAAAAGTCCTTCGCATGAAAATAACTCAAAAATTAAAACTAGAAGTCATTTCAGAAGTACAAGCTCATCAAGACTGATAATCTTTGAAATTTACCTACGTTAAGTTGAAAAGGAATGAAAATGCATTTTGAAAGTTCTTTTCGCCAAATATTATCGGTTTAGGTGCTCCTACATTTCTAATACAAACTGTATCAGTGGCAATGGGGTCCTTGCAAACTTTTGGTGTGAGCTAATAAATATGTAGTTCAATCTGATGTACAAACCAGCGAAAATTACAAAAATCTCACTTAGAAAGTCTAAAATTCAGTAATAATTTCACATAACTAAAATACCGGCAAGTTCGTAATGGCGGTTCAACGCAGGTATCATGGAAGATTCTTGTCTATAATGTCACTTTCTCTACGGAAACACAGAGATATGTCTCAATTTAGATAGGAATCTCCCACGATACCTGCGTCAATCCGCCACTAAGCCCAATTCTGAGAGTGAGAATTTCGTGATTTTTTAGTGAACTCATCGTTATTTTTACAGGTTTTTATGCAAGAATCAACTCTTCAATTCCTCTACAGCAAAAGTTTGCTAGAGCCCCATTGGATGTATTGACTTTCTGCTTTCAAAAGCCTGCTATTTGTTAATAATTTTTTATTTTTTTTCCTTTACAGGTTGAAATAGACGAAATTCTTCCAAATTTCATGCTTGAAATCAATGAAGGTTTTACACCAGAACCAGTACAGGGTCTTTTAATGCCAGGCTCTTTGTGCCTTGCCAGGTATACAGGAGATCAGGCCATTTGTCGAGCTGTAGTTACGGATGTCATAGAAGATAAAGTCAAAGTGTTCTACGTCGATTTCGGAAACTCTGAAATATTACCGCCATCCGAATTGTTTGCCATTCCTCCAAAGTAAGTCTCTTTAATTATTCAAAAACTTATAGATTTCTCAGATGCCTCCAGAGACAAATGATACGCCCTTCGTACACGCTCAAAGTATGATAGTCAAATTGGCATCTGTGAGCTAAAATCCTCCGCAAACAATAGAATTGACAACCTGGCGTTTCTAAAATTCAAACAGAATCATGACCGAAACACCTTCAAAACGGATTTATTTGCTTTTATGACCGTAGATTGGTGAACAGATGACACAACATCCATCGTCAAATAACTCTGCAGTTTGACGGGCCTTGCACAGTTGTTTCACAGTTTTAATCAACGGAACATGTAATGGTTGGCTCACCTGCTGATTTGTGGTGGATTACGGCTCACCGATGTCTATTTGGTGATTCTACATGAGCGTGTATGAAGGCTTATAAAGTTAATGGTAATGTCTGGGTTTGGTAATAGGAATTACTCCCAAATCCTTCACCAACGAACTCAAGGATCAAGAATCTCCATTTTCCTCCTCATGTACACAATGTGTTTCAGAAAGTAGTTGTACTCAGCCTCTGCTCTATATGGGACTTGATCTTTCTGTCTTATCGATGGGTCTGTTGCACATTTCAGTTTGAGCGTTTTACAGTATCACTTTCTAAGTAAAGAGCGGTAAAAATGACAATGGCAGCATCAGAAAACACCTAGATTCATTAATAAACTCACAAATTGCAACAAAACATTAGACACTACTCACCCCTGTATCTTACCACCAAGTGCACAATATTTCGCAGGGTTAGCGCAGCACATTCAAATAATCATGGCCGACTGTCATCACAGCTGACTTTATCAACAAATAAACAGTAAACACTGACGGTGTCTGTTCCAATTCTTACGTCTCAATATCCTCAATTCATTGCAATAGGTTGTGAAAGGTACGGAAACCGATATTTGAGTGGAAAAATTATCAAAATGAAACAATAACAAACAGGAGTCCCATGTATGATTCCAACTTCAATCATCATCCCTGGATTTCCTGTGTGTTATTGTTTCATTTTGATAATTTTTCCACTCAAATATCGGTTTCCGTACCTTTCACAACCTATTGCAATGAATTGAGGATATTGAGACGTAAGAATTAGAACAGACGCCGTCAGTGTTTACTGTTTATTTGTTGATAAAGTTAGCTGTGATGACAGTCGGCCATGATTATTTGAATGTGCTGCGCTAACCCCGCGAAATATTGTGCACTTGGTGGTAAGATACAAGCGTGAATAGTGTCTAATGTTTTGTCGCAATTTGTGAGTTTATTATTAAATTTTGAGGTTTTCTGATGCTGCCATTGTCATTTTTACCGCTTTTTACGCACGAATTGAAACTTGAAAACGCTCTAGCGAAAGTGTGCTACAGACCCATTTAAATCTGGTTTTATAACTGAGGGGAAAAAATGATAATGATAATTTAATGATAATTTATTTTCAGTCTAAACATAATTTGCAAAAAAAAAAATGAAATTGAATCAATTGGGTAAACCAGGGGTGCAAAATGTTCCAAAACTTCGGAAGTTTCACGGGATCCATGACTTATTTCCTCACAGGATTATAAAAAATTTCCTCACAAAAATTTGAAAGTGATGACTTTTTTTTGGTTGTTTAACATTTCAACACCGTTTGTTCGCAAAATGACGAATATTTTCCCATTTTTTACACTATTTTCTTGGGAAATCCTTATTGCCATTATTAAAAAAAAAAAAAAAAAAAAAAAAAATTGGACAAATTTCCTCACTTTCACGCGATCCGCGGATCGCTAGATAGGGCACATTTTGCACCCTGGGGTAAACTTTACAACTACAGAGATTGAATAAGTTAACGTAATATTAACAAAAGAATAAGAGGATAGTAGGTGGCTGTTGGCTGTTGTTTCGATGAGTCCAGACCAAAATTGAGCCGAGATATTGAACACCTGTCGCAAGCTTTGTACTGGGTCTTTATTTGTCTTTGGATGGTTCCTTTTATTCAGTCCTGAATGTGAATGAAGGACGGAGGCTGGAAGGTTAAAAACTTTTAACTCCTTCAGTCGAGGACTTCAAAATTGTGATTTTTTTTCAATTTCAGTTGCAGATATGGGAATTGAGCGATTGCTTTTGATCTAAAATTTCTGTGCTAATGATTATTTTCCTGCCCATAAGAGCTCTTGTCAAAGAAGGTGTATTACAGTACACAATACACACGTGAATCAGAGCTGCTGATTTGCATATAATTAATGACAACTTTTCTATTCACCGATGATTCCACTGGTTGATTAAAGATAACACAGTTCAGCTCTCAAGGGGAATGTCTCAAGTGTCCGCCTCCGATTTTGATGAAATATAGCTCAAAATCTTCATTGAGTGACGCTGATTAACACCCTGTATTTACTTTTTGCCAATGCGCGTTTAAAGTTGGTGAAAAAAAAGTTCAAAGTTCGCAGCTGAATTGCGTGAAATCGTCGGAGCGTGCTAAGGGTGGCGAAATCCTACACGTATCCTATAGTCAGTCTGTGATGTAGTGGCTCAGGCGCTCGACTCGCAAGCGCGCGGTCCCTGGTTCGATCCCCAGTGAAACATACACGTTTTTGCACATACTTTTCCTCCCGTTCTGGAGTGTTCCTCGCCAAACTATCCTTCGAAAACCTTCTCAAAATTATTTTTACATTATTTTTACATCATTCCTGTGGATAGAAGGTTCGTTGTAAGTACGTCGAAATCAGCAATTCGACCACACTCGAGTGGGTGTCCCGATAAATGTTACACAAGGAAAAAATAACACACGAATAATTTTGGAAAGGTCTCTCACGAATCACCTCTGACACTTACATGGACACTGAAATACCCTCCAAAAATGATTTATAAAAATGGAGGCATGAATAAAAAACCATAGTTATTAGAAAAAAGATTCTTCCTAATTTGTGATGGGTAGCTCCAAAATTATTCCTATGTTATTCTTTCCTTATGTAACATTTATCGCGAACACCCACACGAGTGCGGTCGAATTGTTGATTTCGACGTACTTACAACGAACCTTCCATCCACAGGAATGATGTAAAAATAATGTAAAAATAATTTTGAGAAGGTTTTCGAAGGATAGTTTGGCGAGGAACACTCCAGAATGGGAGGAAAAGTGTGTGCAAAAACGTGTATATTTCACTGGGGATCGAACCAGGGACCGCGCGCTTGCGAGTCGAGCGCCTGAGCCACTACATCACAGACTGACTATAAGATACGTGTAGGATTTCGCCACCCTTAGCACGCTCCGACGATTTCACGCAGTTCAGCTGCGAACTTTGAACTTTTTTTTCACCAACTTTAAAGGCGCATTGGCAAAAAGTAAACACAGGGTGTTAATCAGCGTCACTCAATGAAGAATTTGAGCTACATTTCATCAAAATCGGAGGCGGACACTTGAGACGTTCCCCTTGTCAGTGTATGACAGTACTGCGTGAAAATACTCTGATCTGTAATCTTTCTCAATGGGTGCCATCGCCACTTAGTTATTTAAATATTTGCAAGCTTTTTTAATTTATCGAGGACTCCACCGATTGAGAAAAGACTACGCAGATGTGAGTATTTTTATGCGTTTCAGTAATAAACTGAACTGAACTGTGTAATCTTTTGTCAACCAGTAAAATCATCAGGGAATAGAAAAATGCCATTAATTCGCAAAACGGTAGCTCTGCAGTGTATGGGTTAAAGTCTAATAAATTCACACGGTAAAAATTTCTGGTAATCTTTTTCTGTTTTAATTTTCCGTTTTTCGGTTTTAATATTTTTCTTTCTTTTACTAATCTTTGTCTAATCTTTTTCTGTTTTGCCAGGTACTTAACACAAAAAGTAATGGCCTCAAAGTTCTCGCTAGCTGGAGTGAAAGATGATCCAGAATGGAAAATAAAAGCTGTTAAAGACTATTTTCGTACTTTTACTATAGATAAAGACTTTGTAATGGTTGTGAGACCTCCCGAAACGTCCTCTTTTACGCAGTACTGTGATCTCTATCATCTCAATCGGAACGTGAAAGATGTCTTGAAAAGTGAAATGGAGAAAATTTTACCATTTAACTATATTGAGCTTCCCCTGCCTTCTATGTAAGCTACACTCACTTTTTCATTATTTGAATTTTTCAAAGCCTCAAATATTATGAAGTTTGGTGATCAGAATGTTTGAGAAGTAATCCCTGAATTTTCAGATTTTTAAATGGCATTTAATAAAAATCCCTTTAGTAAATCTTTTAAAACAAAGAGCAATTAGGATATTTATTAGATTAAAAAAAGAAAACTTGAATTTTTCAAAGGCTCATTATAAGGTTTGTTGATCAGAATGTTTGATTGTTTGAGAAGTAATTCTTGAATTTTCTGATTTTTGAAGGGCATTTAAAAATCCCTTTATTAAAACTCTGAAAAAAGAGTAATTCAGTAGGATAATAATTAAAAACAGAGCAATTTAATTTTTCAAACCCTCAAATATTAGAAGGTTTGTTGATCAGAATGTTTGAGAAGTAATTTGTGAATTTGCAGATTTTTAAAGGGCCTTTGAAAATCCCTTTATAAAATATTTTATAAAAAGGCAATTAGGATAGTAAATAGGATAAAAGAAAGAATTAGGGATATTAGGAGTAATCGAGGCGGTCTCAGAAAGAAAGGCCCCGAAAACAACAGATTTGCTCTTCAGAGTGTAAACATCCATGTGTTCACAATGCAAAATTCTCCGAAAAGAACACACTTATTGTTTTATTATGAGCCCTTCTTCCAAACATTAAATCTAAATTGGATTAAATTAGATTAGGATTAAATTAATTAGATTTTCAAACTTTGCGAAGAAGTCTTCAAAACTAATGCATTGATAACCATACCTACAAGTTTCAAAAACAAATTTCAGCAAAATTTTAAAATTTTACTTCAGGTTGTTTGTTATTCATATTTGAAAAGCTACTTATTTAAAAGACCTGTTCAACAAGACCTCAATGTATGTCTTACAGTTTATGGCTCTCGAGCTACGTTCGCTTGAAGTAAAGGGCCTCGGTAAAAAATTTACAAATTTCAGCAACTTTGAAAATTTGTGTATAATTGACAAATGATCAGGAACATGGAAAAAATGAGTGTACCAACTTTCATGCAATTCTGAGGGGGTTGGGTTTTATAGTGGTCTAATTGAGCTTGGAATGACCCAATACCAAGAAAGAAGCCATGAACCTAAGGCAGATGTCCCAATTACCGCCACCCTTTAGAAAAAATTTCTGTAAAATACCTGTAAAAACGTTACTTTTTATCACATCTAGGATCTATTTGCTCTAGGACCTCTCAAATACATCCCAGTTTTATTTTTAAAAAAAAAAAAAAAGTTGGCGTAATTAATCAAGAAAAAAAAATTACTATTAAAACTCGACAAATGGCCCATGTCCCAATATTGCCTTGCCAAAAGTGGCTTTGTCACAATTATTGACGTATCAGTTGTCCTGATTATTGCCATACATATTTTCACTTCACTGGCTTTTCATTCAAATCATCATATTTTTTGCCTGGCAATAATGAAATTATAATAATTTAACCTTGTCCCTTAACGAAGCTACTAAGAAATCGGCACAAGCAGGTGGTGCCGGGCAGGGCAGGTGTCAACTTCTGTGATTTTTTTAAGGGCACAGTGCTGCTAAATATCAACTTCTAACTTTTTCACCAGTTCAGCCAATATATGGGAAACACTTATCCTATTTTCTCTTAAATTTCCCTGCTAAAATAGGCTTATTTTAAAGAATAAATGAATAGGGTGGCGGTAATAGGGACATCTACCTTACCAAGAAAGACGCTATGAACCTAATTTCTGCATTTCTGTTTCTTTTCTTTTCCAGTGGAAGTACAGATCGAGTACTCGTAACTTTTGTAGAATCACCAACTCGATTCTTTGTCCAATTAACAAAGTTTTCAAAAGAATTAGAAACGGTCATGTCAAGTATAGCCAATTTTTGCAATAGCGCAAAAGGCAGTACTGGTATGTTCGGTCCTGAAGATGCAAGCATCAATCTACCCTGCTGTGCGTACTTTGATGGCGACTCAAAGTGGTATCGTGCTCAAATCTTAGAGAATAGTGATCCGAGTGCCTTAATTGTTAAATACGTCGATTTTGGAAACCAAGAAACGGTAAGCCTTTATTATTGAAATCTAGTCATCTCTATCATTTCTTAGAGTTAAGGGTAAGGGGAGGTTGTAAACAAAACAATTTTTTTTTTTTTTTTTTTTTTTTTTTTTTTATATTTGTATATACACAAGTTTATTTTGTTCAGCTTGTCTCAAGGATAGTTTTCAATATAACAATAGGATGTAGAGACTCTTGGGTAGGGAAATTTTAGGATATAATTTCCTTTTTTAGAAAACTTCCCTCTTTTAACTGTTCTCCTGGAAAGTTGTAATTTTTCAACTTTCGGTACACATAACTAGTGATGAGGCCGGGGATTCGGCCTAATCCTCATGAAGATTCGGATTTGGATTCGGTCCGCTGAAATCACGACTTCGAATCCGAACCCAAATCCGAAATTTCAAAAAGTCGCGTAAATACGCACGTATCCTCTGCGGAAGGCGAGATTACCCGCGCACTTATCCTTCGCACATGGCAATATGACCCGCGGGTGTACTCCTGCTGTGCATTCAACCAAGATATAGACAGTCGAAACAGACACACGACCGCAATATCCATCCCTCGGAAAGTCGGAACCCTTTGAGGAATTGGCTTTGTTCACAGGTTTTTCTGTTTCTATCCATTCCGCTTAGAATTTGCAAATTACTGCACCCTAGAAATGGTTCTCTAGATGACACCTATACTGTCCTACCCCTTTTGAAAATATTGACTCAAATGAACCAACTGCACATGAGATATGATGGTAAATGAATGTGTCAATGAGTTACCAGATCAAAACTGTCTTTATAATTACTTTTTGGTCCTAAATCCAAATCTAAAAAAAATGTATGCTTTTTGATGATTTTACATAGATAGAAAAGTAAATAGTAGGAATTCTAAAGTAAATTACTTGATAATACTGCAAATGAGGAAGATTCGCGATGGTTGAGGATTCGGATTCGAAGATTCGGGTGTTATAATCTAGGATTCGGGTTCGGGAAAATTTTGGATTCGACCCATCAATAACATAACATATCTCAAGTTTTTTTGACCCTATTGAGCTCATTTTTGTTTTATAATCTGTAATAGACAAACAAAGTTAACTAACTTTTTTCATTTAGTTCTGAAATTTTAATTTGAAAAAAATAAAAGTTAGTTAAAATAGTTCAGCTTGTCAAGATGTATAGTTTGAAAAAAAAAATTAAGCTCTCTAGGTGCAAATGGTCTTGAGATATGTGTTCCGAAAGTTTGGTGAAGTAAAGATCGGGCTTACAACTTCCCCTTAAGTTTTACCCTCGCAACCCCTCCCCCCCCCCTTCAAAGGAGAAAAAGTTTTTTCATCATGATAAATAGACCTGTTTAGTGTGACATCACAAAAAAAATTGGATCCAAGCAAATGCTGTTTCTCACTCGCTCTCGTGGGTTTTCCCATAAGTGACAGGATCCCAATTTTCAATTTTCAAATGCAAATTCGTGCTAGTAATATTAAACAACAAGTTCTCTCAGATTTTATTACACCATTGAATTCCACATGCCGTAAAATGTAAGCACGTTACAACAACATTTTCGAAACATGATGCATTAATTTAGAATCACAGTTATATTGAAGCAAGTCTTTTTTTTCAAGTTTTTTCCTTGTCCCACTCACAGTTTCTTATGGTTTCAATTCTACGGTATAGGCACTTCAGCACCATCACACCTCTTGTTATACCTCAAACAAGCTTTGATATGAAGAGAGGTTAGGATGATTGAGTGTCAAGGGCGGCGATACGCCCACAAAAGACCGTGAGTAAGACAAGGAAAAAACATAGGACGTCTTTCGATATGTCTGTGATTGTAAACTCACTTGTGATCTTTCAGGAATTGTGTCGGAGTGAAAAGATACTTTAAGGTACGTGGAATCTAATGGAGCACTAAAATTTGAGAAAACTGGTTGTTAAATAATAATTAGCATGAATTTGCATTCAAAAATTTGGATACGATTTCTTATGAGTATATCCACGAGAGTGAGCTAGAGATAGGATCCAAGTTTGATCTTGACTTCATCACTAAACACAGGCATGCAGAATATTCCCTATCCGGCAATCTCGAATTGTGTGATCGGTGTGGCAAAATAGGAAATTTTGTGGCGAATTGTGGCAAAAATTCAAAGTTTTGCAGCAGCTTTTTTGCTTAAAGTGTGGCAAAAAAAATGTTGGGATTGCAGAAGAATACTGAGGTTGTGGAAGATTCTGCACGCCTGACTAAACAGGTCTATTTGGAAGTCGTGGTCTGTTCATTTCTTGGCATTTCATATCCCCTTGATTCTTTCAACTGAAACATGATGGAACGCGATGGAACGTAAGCTGCAAAATGTAGCGAAATGGAGCTCTTATTAACATATGCTACAGGCGATTAAGTAGTTAATTCTTACATAAGATCCAGCAAAAACTATGATTAGCACATTAAAAAATTAAAAAATTTACTCAGACTGACAAAATGACTGAGGACTTCAAAGTTCAAGGCGTAATAGCAGAGCTACACAGGTAGCATGGGAGAGTCCTATCTAATATGAGGCTTTCCTCTGTGTGTTTCTGTTGACAGAGTGACTAATTAGATAGAAATCTGCTATGATGGGTAATAGCAGAGTCCTATTTAATGTGAGGCTTTCCTCTGTGTGTTTCTGTTGACAGAGTGACTAATTAGATAGAAATCTGCTATGATGGGAAATGCTGCGGTCGGCAGAGTGACTGCATAAAAAAAATAAAATAAAGTAAGGAAGCTACAAAATTTTAGAATCCAAAAAAAAGTGTCAGATTCGGAAGATGTGAATTTACTCACCCCTAATTATTGAGGAGTTAACACCCCAAAGTAAACAAAAATAAAAATCACTGCAACTGTTGCCACTATCCATGTTGGTTGCAGAGACAATATATAAAAGAGACCACGCACCAGCTGTGCGTGCGGTGGCTGACTTATTTTTCGGGACTCAACAGGAATTAACACAGGGAGCATGAGAGTGCACCATCCAACACGGTCCATTCGTTGACTGATGCAATTTCGGTGCTTCTGGTTTCACAAGGCAAAAATCTCCACGGTGTTTCTCATCAGTCAACGTTTGGACCATGTTAGCGGTGTTCTGTTGAGACCCCGAAAAAAAAAGTTGCCACCGCGCGCAAACATGGGCAAGATAGATAGTGCGTGGTCTCTATTATATATTGTCTCTGGCTGGTTGCGGGTAGTCCTTCCTTGCGCAGGGTATTTGGCATATGGCTAGGCCCAACGTGCTCTCTCTCCCATCCTTTGACCCTTCTTTCCCTGAAACGCAGGTCTATGCGGTGAAACACCCGCGTAAGAGCTAAGCCAACAGCTAGGGTGATAAATATTCTATCTATCTAATAGGTACAATACTAGAAATTATGCATAGTTATTCATACTTTCTTTGTTTTTCTCATTTTCAGGTGCCTTTGAATTCTCTAAGGCGCATAGAAAAGAAATTAGTGTCAGATTTTTCCGTCCAAGCCATCGAATGTTGTCTGACCGGTTTCGAATCGATGAGCAACGTAGACGAAGACAAAGTTACTCATTTTGAAGAACTTACTTTGGAGCAATTGTTCACGATGAGAGTTGTCAGTGTCGTCCCACCGAGAGTCCTTATAGTCGATTTGTTCAACGAGCAAAAACAAAGTGTAAGCAGTTTGGTGAAGAATTATAGTCCGGCACCCGAAATTGAAGAAATAGTGCAAGTCAAAACAGAGCCGGTTCAGAATCATTTTCAAGACGGTAAGTTACCCAACTCTGTTTTTTAAGTCAGTATAATCATTTAATCTTTTGCAGTACCTCCGATTTTGATGTCTTATTCATGTATTTTAAACGTGGTACGGATAACAGGGACTTTGACACAATTCACAATTAAATTAAATTTAAATTTAAATTATTATAAAATTTAATTTAATTTAATTTAATTTTTTTTTTTAATTTAATTTTTTAATTTTTTTAATTATTTAAATTTTAATTCACAATTTTTAGGTTTTTTTGCAACTAAAAACCATGGAAAATGCCTCATGCCTAGTATCTTGTTACTCCAAACCTGATTTCAAGTGTCCTGGCACAGCCAGAAATTTATGTTATCAATGGGGCTTTTGCACTCTTTAGCAACAATCAATTTAAGGGTTGATTCTGATGTAAAAACTTGAAAAAATAAAGATAGTTTCACTAAAAACTTAAAAAATCCACTCCTAAACTCATAAAACGCTTTTAACCTGCAATCGTAATGGCGGTGTCGGGCACTTGTGTTCGTTTCAGAAGCGTGGGCGCACCGAGACTTCCTCAGTGTGATTTTCGTGATTTTTGCTGCTTTTTACATCTGATTGGGCTGTTCTTTTGCTCCTAGCAAAAATTTGCAAGAGCTCTATTGTAACTGTAATGAATTATATTAATTTTTGATGGCAGGAACATTTAAAATCCGTTTGGTAACGGAAATTCGTCTGATCCTCAAGCAATTTTTTTATGGCCTTCTGTCAAAAGAGAACCAAAATTTGATTTTTACGGAGGCTTTTTTTTTTTTTTTTTTTTTTTTTTTTTTTTTTTAACATAACGGCTCTGCCGCTCATTTCATGATAGTTTCTAAAAGTAGTGTTCTAGAATTCATCAGTTTACTGCATCCGTGCAAAAAAGATTACATTATCCTGTGATGCAGTATATCTACGTATATTGAAAAGTACTGCTATTCATAATCTTTTCTGCATTGAGACAATAATGGGATGAATTTCAGTACGCTACCAAAGTTTCATGTCTCTAACCAATTTTTTGTTCTTTTGTTTTTCGCCATAGGATTCGGCGACTCACAAAGTCATGGAAATCAACAAGCTGCCTCAAGGTGAGTCGTAATATATCTCGCTTATTGTTGAACTTTCAAAATCAGTGAAATTGAACTCAATCATATAAGTGAACTTTCTTGATACTAGGTGTACTCTTAGTCGGGCATTATGAAGTTCAACGGCTGATACGTTGTACTAACTCTGCCCGTCAGCTTTTCTTTTGTCATAATCACATACAGATTTGTGATGACTGAGATGTGAAAAATTTGCAAAGATTTATTTATATTCTAAGGGCCATTGTTGTGTTTTGGTCCAATGCAAATATTAAAGTGCCATATAGTTTCTAATAATGGTGTAATCTTTCACTGACTTTGCTGATCTGCACCTATTTACGCTTTTAAAGATTCTTTTGGGCACAATAGATGAAGGTTTTTTTTTGTGGAGGGGGTAAGGGCATAAACTTTGAATTATGAAGTGTCCTAGGAAACGTTTTCGGGCTATTATCTGTCCATCGAAGTTATTTTTTTTAGGCTTTGGAAGTGGTAAAGGGGGGGGGGGTTACTGTTACGTTTCTTTTGATTTCTTTACTTCAAATTTATTTACTGTGACTCGACATAATCTTGTTTGAAAAGTGTTTCTTAACATAGCTGCGCATTTATAACTTGGTTTCTGTGGCATTTATGTCACCTAGAAGCTGCAGGATTTAGTTGTATTGTAAGCAGAGATAGTTTGGATTCATTCGGAGGTACACTTGAATTTAAATATTTTGTTGTGTCTAAATTTGAATGCTACAAAAATGATGCTAAATTTAGCAGATCTTCTTGTTTCATTTTCAATTTTGAAGTTTTGAAAATTTTGCACATGACACGCTTATAGTTGACTGTTTTATCATCTAAGTCGGAAATAGCACCCTTGTAAACTTACCTATCTTGATTTTTTGGATACTTGAATCGAGATTGCTTTAGATTACCGCATTCATTCGGAGATACTTTAGGATTTGAAATTTTCATTGTGTCTAAATTTGAATGCAAAAAAAACATGATGCTAAATTTTGCAGATCTTCATATTTTACGATTAAACTGAAGTTTTGAAAATTTTGTACATGAAAAGCTTGGTCCATTGTTTCATCATCAAAGTTCAAAGCTAAGTGCTTGAAACCAATATCTTAACTTAATTTTTAGGAGGTTTTAAGTCAAGATTGCTGTAGATTACCGCATTCATTCGGAGATACTTTTGGATCTGAATTTTTCATTGTGTCTAAATTTGAATGCTATAAAAATTGATGCTAAATTTTGCAGATCTTCATATTTTACAATTAAACTGAAGTTTTGAAAATTTTGCACATGAAAAGCTTGGTCCATCGCTTCATCATCTAAGTTCAAAGCTGAGTGCTTGAAACCAATAACTTAACTTAATTTTTTGGAGGTTTTAAGTCAAGATTGCTTTAGATTACCGCATTCATTCGGAGATACTTTAGGATTTGAAATTTTCATTGTGTCTAAATTTGAATGCAAAAAAAAAATTATGCTAAATTTTGCAGATCTTCATATTTTACGATGAAACTGAAGTTTTGAAAATTTTGTACATGAAAAGCTTGGTCCATTGTTTCATCATGAAAGTTCAAAGCTGAGTGCTTGAAACCAATTACTTCTTTCAATTTTTAAGAGGTTTTAAGTCAAGATTGCTTTAGATTACTGCATTCATTCGGAGATACTTTAGGATCTGAATTTTTCATTGTGTCTAAATTTGAATGCTAAAAAAATTGATGCTAATTTTTGCAGATCTTCATATTTTACGATTAAACTGAAGTTTTGAAAATTTTGTACATGAAAAGCTTGGTCCATTGTTCCATCATCAAAGTCCGAAGCTGAGTGCTTGAAACCTATAACTCGACTTAATTCTTAGGAGGTTTTAGGTCAAGATTGTTTAGATTACTGCATTCATTTGGAGACACTTTTGGATTTTATTTTTTTGTTGTGTCTTAATTTGAATGCAACAGTGATTATGCTGAATTCAGCAGATCTTCTTGATGTATTTTCAAACTCGAAGTTTTGAAAATTTTGCACATGAAAAACTTAGTTTATAAGTTCAATTTCAGAGTCCGTCAAGAAGCCGGTCTTAAATTGAGGCGGTAGCTAGAAGAAGGGCCCATAGGCAAAAATCAAGTTTTGAGAAAAACAGCTTTAAATTTTTCATTACCAATGTAAATGATCCGATACTCACTATCTTCAAATTGCTGTCCTGCACTGAAAACTTAATATTTTTTCACGAAATTTTCAGGATAGCTATTTGAGGGTATGACAAATCGATTGAAGCATTCTCCGCAAAAAGAGCCCATACGCCTATGGGCCCTTCTTCTAGCTACCGCCTCAATTAAGGTTTGCTCGAAAATGTTCAAATCAACTGTTTGGTGTCAAATGAGGTCATCTCTAATTTGTTGCTCTTGTTTGGGAGTTTTCAGGGGTTATATAAAATCCATGTATTTCCCCTTTGAAGGGGGGTTGGGGGCGTTTGCTAGAAGATTGTGTTTCTAGAGAGGTGGGATAGTAGTCTAATAACCAAAAAATTGCAACCAACAAGCTATTCCAGTAGAGAGGATTTGTGAGATGTGCTTCTGAGGCAGCATTGACGTAGCCATGACGGAAATCTCTTATGGACATTTTTTTCACAGGCTTGGTTTATTTGCCTCTTATTTTTTAACCTTTAAATTTTTAAAATAAAAAAGTTGTGACAAATCCATTCAAAATTGGTTCCAAACGAAAGTGCAAGTGTTTTATGAGTGGCTATCTAAACACAGAAATCTATTTATTTATTTCTTACGGAAAGATTTGCATGATAAAGAAGCTTACATATAACAGAAACTAGCAAAAATGTTTTACCTGCATAGCGTTATTAGAATTCTATGTCCAGATAGCCACTCTTAAACACTTGGATTTTTACGCCTTTACGACATAGTGTGTCCGGCTGTTATGAACGTGAAACCAGGTTTTCTCATCATAAGATACCTCTTTCTCACCCCTCTAGTAAAGTAGATCATGTATTTTGACCCGCTGATTTCAAATTTGGCCTTAGTTTTTACTCAAAACTCACTCTTTTTCCAGAATTTCAAATTTTTTGCTAAGAAGACGTAATTTCGAATTTACGTAAAATCTAGGCCAGTTTAATGAAAACTGATAGCATTTTTGAAATCAGCATCTCAAAATACATAAAGCAGCGATGATGAAATTGTAGGTGTAGAATTATTCTAAAACACTAAAAATTAGTCAAATTAACACTGATGGATGGTGAATGTCGCAGACACATCATGTCGTTTTTGATGCTTACTTAAACACTTGCACTTTCGTTTAAAATCACTTTCCACTATCTGGGTTTGTTACAATTTTTGATTAAAGGTTAAAGAATGTGAGGCAAACAAACCAGAATTAGATGGCCAATGCTGCCACACATTGAGATAGGACTTGAAATATGTATATGCCTCTCATATGCTTTACCTTGTAGATTGCAACATTTAATGGGGCTCTTGCAAACTTTTGCTGTGAGCAAATGAATGGTCCAATGTGATGTAAAAACCTGCGAAAATCAGGAAAACCACTCGGAGTAAGTGTAAAATTTAGCAATAAACTCATATAACTGCTGTAACGGCAAGTTTGTAATGGCAGCTCAACGCAGGTATCCAGGGAGATTCCTGTCTATTATGTCACTTTCTCTATGGAAAACACACAAGAGATATTTCTCAATTTAGATAGGAATCTCTCATGATACTTGCATCTCTCCGCCACTAAACCTGATGCTGTGAGTAAATTTTGTGATTATTTAGTGTACTCATTGTCATTTTTACAGGTTTTTATGCAAGAATCAACTCATCAATCCCCCGTAGCAAAAGTTTTCAAAAGCCTTATTTATGAACAGTCTCCAATTAATCTCACACCAATTTTTGGGTGGTTCTGAGTCAAGTGTAGCATAATTAATACCAGAGCATTGTAGCAAGATTATGGGTAATTACGTTAGATTTCCATTGAGGATGTATTAGGATGTAGATTTTTAAAGGCAACCAAGATCAGGTTGCTTTCTCGTTTATTTTTGAGGTTAGAGCATTAGTCCGAGTTCGTTTGGGACACCCCATGTTTTAAACCACTTTTTAAATTTTGATGAGAAACCAGCTATATTCTCCTAAAATTTGTTTTTTGTCGCATATCTTTAAGCTCTGCAAATTCTGAAAGTTTGGTAACGTTTTCCTTATCAGATTTAAACCAAATGCCTCTCAGCAACGAAATCACGATAGCTGGTCTACCAAACCCCGGTACCAAAATGAAAATTTTGGATCCGTTAAAAAACACTTGGGTGAACTTCTATCTCGGTAATAAAGTGTTGGTTTTTTGGTAGTTGCTTCGTTGAAATCTCCTGCAAAGTTTGTTTGTTTTTTTTTTTTTTTTTTTTTTTTTTTTTGTTTTTTTTTTTTTTTGTCGAAGTTTTAGATCTGTATCACTTCTTTCCATTGACACGTTGATCCAGTTTTATCTTATTTTCAGTGTTTATAACCTCTGCTTCCCCCCCACCCCAATTCTTAGCTCTCTCCCTCTCAAACCCTTAGTCTGTTATTATTTCTTGTTTGTTTTTGCTATGTAGTGTGTTTGATTTTGCTAATTTAAAGTGTTAAGCAGTGTAGAAAACATAGCATCATTAGAGACGTTGTTGTTACGCTGAGGCATTAAAGACCACTCTCCAGCTAGAGGTGGTTTCAGAAGTGTAGGCGCACCCAGACCGATAATCTTTGGAATTTTTCAACATTATTTCTCTTGTTTCCAAATGAAAATGAATTTGAGCATTGGCTTTTCATTGAGGAACACTATAAAATTAAAAGTTCAAAGGTGAAGACATGTTTTGTTTAGTTTTGAAGGAATGAAAATTGAAAAGTCGCCAAAGATTATGGTCTACACTTCTGAAACAAGCTCTACCTCGCCCAAGTTAAAATCGTGTTGCAACTTCCTTTTTTTTTTTTTTTTTTTTTTTTTTTGTGGGTGCTATAAATTAACATCCAACGATTCCTATGTTGACTGTTGAGAATAAATGTCAAAGATATTGTTGTCAGCAGCTAATTGGAACGAAGCATCCAAGTTTCGTTGTTGATCAACAATCAACATAGGGGCGGTTAGATATTGGTCTTTTTGTTATTTTGTTGAGTCTCTAAAATTAAAGTTATTCACCGCGCAATCAACTGGTGTGTCTCTATGAGCTCATGAGTTGACTGTTGAGGAATGATGTCAAAGATGTTGATGTCTACAGCCGTTCTTAAGGAAGCTTCAGAGTTTAGTCGTTGATCAAGAATCAACATATGAGCAGTTGGATGTTTTTCTTTTTGTCAGTTTGTTGAGTTTCTGAAATTAAAGTTGTCTTGAGCGCAATCGGCTAGTGTGATCTCTGTTCTTACAGTTTTCATTTTTTTTTTTTATTTATTTATTTATTTATGTTTTTCATTGAAAAATTATGAGCAAAGCGCCCAAAAAAGGAACAATGTCATAACTTTAAGAAAATAAAAATATAAAAAAGCATGAAAAGAGAATGTATTGACTTCTTAAACTAAAAAGTATTAAACAAATTGCAGAAAAATGGACTACAGATTAAAAAAAGGGCTGAAAAACCCCCAACAAAGGCATGAAAAGAACCTAAATGAGATGTGCAAGGAAAGACTAAAAAACAATACTAGAACAAAAAAAATTCTCCAAAAACAGAAACTAGAAATACTAAAAAAAATACTGAGACTGTTAAGTGAGAGGGTCAATCTTGCTACCTCAATTGCTTTGACGCTTTTGACTTTAAGCTCTTAAAGTCAGGCAACTGACCTTGGTTTATTCTTGATAATCCCCTGATGAGCCTATCGGTAGCATGAATTCTTGCATGTATTTTCAGAGTTTTTGCTAACACCCGACCGGTTCAGTTCTGTAGTCAAAGTTGGTTTTCCAAGTGTAGTTTTTGCTAATTTCCTCTATAGTCAAATAGGTGATACCTCTCCAAATCAAGGACTTGAATGGAACTGAAAACCGCTCCAAACCGAATCTGGAACCATCTTAAAATTCTGGTTTGAACCGGTTCATCAAAAATTAAAGGCGGTTTGGCAAATCTTATTGCTTCAGATTAAATTGGCGGATATTGCAGATTACAAAGAATACAGATAAGCTGGTTGATTATATCAAGCAAAGAGGAAACAGAAAATTTGCAATTTATTATATTTTTGCTGATACTACTTTCTCTTGCCTTCAAATGCTAAAATTATACGATTTACCGGCCATCCGGCGGGTTGTTTCAAAGATTTGAAATCAAAGAATCGAATTTAAAGCAATTTTTTTTTTCTAATTTTGCTTTAGTTTTTGGTCGTGATCAATTTTTTTGTGCGTTGATAAAGCACATTTAACTGATGCTGAAGCAGTGCACAACTCCGATTCTTAAATCTAGTTTGCACTTCCATGAACCAGTCAGAACTGAACCTTAAGTCACCATAAACCGGCTCCGAATTATGAACTGGTTTTTTATTGAGGCTTGAACTAAGAACGAAACTGAACAAAACTGGTTCAAGTCCCTGCTCCTAACTCTTCCTATACTGAGTTTTGGAAAGGGGGATTTTTTGTCTGCTTAAAATTATTTTTATTTAATGTTCATTAGTTTTCAGATTCTGTCGATATCTTTCTTTTATTTGATATTCTTATTTGTAATTTATACTGGGCTATGCCTGTTTATTCAAAATAAATAAACACTTAATTATTTTCCTCTGATTTACAGTGAAGATGATTGGAGGAAGCCAGTTATCTTTCTCTTGTTTCATACCCCTACTCACAATTTATTTCAGGCCATGCCTGTCTGTTCAAAATAAATAAATACATTTTTATTTTCTTCTTGTTTACAGTGAAGATGATTGGAGAAAGCCACGAAACGAAGACACAAGAAATAGTTGGCGTAATAAAGATGATAACTTTTCCAGCGAAGCCAAAACTGGCGGCTACAAAAAGTTCAACGACCGAAGTCCCAAAGAGGGTGGCGGTGGTGGTTTTAACCGAGAAAATGGAGGAGACGGTTTCAAAAAGCCGTACGATCGAGATGGCGGCTTCAAAGGCCGTGACCGAGATGATGGTGGATTCAAAAGTCGCGACAGAGATGACGGCGGCTTTAAGAGTCATAGTCGCGGAAGCGATAATTGGAATTCTGGGGGCGGCCAAGATCGAGGAGATCGCAGTTTCGGCGGCCGAGACTCACATAAATCTTTCGGCGAGTCCAAGTCAAATAATTTCAGTTCGGACAACGCAACGAACGACTGGGATAAGGGATCTCAACATTCTGGAGATGGTTATCAACCGAAAAAGTGAGTGCTTAAAATTTTCCTCGTTTTATGCTTTTGTTAGGGATTTAAAGCCACAATCAATATTGAAATTTGCACCTCTCCTCGAAAAAATAATGAATAATTCTTTCTGACTCAAAGTTGACGATTCAATAACCAATTCAAGATGTTTTTGCGCAAATGAAAATTGCTTTCCATGATTACGGTTTGAGTTGTCGCGATCGAAGCCCTGAGCCGGAGCAGTTCCTGCTTCAGAGCCCTGATTACTATAATTCGAACTATAATCATAAAAATGTAATTCCTGTTGGTGCTGAAACATCTTGCATTAGTTATTAATTAGTAAATTTCAGGTCTGAAAGTATTATTCGTTATTCTCTTGAGGAGAGGTGAAAATTTGAATTTTGTGCTTCAGCTCCGGATCCCAGGTTATTGCCAAACTTTTTCTTATTCAAAATTGACTTTGCAATGGGATCCTTGGTCAGTGATAAACCTTTAAACTCAAAACCAAAATAAACTTTGATCTTTCCCTGCTCCCTTACTTCATGCTTGTCAGTACGAAAGAGGGGGAGGTCTAAAATGACCCCAGGCCACGTTTTTTTGTGTGTAAAACTGTCATCTTTTTAATTAAATTTTGGGACTTCTTGGCATTCAGCGTAATTTTCTATTCTTGGATTTTGCGTTTTTCCTTTCTCTTCAATTTTAAATTCCCAATAACACTACTTTTCCCAAAAGTGACCTGTGGCGCGCTGACCATCTGATTGAAATCTGTAAAAGCTTTGCGTGGAATCACCTTAAGGTTTTTCAGACACGTCCACAGTTGAAGGTTTCTAACATGCTCTTCTTTGCTATTGAAATAGGTTTGGTGGTGACAGAAATTTTGGTGGTGAACGCAAATTTGGTGGTGAACGTAAATTTGATGGCGAGCGTAAATTTGATGGCGAGCGCAAATTTGGCGGTGAACGCAGTTATGATAATCGTAGCGGTGATAATTCTGAAAGTAAACCATGGAAAAGTAGAGGTAAGTCAAGAAATGTGTTTTTTTTTTTTATTCATGTATTTAGTGTCTCATTCAATTCAATTTGACTATTTTTTTTTAAAACACAGTAACTTTTTTACAATTCTATTTTTCTAAGGCATAAATGTAGGTACTTACGGGTCTGTTGCATACTTTTGCCACAATAACATAGAACCTTGATTTTTACATCAAATTCTGCCATAGTAATGATGCGCTAATTATAAAAGTTTATAAACCACTCTTTAACTCAGGAAATCACTTCAATTTCAAACAGCTCGCGCAACACTATAGTCTGTTCGTTCTAACTTGAGACCTTGAGATTCAGGTAGATTTGCCTTCTGTGGCAACACAGGAGTGCCAACCTTTGTCAGTCGGCAGAGGTGAGAGGACTGCTGCCTGACTCTCGAGCTATGACAACCTAATGAAGTGTTGAAATTCTCTATTTTCCGAAATTCATTTTTCACCCGCTCAGGCCTCCAGTTAGAACGAACAAACACTAATTGATCGGGCATAGTATGTACTACAAAGACAAAACCACCGTGTATATGCAAACGACATTGTAACTACGAAATGGGGGAACGTCCTTCTAACTAAATGAAATATTGGCTGCATTTGCTGTCTGGTCTTTTCAGGCTTACCAAAAGGATTACATACAAAATAATACAAGAATCGTATGCACCTAATTGAAATATTTAAATATTTGTAAGTTATGTTGATGTTAACATAAATGCGATGGCTCTGTTTATGTAGCTGTATGTCTGTGATTATAGTGTCAATTGCAGCATGGGTTTTTTGAAATGGAAATGATTTCCTGAGTTATTGAGTGGATTTTTTAAGCTTTTAATGTGACCATCTTTATTTTGGCCAAATTTTGCTTCAGAATCAATGGGTCACATTGCTGTAGCAAAAGTTCAAAATCGACCCATCGGTCAGGAATGAAAGATTAACAGAACAAGATATTACAGATTAAACGATGCATTTGGAATTGCTGGAAGTCCTGCCAGATTCCCGCCTATTCCACAACAACACCAATAACATTCGGGTGATTACAACCTCCCATTGCATCGTTTAATCAGTGATATCTTGTTGGTTTCGGCAGTTTTGATCTAGGAATCAGCGGGCCGATCATTTACTTTATCGTTAAACCGATCGTCAAAACTATCTACGAGTGATGCTATTGGTCAAAAATTGTAAAACTTGGCTGTTGCTATGGTAACCATCGTTAAGAGTCTTGTGTTATAAAGGCTATTCATGAGTAACCAGAAACAAATAGAGACCCTGCACAAAGCTTGCGACAGGTGTCCACTTTTCTGGTTCAATTTTTGTCGGAACTCATCGAAACAACAGCCTACCTTCGCCTATTGTTGACTGATGAGCGCGTAGTTTGCATTCGCCAAGCAAAACCTGTTTTTCGTTTCTGGGACCGCGGACCAATCACAGCCTTTTGTTGAGCTCACCATCCAACATTAGGCGAAGGTTAATTGTTGAGGTTGATGAGTCCCGACAAAATTAGTTCACCAGTAGTGGACACCGTGCGCAACCACGGGAAGAATAGGGAGTGCACGGTCTTTATTTGTCTCTGCGAGTAACCTTTAAAAAACGGACCTTATAGCGATGGTTACCATAGCAACAGCTAAGTTTTACAATATTCGACCAATAGCATCACTCATATGCAGTCTTAACGATCGGTTTAATGATGAAGTAAATGATTGGGCCGCAGGCATTACTAAGCATTTTGGAGGACGTAGAATTTGTAATCGCAAAAAGTTTGCATCAATTGTTTGATTTTAAAGCTTAAACTTTTTTTTTCTTTTTTCGGAAGTTTAAGGGTCCTCTTTCGTCAACTAGGGCCCAAAAGACGAAATAGAAGAGAGAAGAAGAAGAAAAGATGAAAGAGAGGAGAGTTACATCCGTGTCCTTCCGAGATGACAAGATCATCAAATCTTGTCACCTTGGCTTGGATTTGAACCTGGGACCTCTAAGTCCGTGGCCAGTTTCGCTAGCCATCTAATCGCGGAGGCCGACTAGCATAAATTTCTATTCAAAAGTGCACTAATGAGGGAAATACTTTGAATCGTAATTAGTTTGGAATCAGAGGTCCTCAGACAGCAATCGATATGATATATATTAAAACAGTCTATTGTAGTTTGTAGTATTGTAGTTCATATTTTCAAATTTTATTTAATGAGGGCAATTTTTTTTGTTTGTTTTGATATGCGTTCGCTCATACAATGAACTGTTTTGTCGCAGATTTATTAACTTTTTGTTTGTTTTTTATTTTTCAGATGATTATCAACCACGTCCTTTCAAACCGGTAAGCAAATTTAAACAATAATATTCCTTAGACAGAAAAGGCAATTGGCAATTACTGCGTAAAGGTCAGCTTTATGCAGAAGTGAGTCAAATACATACAAATACAGCAGTGAGTTCCGTTCTGCATGGAAAAAAATCGATCAACTTGAAGCTGTCTAACAATAGTTGAACAATAGTTTCATGTTAAAGTTCAATTTGCCCTTGGGCTGCTTAGTGAAGGGCTAAATAGCAATTAAAAAGAAATCTGGCAACAGAGTGTAAATAAAATAAATGTATAAATACAAATAAGTTGTTTAAAAATTAAATAGAATTCTCAACATGTATCTCATAAGTGTACAGTAAAAGATCTTTGTGTCGAACCGTAAGGAAACCAGAAAAAAGTTGGAAACAACAGGCAATTCAACGAAGGCCAGACACGATGAAAGTCGAATTATCAGCAAAATTGCGCAAAGTTCAACACAACAAGCTTTTTCCGAAAAATCTTTTTGCTTCAAGGATAGCTCTGTTTATCTCTGGACCAAATAACCCATTTTTCGTTAGTTCCGCCATGTTCCGCATTACGATCTTCCACCGACAGCTCTGATGCTGATCGCAAAAATCAGCACCTAATCGCGATCATGTGCTGTGGGATCTCTGCCTGCCCAGGCTCCCAATTTAGTCTTGTAATTTTCTGTCACTGGCTAGTCCACCGCTAACCACTCCGCCATTAGATAGTCTGCCGCTGGCCGATCCGCCTCTGGCCAGTCCGGCTCATGCATAAGTCCTGTCTCAGAGTGAGGCAGCATGAGCCATCTGATTCTGGTTTGTTTGCCTCATATTTTTTAACCTTAAATTGAAAATTGTAACTAATCCAGCGGACAGTGGTTTTAAACGAAAGTGCAAGTGTTTAAGAGTGGCTATCTGGACATAGAATTCTTTTAAAACGATCCAGGTGAGAGAATGTTGCTCGTTTCTGTCGTTCGTAAGTCTCTTTACTGTGCAAATCTTTCCAAAAGAAACAGTTTATATCGATTTCTGTGTCCAGACAGCCACTCTGAAACGCTGGCACTTTCATTTATAACAAATTTCAAATGTATTCATCACAATTTTTTTTTTTTTTTTTTAAAGTTAAAGGTCAAAAAAGTGAGGCAAACTAACAATCCTGTGTGAGAAACGTCCAAAAGAGATTTCCATCATAACTGTCTTCATGTTGCCTCAACATAATGTCCCACAAATCCTATCTATTGCTATAGCTCGTTGGCTGACTCCAATATGAAAATATATTTCTGGGAAAAGGGGGACCAAAGTACCGTATTTACCCACGGATAGTGCGCACCTAAAAATCAATTTTTTGCCGAAAAATCGGGGTGCGCACTATACGCGGGGTCTTCGCGAAATTAGCCCCGTAAACAGTCGGTGAAGCATGAATACAAACACCAATGCTTTCCTCTGTTCAACTATAGCGGAGCACGCCCGTTATCGCGACGAAAAACTAGTTTCTTATCGGGAATTAGATCGCGAGATCGCGTTTCAAATGCGCGCATGCGCGTATACAACTTGTTTTGTTTATTTCCGCTCCCCGTAGGCCCGTACAAAATCAGAATGTCTTACCCTCGCCCGAGACAGGTGGCGCGTCGTGAGGGTGTAGGCGTGGCTACAACAGAGATAACAGGGTGCCGTGCATTATTAGGTTGCGTGCTCTGCCAGCAAGCGCTTGCACGCGCCACATGTCACGGGTTGCGGAAGTCGAGGTCAACCGGTTTCTTATCAGAGAGGGGAGGGTTACCTATCTTATCTGCCATCTATTCGTATTGTTACGCAAATTAGGGTTATGTTTTGATTGACAGGTGTTTGATTTATTGCTCTGGTAGGCTGTATTAGTGCGCACTATACGTGGGTTATGGGTTTTTTTTTTTTTTTTAGCTCCAAAATTTAGGGTGCGCACTATACGCGGGGGCGCACTATCCGTGGGTAAATACGGTATAGACGCCTAACTTAATACAGCTAATAATTTTGCTATTTTTTATTGCTTACAGCGAAAACAACCTCCGTACTCAGCCGGCGAAACGTTTACGCATGTAGAATGGGAGGCAGGTACTGAACACGAAGTCCACATCCCCTGGTTTGTCAACCCTGGTCAGTTCCATGTACAGTTATTGAATACCCACTCAGATTTTCGAACCATGATGAATTCCATGCAGCCTGACTACGGTAAACGAGAAGCCCTCGGGTCGGGCTCGGTGAACGTTGGTGACTGTGTTGCAGCCAGATTCGCTGATGACAAAGTTATCTACAGAGCTGAAGTCAAGGAATCATCTTTTGGCTGTAAGTGTTTCTTTGATTTGTTGAATGATTACTGTCCAAGTTGTTGTTATTCTCACAATTACTGATTTTTAGTTATTGACTATTGTCAATGAAACTGTATAGGGGCGGGGTGACACTATGTCATAGGTTCTGTCCAAAAGGCAGGCAGCATGGCTCGTTTGTGTAACCAGTTGCATCATTTGCGGGGGGGACTACCCCCCTCCAAAGATTGGCTAAAAGTAAGAAGGTGCTGACTTTTTTTTTTTTTTTTGTATAAAAAAAAGTTTCAAATTAGTGAAACTCATCAAGCGATTCTCATCAGCGCTCCTCTCCTTACTTTTATCCCGTGTGTAACAATCTGGGGTGATGAGCAAAAAAAGTTTCATCACATCCCCCCCCCCCAAAGCCAAACTCTAAATGATGCCCCTGTGTCTGCCTCTTTTTTTAACCTTAAATCTAAAAATGTTATCAAGTCAGTCGAAACTGGTTTTGAGCTAAAGTTCTAGTGTTACTTAGTGGCCATCAAAGGTGTCTACAGACTAGAAAAACCTTTAAAACTGGAAAATGTCAGAACCTTTAGCCCTACCAGAAAAAATCTGAAAAATCTCAGATAACTGACTCTCTAGATCTGACATTTTATTCTCTTTAAAACTCGGGGAGGGGGGGGGGGGGGTTGAAGGAAAATTACACTTGTTGATTTTTTTCTGTGTTTTTTCATGCTATTTTCAATGTGGTTGGTTGGAAGCACGATTGGAAAGTTTTCAATGCGTTCGGTTGGAGGCCTGATCGAATTGATAGAAACTCTGCATTGGAAACTCTTGCAAAAAATTGGGAAATTTTGGAGAAAAGATCAAGAAAAATCAGGAATTTTTAATACTCAATTCCTGTAGACTCTCTGTCATCTGAAAACCGAATTTTTTTCCTGTCTGTGAGTAGAGGCAGAGTTGGGAAAATAGGAGTGTAATCGATTACACGATTACTGGGTAATCGCCAATCGGTAATCGTCAAAGCTTTGGATGGGAATTAAATGTTTTTTTCACTGATAAATAGTAAGCTTTAGGGTCTTTTTGATTAGATCTAATTCTTCTGCAACTAATATGATAGGTGGCTTGTAAAAACTCATCCCTGATTTCCATAAAATCACCCTCTGAAAAAATGACTATTTTGCTTACTTAGTGATTGTGTAATCGATTACCACCCCTGTCGGTGATGCGTCGTGACGCAGCCCAACACGCCTCATTTGCCCAACTCTGAGTAGAGGCACCTTTTAATCGCGGCTGCAATTCGCGCGAATCTAGTCCAAACCCGCACCAAATACCTCAAGGTGCTTCGCTGATATCAAAAATGCAGCGCAACAAGAAGCAAAATCTCTACTTTCTATCTTTTTCTATTAATTTGTAATTTTAATTCCTTCTTGCACACAGCATACAATGTTGAGTTTGTCGATTTTGGAAACTGTGCGGATGTAAAAACCGATAATATCTGGTATATCAGCAACGAACACTGTACACTTCCGTGTCAAGCCGTCTTATGTACTCTGAATGACGTTGCTCCTGCCGATGAATCGGGCGAATGGACTGAAGACACCATTTCTAAATTACGCAAATTCTTTGAGGGTGACAAGTATGTTTGCACTGTTTTGTCATTCGACGAAGAGACAAAGTCATATTCTGTTGATTTGCTGAATTCAGTCGATAACACCAATGTAGCTCAACAGTTGATTGCCGAAGGCTTTGCTGTATCCACCTTGGCAGAACCTGTTGCCGTTGAAAGTAAGTATTTAATTCAGTTCTTGCCTATCTACTTATATATTCATCTATTTATCTCTTCATTCACAAAGAGAGTTGAGGGAGATGAAATGGAGCAAGAGTTATACAGTTGCGTAGAGAGAATATTATATGGGGAAAAAAAAAAAATGGATAGAGAAAGGAAGCAGAAACAGAGAGTGGAGTAATATTTCTTATGAGAAAAGAGAGAGAAAAAATATATTTATAGCTCTTTACCTCCTTGAATGCTCTAGGTATTCCCTTCCCAATTTTGAGTCCCTGGCAGATTTTCGTTACTCTCCTCTTTCCTCCCATCCTTTGTTTTGAGAATACTTTAATGGGTCTGTTGCAAACTTTTGCTACAAAGATAAATAGTGTTTCATCATATGTAAAATCGCCTGAAAAGTCCATTGGTGGCATCAAAAAGTCATGAAATGCGATAATAAACTCACAAGAGACGTTTAATGAAATCCAAGATGGCAGTAAAATATTGAGCAATCTGTATGCATGCACCTGTAACATCCAAGGATTGCCAATGTTTACAACCTCACAGCTTCAGGGGGGTGATCACGGAGGATCGGATCGTTTCGGTATCGTTATCGTTATCGTTTACATGTAACCTTATGGGTGGCTCAACTGATCGAATCATTTTGAGCTCCTCGTAACGATTGAAACGGACGAAAGGAAGCGATGAGTCGCAGGCTGTCGTAATCTTGATCGTTTGAAGTAGGAAGAGGTGAGGAGGGGATCACCTGCGTGTTCGAGTTGCGCAGAAGCAAGCCCATTTGATTTAATGCAAACGATAACGATAACGATACCAAAACGAAACGATCCTCCGTGATCACCCCCCAGGTTGCTCGATATTTTACCGCTATCATGGGTTTCATTAAACGTCTCTCGTGAGTTTTATACTACATTTTATGACTTTCTGATGCCACCAATGGTCTTTTCTTGAGTTTTTACATGAGATTGGACACTCTATAGCGCTGTAGCAAAAGTTTGCAACAGACCCATTGTATTTTCTACCCCTTCTTTTTTTATGCAGTCCAGTTGTTCGCTGTAAAATATCAGCATAACAAATCGCCATATTTGGGCGGCTGGACTGTACTACTTCTACTACTAGTTATCTATTCATTTATTAATGTATTCAATATTCATTAATTTGTTTACTGTAAACAATCGAGTTTTTCCAAGAGTTGCACTGAGATGGATATCTAGCAGTGTTGTCACATTGTGGTAAAGAAGCAGTCACTGATGTTACGACAACAGTATACTTAGCCGATACAGTAGCGAAACTCAATGTTAGAAAACTGGCAAATGCCCCCCCCCCCCCCATGGTCGGTAGTTTGAACTAACATCTTTCATTTGATTTGCATTGGACACGACCAAGTAGGTGGCGCACCCAAGTAGTTGGAAGGTTGTAACTCAATTCTCCTATTTCATCACATTGAAAAACGACATTAGAAAAGCGCTCCTATAGAGTTCTGCTACTGTATGGGAGAAGTGTATTGAGGTTATGATGATTTCAGAGAAAAAAGTGAGAAATGTATAGGAGTTAATAATGGGGGGGGGGTCTCCCCCAGAATATTATCGGGGGTCTGGGGGTTTCCCCCATAAAATATAAGGGTGTCTGGGGGCCCCCCCAGATTAAGTGAGATAGTGTTCGTAGGGTATTTCCTACAGTTTATTTTTTTAACCAGTCCAGTCATTCACTGTGAAATATCAGCATAACATACCGCCGTATTTGGGCAGCTAGACTTTACTACTACTACGATTGCTACTACATACTTATAACTGAGATTTGCTTATCAATAATTTTTCCTTTCCTTTCATTCTCTAGGTGAAGATCCAATTGACCTTCCTCTGCTAGTCGATCAAACCATGTGGGCTCATGTGTGTGCCGTAGTCTGCAAAACCCAATTTTTCGTCCATCTGGAAAAAGGAAAATTAGATTCGATCCAGGCTCTAGTTGATGCTTACATCGAGACGAACAAAGAAGTAGTGAGTAGCTCGACTTTATCTATTTTCCTATTTTTGGCCCATTTTTGCTTCCTCTGGTTAGTAACCCTACCAGGAGGGTTTTTTTTTTTTTTTTTTTCTCTCCCTCAAAATAACGGCAAAGCAAATATCTTGTTCTTCTGCCCTAAACACAATTAAAAATTGAACCTAAGACTTATATTAATATGAAATTAAAAATAAAAAGAACATTAAACCTTTTTTTTTAGGAAGTAAGCATTTCTTGTTTACAAATTAAAAAAAAGAAAAATGTATTTATATTTGTAAATAATTTGTTTACTTAATTGTTTACTTTGGCTGAACAGCTCGTTTATTATTGTGTTATCATTATTTACAGCTAATTTTATTGTTTTATATATTTGTAAATGTAAAAAATAATCCTGTTCTTCGTATTTTTTCTCATGATATCGTAATCACAGCTTATCAGTTTTGTGCAATCTTTGAAGTCACCAGTGGGAACATCTACAACTGATGAACCTTATCTATAGGAAATTTATGATTCAAAATTGTTGCTAAATAGGGCTGTTGCACACTTTTGCTATAAGCGATCTATTAGTTTATCCTTGTGTAAAAACCTCCAAAAATCTCAATGGCAGCACCAAATACTTCCGAAATCCACTCCTATATTCAATAAATGTTTTTTTTTGCGCGAGCACAATGGTGGCGTAGGGCAGTAATAATTGGAAATTTCCATCTAATAATACTGTAACTCCATCAAGAAGTGACCAATAAGAGACAACTTTTCTTTGACACTGGTGTCACCAGGTGTCACAGTACCATTAATCAAATGTGGATCACTAATCTGGTGCCTAACTACTCAGTGAATCTTCCTTGACAGCATAGAGAGAGTGACGTAATTAAGATAGGAATCTTCCATTATTAAATCCGCATGCTGCCATCACGCTTGCGCATTTAAAAGCCTCTTGTAAGTTGAGGAATGGATCTTGTGAGTTTTTAGTACTATCATTGTTATTTTTAGAGATTTTCGCATCTGAATCAATCATTTAATTCCTTACAGCAAAAGTGTGCAACAGCCCTATTACAACTCAAAACTGGTTTGTTGGTTTGATTTATCAAAAATGTCATTGGCCGTTTATAAGTTTGACAAATTTTGAATTAAAGTTGAATATTTTTCCGAAAGAAATGGATCTTATGTAAAAAAAAGTATCCTTTTTATTGGTCTCCTATCCTATCTCTCTGGTTTCCTTTTTGAACATTTTAGTTAGAAAAGGATGTATGGAGCAGGTAGTATCCTTACCAGAGCTGCTGTTTTGCGTATAACTAATGACATTTTTCAATTCACCGATGACTCCACCGGTTGAGAAAAGATTACACATTTCAGTTCAGTGTATGACTGTAAAGCACAAAAATACTCTAATCTGCTATCTTTTCTCAACCGGTGAAGACGTCAATGACTTTATAAAACTTGCGGTTATTTCAATTAATGAACAGTTTCCGCCGATTGAGAAAAGATTACAGATCATAGTATTTTCATTCATAATAGTCACACACTGAACTGAACTGTGTAATCTTTTTTCAACCGGTGAAATCATCGGTGAATTGAAACATGTCATTGATTATACGCAAAACGGCAGCTCTGATCCTTACATCTATCCTTGTCTAACATATATGCGTTGATGGAGAGAAGAGAGATATATAGGGTGACTGTAAAAAAGTCCCCACTCAGAAGTCGGGATAGTTGCCGCTTGAGAAAATGAAGGGGCTTTTTGTCATTTGAGGTACAGTTTTTCTTTACAAACATGTGATAAATTCAACTCAAAATTAAGAATACCTGCAAATGAGGTAGTAGTAAATAAAATGGAAGAAGCTCCTTCAATTTCTCATTCCGCAACCACCCTAATTGCTGAGTGGGGACTTTTTTTATAGTCGTCCTGTAAAATTGCCTGTTGCGCCCCAGATTTTGTCACATCAGATTTTTAAGTCTCTTTTTCTTTTCTCAATTTAGGAAACGTCTAAATTACCCGAGGAGAAAATAAAATTAGGAGAGTATTGTGTCGGAAGTCCGGACGGCGAAACATGGTACCGAGCTCAAATAACCGACATGAACGGCACTGCTGGTGTGGTCATCACTTTCATTGACTATGGAGATTCCGCTGATGTTGCAAGGGATAGTGTAAGTTTATTAGTTTATTATAAGTTTATTAGTTCTGTATACAAACCCTTTTATTCATTCAAAATATCGGAGTGTCAACGGCCATAACCCAGAGCGAGAGCCGCCATTTTGTGCCTATTTAACGCCATTTTTCTGTTCATTGATGTAACCACACAGATAAATTACACAGGTCAGGTCAGCGTATCACCGACTATTACAATCATAATGGAAACTCTTATAGGATCCAAAAGAAGAAAAGATTTGGAATTAACCAGCATTAGCTGGCAACCGTGTTCTCTCACTGCTCAGTATAGACAAACTAAGGATTAAAATGGGAACTAGACCAACAATAAATGAAAACTTCCGAGACGTTTCGGTGCACTCACAGCACCATTATCAATCGAAAAAATGAAAATAAAATAAAAACAAAATACAATAAACTCTCGATTTACCGGAAAATTTTTCCGGTCCCGGCCAAAGTCCCGTAAGAACAATGTTAAATTTCATTCGATTTACCGGATCGCGAATTACCGGATTTTTTCTCGGTCCAAAGAAGAAATTTCTTCTCAATTTACCGGACTTTGCTTAGATATAGCAGTTTTTTCCCCGTGACACGATGCCGCGATCTCAAAGGATCACCATGAGTGACTCTCCAAACTCATCAGTTGCGGTGTTTTGAAAAACGCGTCAAGCGGCAGGGAAGCTTCGCTGCCTTCCCGCGCTGACAGCAGCGCAGCGTTGCCGCCCGTAGTGCGTTGGCTCCACGCGCTCACGCGTGAAGCATGTAGTTTATGGCTTTGGCACTTCAAGAACTTGCCAACATTGGCAACGCTGGCTGACAGCTAGATCGGCTGAACCTCTTTGGAAAAAGTCAGCTGATTTTTTCCGGAAAAAGTCAGCTGATTTTTTCCAAAGAGATTTTTAGCGAAGAGAAATGAAAACACTCAACAAAGGAACGGTTAGTGCTAAATTATCGTGTCCTAATCCCCCACGCGTTTTTTGTGCTTTTGTAAATATAACCCTTAGGTTCGTCGAAAACAGTGAAATTGGGGGGGGGGGGAGAAAAAACTACCGAAAAATTCCGCGATTTCGCCGCGAAAAATGCGAGTTTTCGGTCCGCGATTTCGCCGCGAAAAATGCGAGTTTTCGGTCCGCGATTTCGCCGCGAAAAATGCGAGCTTTCGGTTTACCGGATTTTTCGGCCGGTCCCCTGAAATCCGGTAAATCGAGAGTTTACTGTACTCAGAACGAGGAGCGCACTCCACAAAGTTGTATTAACAAAATACTGCAACATCAGTTTCATTACAAAACAGACCAACAAAACGCAGACAGAGCCTCAATCAGTTGTTACCGTTTGGAAAACTGGAGGTATGCAACACTCAACTTTTCCACGTCTTCCTGGTAGCTGCATATGGAGTCTCTATTTTTTAGAATGTGAATCATTTCTAACACAGCTCTAGCATTGTAATTTTTCTCCTGTACTAGAACATGGATGTTATCAAAATCAAACGGATGACCACACACTTCCTGATGCTGATAAAGGGCAGTTTTACCATCACTGTTGTTGTCACGTTTGTGGCCATACTTCTCAGTATGGCGAACATGCTTTTTAAAGTTATGTATATTTATGATCAAGGTTGATCAACAAGCTACAGCAATAGAGAAGCTGATACTTGTTATTAGTCTTATCTCAAAAAGTGACTGCATTTGTGATCTGAATCTGGTTTGTTTGCCTCACTTTTTTTAACCTTAACCCTTTACTGCGCGATTTTTTTTTTCGTTCGAAAACATGATTTTTCAATTGATTTTGACTCAAAATGAAAGTGAAAAATAGTGAAAAAATTCCTAGCATTAAATCTTGCGCCCAAGAGATCTGCAAAGTACTAAATTTAACATAGGCCAGTATAGGGAGAAAATTAAGGTCAAACAGTTAAGTATGTTTTCTAATGCTCAGATGGCGCCCAACGTGGGGCCTTGCTTTTTCAGACTTCGGTGAAAAATTGAAACTTTTCCTCGATATGTGCGAGGGATGACGACGTGGAAAAAACTGATATTTTAACTATAAGAGTTCAAAATGGAGGAAATATATTTTGTGCCTCAGGGGTGCCATGGCGCAGTTAAGGGTTAAACCAAAAGTTTTAATAAATCCAGAGGAAAGTGGTTTTAAATGAAAGTGCAAGTGTTTCAAAGTGGCTAGCTGGACACATAAATTTAATGCAACTATCCAGGTGAGAAAATGTTGCTCGTTTCTGTTTTGTGTCAGTTTCTTTATCATGCGAATTCTTCCGGAAGAAATAGTTATATTGATTTCTGTGTCCAGATACCCACTCTCAATCTCTTGCTTTTTCGTTTAAAACCAATTTCCACTGGATTAATTACAATTTTTTTTTTTTTTTTAAGGTTAAAAAAAGTGAGGCAAACTATAACTTTCAAAAGAAAAAGTATCCTGGTCAAAATTCTAATTTTAATTTTTCGGTTGTTTTTATTAGAATTTACGATTTTTCAACACTTGAAAGTCACAAAATTGCTCAAATCTTACGGATATTTGAAGGAGTAAAAATTTTGACTAGGGTACATTCTTTTGAAAGTCCCCTGGGAGATTGGACATTGGGCGTTATATGTACTATGACCTTCGAAAGAAAGTTCCCTGGTCGAAATAATTACTCTTTTAAATCTCGGCAACCTTTAAACAATTTTGCGTCTTTCCAAGTGTTTAAAGACTAATCAAAATATCCCTTTCAGAGTACATCATGAACGATCAAAACTTCTATTGGAAACAACGGGGAAATTTAACAAATAGAATTTCAACTCGGGTACTTTCTTTTGAAAGTCATAGTACAGTCGGCAATTTAAATAATGTCAGTCAACTCCTTAAATTTAGGGCCAGGTAGGCCACCCGCAACACTTAAATTCATTGTGACAAGTATTGCAGATTGCCTACCTGAACCAAAATTTAAGGAGTCGACTGACATTATTTGATTCGTTAACTGTACCTAATTACTTTTGAACATTCTAAGATTGTAGAATCATATTTTTGGACATTTTAAAAATTGGTCGTACTTGTGTTTTGAACAAGAGTGTGATGGACATCACTTGTTATTGGACTTTTGTTTTGGACATGAAAATTTTGGACAGATAATCTTGGAATTATTCAATTATAATGCAAGTAGGACTGTGTACGTGGAATTATTCAATTATAATGCAAGTAGGACTGTGTACGTTAAATCTTGTGTGTGCAAATCTTCTCATTAACCAGCTAATTAATACTTTCGTTTCCTCTTTGGCGGTTTAGTTGTATGCGCCTACTGAAGATCTTCTAGTCAGTCCTGGTCAAGCAATCGAATGCAGTTTACCGGATGATGCGACCATTGATGAAGAAAAGTTAGAAAACTATATGGAGAATGAAGATACTGCAATTATCATCCGCGTTCACTCTGTCGATGAGAACGGAAAGTAAGTTCACGTGTTAGTAAATATATTTACTCCATACTTTCCTTGTAGCTTGGACCAATGAGCTATAGGCTGTCTCAAGAATGATTGGACCAAAATCTATTAATACCAGGTCAGTCCAGTAGCAAGTAGGCGGGGCTAACGCGTTCCGTTTCACATCATCTCCTCAGTCTGCAAGGCATCATCACCCCTGTTGTGCGGTTCACTCGGCGGCAGAGCTGCCGTTTGGCGTATTTTTTCAATTCACCGATGATTCCACCAGTTGAGAAAAGATTACACAGTTCAATTCAATGTATGGCTGAAAATTATGAAAATACTCTGATCTGTAATCTTTTCTCAACCGATGAAATCATTGGTGAATTAAGAAATATCATTAATTATACGCAAAACGGCAGCTCTTCTCGGCGGAATACTACGATGAATGAACTGAGTAGGTATGGACCGCTTACTGGATTGACCTAGTATTAATAGATCTTGGATTGGACTTGAGATCTGTAGGTTTGAATGAAAACATAAACTTCTGCTCCTAACTAATCAGGTTGCCGTATCTGAGGATGGAAGCTGATGTTTTCATGAAAGCCGTATAAGTGTCAAATCCAATCTTTTCTGGGTGAAGCTGTAGACCTGTGCGATTAATATAAACAGAATGTCTCGGAACTTTTAATCGTCATACAAATAAACTATCGTGAACTTTCTTACATTTTGATTGCATGATTAAAAGTACTATAGTAAAGTAAAAAAAAAATTAATTAAAATGGTGCTCATACCAACTTTGCTAAGACAATTGACGAGTCAATTCAAGTTAAAAATTAGCAATAATTACGATGAGCATATTGTAAAATTAGGAACTTTACTCACAGACTCGTAAAATGACTTTATAAAGTTTAAAGCCCAATGGTAGAGCCATGCAGTTACCATGGTTGATTCCTATGTAATTTGAGACTTGTGGTGGGTGAGCGGGCGGGCGGGCAAGCAAGTAAATTAATTAATGAGTAAGTTAATAAATAAATCTGTAACCATCTTTTTTCTTTTTCTTTCTAGGCTCATTGTCACTGCCTTCGATCGAGATGGAAAAGACCTCTTCACAAAAACTGAAGAAACAATTGAGCCCTATTGTAGGTTACCGGTACTACGACAGCGTGAAAAAGTATCAATCGGACACGCAGAAAACAGTGAAACAGACAAAGGTAGTTTCGTTTCGCTTCTTTATGCCTCCCAAGCCGATGCAGTCGCCGAATTTTTGGACACCTTATTTGACTACGCAGAATCCGCAGAAGAGCTCACAGAACCGGTAGCGGGATCCGTTTGTGTTGTCAAATCACCCGCTGATGAGCAATGGTACCGAGCCAGGATAATTGCGGTCGAACCGGAATTGAGTGTGGAATATTTGGACTATGGAAATAGCGAAGTTGTGCCCGTTGAAAATCTACGAAAGACGGACTCATCCCTTGCTTATCCTCCATTGTTTGCTGTGTTCCCAGTTTATTTACCTGTTACCAACTTCTCCGCATCTGAGTTGCTGGAAAGTCATGCTGATACGGAGTTCGCAGCCAACTTTAAACTCCATGAAGGCAAGTGGTACGCAAATCCTGAAATGACTGATGGTACCCGTCTTTGTTCTACTCTGGTGAGTGAAGGGAAAGCAGAAGAAGTAACCCCGGCTATTTACACCGAGCCGGAAACGATCCTCTCAAAATGGCAGTCGGAAGGCCCTACATCTGTTGTGTGCACTTACGTTGATAACCTGAACTTATTCTACGTCCAGCTGGCTTCTGAAGGTGAGAACCTTGAAAAATTACAAAATGAGTTACAGACCGACACAAGTAAAATGATGCCTCTTATCGGTAGATCTGAAAGTGTTTTTGCTGCAAAATATATCGCTGATGAAACTTGGTACCGAGCTGTTTTCTCCTCGGATGAAATGGTCAGATTTATCGATTATGGGAACGACGATCACCTTGATGAAGTTAGAAAATTACCCACAAAATACCGGGAAATTCCGTTCTATAGTGTTGCTTGTAGTTTACCAGTAATTCCAGTTAAAAGTGCTGAATGGCCAACGGAAACTGTCGAAAAATTCCGAAGTCTGATTGATGAAGCCGAAGAATTGCAAGGTGAAATTTTATCAGTTGAAGAAGATGTCGCAACCGTTAAGTTAACCATAAATGATAAGCATGTAAGTGATATTTTGATAGAAGAGGGCTTAGCAGCTCCAAAACCAATCATTCTACCCGTCTGTCATATCAACTCGCTCACTGATTTTTACATTCAAGATGATTTTACTGCAATTGAGAAAATAACCACAGTCTTAGAAAATGCCGAAACGTGGAACACTCCTGAAATTGTTGCTGAAGGTTCGACTGTTGCTGCTAAATTTGATGAAGATGAACTTTTTTACAGAGCAAGAGTCACAAAAGTAGCAGAAGACAACACTGAAGTGTTCTTCATTGATTATGGTAATATTGCAACTGTTACGGAACTCAAAGAACTTCCGGAGAGTGTAAAATGTGTAAAAGCTCTTGCGAAAAAATGCGCTTTAGAATTCTCAGAAAGTTTAGTAGCTCCAGAAACAGTTGAGAAATTCAAAGAAATCTCTAATTTCGGCGAAACGTTGTTTACAGTTAAAGAAATTGAAACAACTGAAAATTTAACCAAGCTTGATTTACTGTTGGAAGAAGAAAGTGTCACCAAACAGTTGATTGAATTCAACGCTAAAAATATCGAAGTAACCGGGAAAATATCACATGTCAATGCTCCAACAGATTTCTACATTCAGTGTGTCAGTGATGAAGGTGTGCTTAATGAAATAACAGATTCTTTACTCTCGGCTAATAAATTGGAAAAAGTCGCTGAAGTCACCGAAGGAATGCTCGTTGCAGCCAAATTTGAAGATGATGCTTTCTATCGAGCTAAAGTTTTATCGGACACTAACTCCGTGATTTTCATCGATTTTGGTAATGTCTTTGCCTCTGATGATCTAAGAATCCTACCGGAAGATTTAACCGTTGCCCCACCTCTGGCAAAACATTGCAGCTTGCAACTTCCTGAAGAAATTGAAAAATTCGCGGAATCATCCGGAGTTCTCCTTGATACAGTCACTGGTGGCCATGAGTTAAAAGTGAAGTATTTGAACTTTGAAGATCCTCGACTCGTTTACGTGGAATTAAATGAACAAGATGTTGTAAGTCTCTTATTGCAGGCCACCGAAGAACAAGATACGGTCTTATTAAATATCCCTGAAGATGCGCCGTACCTCGTCTGTCACATTAATTCCCCGGTTGAATTCTTCATTCAGAATGATTTTGATAATCTGGATGTAGTTATGACCACTCTTGGTGAAGAAGATAGCCTTACAAAGCTTGAAGAAGTTAGTACAGGCGCCAAAATTGCTGCAAAGTTTGTTGATGATGATTTGTGGTATCGAGCGGAGGTTTTATGTAAGGATGAGGAAGGAGCTTCAGTTATTTTCTTGGATTATGGTAATAATGCTGTTGCAACTGAGTTTGCTGAAATTCCTGCAGCAATCGCTGAAATACCACCGTTAGCCAAAAAATACTCTCTTAAAACTCCTGAAGGCATCACTTCGTGGCCTGAAAGTGTCAAAGACAAGTTTATCGAACTGATGGCTGTTTATGAGTACAGGTGTCAAATTATTGGCGATGAAAAAGATGATGTTATTGACTTGAAATGTGTTTCAGTTATTGTTTCTGAAGAATTAGCCAAAGATCTAAGTTCCGATGTTTTAACGGACGAAGATTTGCCCCATACTGTTAGCCACATTAACTCACCCTCTGAGTTCTTTGTCCAGAAAGATTTCGACAATATAGATTTAGTCATCACGACTTTGGCAGATGAAGATAGTCTTAGTAAAATTGAAGAAACAAGCTCTGGATCCAAAGTCGCTGCTAAATTCATGGAAGATGAAAGTTGGTATCGAGCTGAAGTTTTAAGTAAAGGTGAAGAAGGAACCTGCGTCCTTTTTATAGACTTCGGTAATACAGGGTTTGTTACTGAGTTTGCTGAAATTCCGGAAGCCATTGCAGAAATCCCACCTCTAGCTAGTAAATACTCATTGAAAGTACCAGAAGGTTTCACGGTCTGGCCGGAAAGCATCAACGATAGTTTTGTCAAACTTATCACAAATAGCGATTATAGATGCCGAGTTCTAGGGGATGAGGATAGCAGTTGTGTCGACCTCAAGTGTGGCTCTGTGATTGTATCTAAAGAACTAGCAAAAGAATTACGTCCGGAAGATAGCAATATGGCTTTAAAAAGCGAAGTTACTATTAAGACTGAAAGCGATGATATGGTAATAGATGAAGCGTCTTTTGAACCGAAGAGTGAAATGGGAGGTGAAGAAAGTGTAAAGGACTCGCCGGACAAGAGCGGTTCTATGTCTGAGGAGTTTTCGGGAATTGAATACAGCCCTGCTGATAGTGATAAATGTGACGTGTCTGATGAGATAAAAGATTCTAATCCTGAAAAGATAACTGACTTGGATGCTTCAGGAATTGAAAGCAACCTTGCTGATAGTGAGCAAAATGCTGAAGCGAGTGAAGTATCTGATAATGAACAGAGCACTGTTGATAGTGAGAAAATCGATGCGATGATAAATCTTTTGGAAGTTGTAGACAAAAAGTTGAATGCACTGGAAATTGATTCTACTCGTCTCGATGATACCGTTTCTCTAAATGAATCCTTAGTAATAAATGAAGAAGATGAAGAAAATCTTGAAAGAAAAGGAAAGACTGATCTACCTGAAGAAATTGCGGAAATAACCGAAACCAATTCCACGGCGAAAACGAAAGTTGCCAGCGTCGACGAAGAGGACTGCGACCGCGATATTGCCGTAGAAGACTCCAACTCGTGCAGTTTAAACAACGTCGAAGCAAATCCAGAAGAATCGAAAATAAATCCGTCATCAAGATTGGAACCGGAAGGGATCAGCGATGATGTTTTTTCTCCACTACGAAAATCTGAAGACACGGAAATCCCTAGCACCCCATCGGACATTAACATCAGTAGCTCAGTTGGTTCGGAATCGAGTCCCAACGTTTCCAATAACTCCAGCGTAAATGCAAATAGTAGCTTTGAATTCTCCACGGCAGTGAAGAAAGAACTTGTCTTCGATGAACCAGCAGTCTGTAATAGTAATAGTTTAGAAGATTCCAAAGTTATCGAATTAGACGATTCCAAAATCACTGACTTAGACGATACCAAAATTACCGACTTAGATGAATCTGTCGTATGTTTCCCCTCCTCTGTAGATGAATCGGATCCTAAAAATTCCGTTTTAGATGACTCCTCTGCAGACTTTGTAAATAGTGCTAATAATACGGTGATTGAAGTACTCTCTCCAGAGACTTCCGAAGATGGTGTTTTACCCACCCGACGAAAATCTCTTATTGAAGAAAAAATAGTACCAGGCAGTATTACCAGAGGTGACCTAGAAGAGCTTCCTGAACCGTCAGAAGTGTCGACGGACAATTTAGAAGAAGCATCTGAGAATGATTCCGACGAAGCTGATTATTTAGCGGTATGCAGTAAGTCCTCGGCGCCCAAGGAACCCCTTGTTGTGGATCCCCCCGTATCAGTTCCTAAAATTCCGTTGGTTGAAAAACTCCTCCCGTTCGCCGTATCGGGAGCTAAAAGCCCCAATGGTAAAGAGTCTTCTTAAAACTGCATCGCTCTGATCTTTCTTATGTAAGGATTCTTTCTGGGTTTACAAGAGTTTAGCCTTATTTTGCGGCTAATTTTATTTTCGTTCAGGTCGGTATTTATCTGTACTGTCTCTGTTTCTTGCCGAAAAAACTTTGTACTCCCATCAATGATTTGTTTTTTTCTAATCGCAATCAGATAATTTTGTTATATTCTATACTCTTAAATATTCTCTTTAATTAGACGAAAAAATCATCTCAAAGTCTCTTTTCTGTACCACTCAATGTGTTGTAATTGATTTTTTTTTTTTGTTTTTCAAAATTACTTTTATCCAGTTATTATCTTTTTAATTGGCAAGAACTATTTTTGAAACCGTTTTACTTTTACTTTTTTTTAAGTCAGGCTTTTTCTACTACTTTTTTTTATTTCCAGTTTTTGTCATCGAATTATACATTTATCTAAAGTGGCAGTTTAATGGGTAACCTGCGTAACCACCGTAGGGGATTTTTAGGTTTTAAGCGTGTAATTTTGTCCATTTATCCCCATGTATTTTGGTGCGGTTCGCAGTGGATTGGAACATGCTTTGATCCACTGTGTGCTGCACTAAAAATACATGGGAATAAATGGACAATATTACACGCTTGAACCTAACTTCAAAATCCTCCATAGTGGTTTAGCAGGTTACCCAAAAGATTGCCAGTCTAGATAAACGTAAAGCTCGTTGGTTTTTATCTCTTTTTCGCCTGAGTTTGTCTACGGATCAATGTAAGATTGATTTAGAATTAATAATTTTGCACTGCAGGGGGCGTCAAAAATTCGGTCACTATCAGTTAATTATTTTAATTATTGTCTTTTTTTTTTTTTTCTTTTTTTTTTTTTTTTTTTTTACAAAAAGCCCCTCAGTCAATGAACTTAAATCAAAGTAAGAATGCTATTTTCTTGAAACGAGTGCTCTCTTTTTCTTGTTAACGCTAAAGATACAAACTTTAATTAGTCATTATTTTGTAAATAGATCTCTCATTGTGTAGGATCAACTATTTTTTAGTCCCTTAATGTAATTTTTAAAGGTGAAACTTATGTCAAAGAGGTGTGGAATGTAGAAACTTTCGTGAAGTCTCTTTCTCAACTTTTTCTATTCATGAATGTAATGTCAATGTAGGGAAAATTTTTTTTTAAAAAGAACAAAAATAATGGTGACACTAATACTTTTGCAATCTATTTCTTAATTTGTTAAAAGCTTTTGTTGCTGTGTTGCCAGATTTTGTACAACAGGTACAAATTTCCCATAAAACTTAATGTAAAATATGTATATTTTTAGCCAAATCTGACAACATTGGTTTTCCCCTAAGAGAAGCAATGGTTATGAAAGCTTTTATCAATTTAACAAGTTGATTTTTCCAGTATTTAGTGTCTCTATGAAGGATTGCCACCGTAAAAGGATTGAAATATTAAAGTTATAAATAGAGCAGCTTTAGATAATTTTTATTCTCTTAGCATGATTCTATCGTCTCAGGTGTGATCTGGCAACAATGTTTTTGTTTCCATTTAAATTACTGTAAAAAATTGATTCCAGGAGAGGTAGATTTCCCTACCGAAAAAGGTAATTTTACCTAGGTCTTATTGCAAAGCCGGATTCAGCAATCTGGCAACTGTGGTTTCTTCCCATTTGAATGTATGAAAAACAATTGATTTGTAAAAGGGCCATGGCTTCTCAAGAATTGGTTGATTCTCTAATGTTCAAATGGAAAGAATGCATGGTTGCCAATTCGCTGGATTCGCCCATGTATGAATGGAGGAAATCAATTGTTGCCTGATCACCGGAGCCATTGCCACTTTCTTCACTCCGGTTCTAAAATTAGTTTTAACTATGAAATGCTAATATTTTTAAATTCTTTGACAATTTTTGCAGGTGCATTCTGAAATTTTTTCCGCACCTCAGAGTATTCTGAAAAATTTAATTTCTTAGTTGTTGAAAAACTTGCTTCCACACTGGTGGGTCGGTTTTGGATTAGACGACCCTGCATATTTTTAAATGTTTGAATAAAATTGAAAATAAGTACAATTTTTGTAAACTTGACTAAAATTTACATTTCTGGGCAAATGTTTTTCAACCCTTCATAGAGAGATTTTTCCCTTATTTTTGTTAAGTTGAATGTGTCTCATTTATTTTTGTACTTGTAAATATTTTTTTAAGTTTCTCACTCTTCATATTCATTGTTAAATAAACATTTATTTATTTTATTTTATTTTTTTTAATTTTACATTTTGGGTGGAGTTAGGTATTGCTAGTTTTTTTGTGTTTTTTTTTTTTTTCTTTTTCTTTTGTTTTCATTTACTTTTCTCCCCCTAATCATCCATTCTTTTACCTTTCTTTTCTTATTGTTGCTAAATTTAGTTTCTCTATTTTTGTTACTCAATCATTTCAGCTTTCCGTATTAATACAGTTTTTGTTGCTCTTGTATTTCTGATTTATTTATTCATTTATTTACCCTTCTGCACATCGTTTTTGTGGCCTTAAGCAGTGGCGTTATAATTTTTTCGTTGAGACCCATGTAAAATATGGACTCGCGACAATGCACCGCACACCTTCAATAGTTTGACCTTTTTTACGCGTTAAATGGACAGAATGCAGTGTTCCTAAATCGCATGCTATGTAACTGCACCACAGTGTTGCCAGATCGAGGGTAAGAAGCCTTATCGTCCCCATTTAAAGCAATGTAAAGCGCACAGCTTTTTCACCCCAATCTGGTAACGCTGCTGCACTATGATCTGAGATCAAAAATCAGTGAAACAAAGTCATCATAAATCATCGTTTTCGACCTTTAAAGCTTCATTTAAAACTTCCCGGTGACATTTCTAGGTTTTAATTACTTGTTTAAAGGTTCTCGGTGATTTAAATTGGTCTTGAAAGCTTATTTTCGATAAAATTACTTTATTTTCTGATTCTTGGTCACTTTTTGATGATCTCGGACTATTGTGCACGGCCCAAAGAAAAATAACCTAACCTTATCTGCTAAGGGGGCGGGGCCTCATAAAATTTCCGTTTTTTTGCGAGGGTTTTCTGCCATTTTAGGGGATTATTTTTTCTGTGAGCCGCATTTTATAGATGCATTAACTGCGACAAAAGTATGCAGCTGTTTACTCATTTCGGTAAAAATAACTTGGCGGAACCACTCAAGATGCGAAGTAAGAATAGAAATTTACAAGAATGTCCATGATTAAACAACAGTTTAATGAAACCAAAGATCATAAAAGTTACATTTCTTAAGACTCAGTATGAAAGAGTTAAGTCATTTGGATGACTTTCTGTCGAGGAGAACCAGAGTTGGGCAACCAATTAACCCTTTATGGACCAAGCCCGAGTATACTCGTTTTTCTTCTCTAGTTTACCTCAGAATGTTTCAGTCCTCATTTCGCATGTACGCGACTATCGATGAAAACACTTACAAGATAAGATGTCTTCGGGCGCCTTCAATTCGTAGGATAGGCAATTCCAACTCCCTCGAGTACGAATAGTTAACTACCTTCCCTTTATAAACGGAAGGGTGGCGTCCTTTTGAAATAACCTGGCCCTCAGAGGGTTAATGAGAAATAATGAACTAAATCCGGCAACACTGAAAACTGGGTTTGCTACCTCAGCTGAAGAAAGGAAAACACTCGGAAAGTATAGGTCAGTAATTGTAGATTAATTTGATCGACCCGGGCGCGGCGTTGCCTGACTCACCAAATAATTTCCGATTAATTTTTTGCCCAACTCTGAAGAGAACCCAACTTCTATGGGTTTCCAGTGGCGGTTCATGCAATGTGATGACAATGGATTCCTCCATTTAAACCTAGTTGAAATAATCGATTATTTAGAATCGATATTTTTGCATGGGTTAAATGGTAGAACAACTAGCAGGGTAGCCAGATTGCACAAGCTGCTACTGTGGGCTCCCTTCTGCTGAAAGTCGTCCAACTAAGAATTCATTTAAAGATGAAAGTAAAAATGCGAAGGGTTCCATCGGAATTTTCGAGGTGGCAGCTGACCACAAATTAAGGATATCAAACTTTAGTTTAATGGCAGCCGAAGTCCGTCGTAAGTGAACTGTGACCAAATCTTAACCAACATTTCAGTAATTTTCTTCATGTTTTGTGGCGCCTTGAAAAATTCTTGAATATCCTTGAAAATTTTTTTCGTTTTTCGTTTGCTTGAATATCCTTGAGATTTGACGATGTCTCCAAGTGTATCCTTAATAATAAACGGCTTCCGCTCGCTATTTTGTTGATAATTTCGTCTGAGTGCCTGGGGAAAATTGCAGGAGTTAGCAGGAACTTTTTTTTTTTTTTTTTTTTTTTTTTTTTTAATATTTTTGTCTACCGTTTTCCTCCGGTTAGTGCACTCTGAAGTGAGAATCACTTCAAGAATTTTTGAGTTTCAAAATTCGGAAGAAAAAATAATAAAAGTCGAATCAGGATACGTGTTTGAAATTACTCGTGTAATCGATTGCGACAAGTGCCGCGACGCGACGGTTGCGAACGTTTTTGTTGACAAGTTATGGGAGATATTACATGGACCTTGGATATTACTAGCGGGAACAAAGATACCTGGCCAAGATATGCAATACACAGCACACAATATAAGTATACCTACCATGAAACACTTGTATAAGGTGTGTTGCGTGTTGCATATCCTGGCCGGGTATCTTTGTCCTCGCTAGTGCATTTCAAACGCCTTCAATCTCAAAGGATGCGACATTTGGTGCAGTCCGTGAAACGTGCGGTATGCCGAAAATAGCTTATCTATTCCAGGTTTTAAACTATATCTAAATCGATGGGTACCCGGTTAGTTCCAGATAAGATTTGTAAAATAAGAGCTCCGTGAAAAAATGTCAAATTGGGTTTTTCGTCAATATTTTCGACGACGGTTAAGTCCGGGTCAATCCTGTTGTTTTTTCAGGTTCCATTAATTTCAGATTTTTTTTTTTTTTGTTTTGAGTGATGCGCTGCCATTCAATTTTACTTATTTACTTATTATTTTTCAGACACCATAAAAAATGAGACAAGATTCCTGCCCCCCCCCCGGCCTTTTTTTTAACCGATGCGCCGCCAATATGGAGTCACGCAATTTTGCAGACAAACCTCACACGATTCAACAGTGAGGGGTGCCTAAAAAAAAAAAAAAAATGTAAGTAAAAGTGACGAAACCTTGGTAACTAATAAGAAACGAACAAATGTCAATGTAACCGTATTTGATAATGAACAAGTCACGGTTGTAAATACTGCCTCGGAGTAGATATTTTAAATCCTACTCATACTGCCCCCGTATTTTTCAACTGTCGCGTATTTTTCCCCTCTTACTTATGAAAGCTCTTCAACTTTACGTTCAGCTTCCCCCTTTCCAAAATCAATGCACGCAGCTACCATAGTTAGATTATTCCATTTCTCTCGTCGAGCTTTTGCAAATACTGAAGGAGGAGAAGGGGGCCCCTCCTCTGTTTTTCGGACCTCCTCCAAATGGGACACTGACTGGGACAGGTGCGTATTTTAGATCCTTCCAAAAAGTCTCCCCTTATCGTGAGTAGAATCGTCCCGACATGGTTGCCAATTAGTGCAAAAAATATTCAACGTTTACCTACATTGATTTAAATGGGCAATTTGAATATTTTTCTACGCGGCTGCGTTGCCAGATTAAACAGACAAATATTCAATCTGTGTCCATTTAAATCAATTTTAAAGAATCGCGCTCCCCAAACTGTGCAAATAGGTAAATATATTTGAATCAATGCAAAATTTGAACACTTCCATGTGACATCTGGCAACGCTGTAGTAATTACGGTTGCCAAACTGAGCAGACAAAAATTAATTCAATGTAGGTAAGATTTTAATAACTGGATGAATATAACATGCAAAAACTAGCAACCTGCAGTACTTAATATTGCCAGACTGTGCAGAAATATATTCAAATTTTACATTAATTTAATTAAAAGGGCACTTTTAAATATTTATCTGTCAATCAGTCTAGTCTTATGCGTTAGCCAACTATAATAGCATAAGGACGGTACCATGGTTCATATAATTTTTAAGTGATGGAGTTAACGGTCGTCTTTCTATATTTAATATGGCGTTTAAAACAACATTCCTCTATTAGATTCCATGTGAACGACCAGGGCTGCCGCGAGCCGATTTCAAAAGATACGCACGATCGTATCCAGTCTAGTACGAATTTCAAGAAATAGTACGCCGCAAGATACGCTCGTCAGAATATACGCAAATGAGAAATTTTGCACAAATTATACGCAAATTACACGAAATTTTCCAATTTCCACTCTAATTATGTGAATTTTCCAAATTATATGAAAATTATACAAATTTTCACCAATTTTCTAAGACCTGCAGCTGACTTTTCTGTATTCACTGTTCAAAGATTTTGATTTACTTATACAAATTTAGTTGAAATTTTTGGTGCATAGAGACGAAGATTTCGAAAAAGTACGCCGATTGTACGCTTGATTCTAAATTATACGCAATTTTCTAGGATACGCGGGCTGGTACCCAAAAATTGAAATTGTACGCGTTGGATACGCGACTTTCATACATCGTAACTCTATCCTAGGCCGAAGAAAATAATCTCCGTCAAATTTTTTGCTATTTTTTAACGAAAATTCGAAATTTTCGAAAATATACGCCGATTATACGCACAATTCTAAATTATACGCAATTTTCCAGGATACGCTGTCTGGTATCCAAAACTCAAAATTATACGCGGAGGATACGATTATACGCGATATGGCAGCCCTGTGAACGACTGCGAACATGAGAAGGAGGGGGGGGGGGGGGAGGGTACCTACTTAAAACATCAGTAACCGGAAACCGGAAACGAATATGACATTAGTTTTAACAAAAACCGGCGGTGTTGTTGTTGTGTTTGTAGTGGATGACGCTGCAGTGGGTACAATATACATCATTGCCGCCAAATTCAATTGTCCGCTCCCGAGTCCAAAAAATGTTCGGGGCGTACGTTCCCGCACGCAGATGATTGGTGAGAAATTACGACCATTTAAGACCACACGTAAGTGCTCACCATCTAACGTCTTGCGGGGATCGTCCGTTCCGAACATTTTTGCGGCCCTGGGACCAAAAAATGTTAGGTCCCGAGCGTAATTTATGCACGGTCATGAGACGTGCGTAGGTAGACTGATTGGTTGCATGCAATTCAACTTTCCATCGCTCACTGCCGAGACCATACATTTTTTGGTCCCGGTTATCGAAACCTTCCTGCCCTTGAGACTAAAGGTTTGCAATAAATTAAACGAAAACAACCGATAAATTTTTCATCAGCTGAAGCAATCTCTTTAATTTTCAGACGAGGAGATAGAAGAGTTGAATCTACTGACCGAGTACCAGTTCGATTCCTGATGTTTATCCGAGCAGGTCAACCGTTGGACCCTGGTTCTAGTGAGCCAAAAGGACTCAGTGAACTAGGTAACAAAAGTTTCTCTCCATGAAAATAAAAATATCAAATACTTATCTAGAATAAACGAATTTTTTGAAAGGCAAGGGGGAAAAAAAATGCAACACTTGATTGGACGCCGAATGTTACTGATTTCCAATTTTAACCCTTTATGGACCAAGCCCGAGTATACTCGTTTTTCTCCTCTTGTCTATTTCACATTGTTTCAATCTTCATTTCGAATAAACACGACTATTGATGAAAACACAATATAAGCTTTTTCGAACGCCTTCAATTCATCGTATAGGCAATTCCAATTCCCCAGAGTACGAACAGTTAAGGTGATTCCAGGCGAAACTTTTCCAGATTTCAATCCGATGGATAGCGTCACTAATCGCTATTTGGAAAAGTCGTGTTTTTGGTGTTTTAAACTGAAACCATCGATAAAACGCAAAATCCAATAACGTCAGCACCTGCAAAATTTTTTTATGGATTTTTTGAGCCCAAAATGAGCAAAATTGGTTCAAAATTAAAGCCGCAAATTATGAAATTCGTTTCGCCATAAGCTTAGTGAGTGAGAGTGAGCGCGAGTGATGATATGTCTATCTGCCTCCCTCGCACTCATTGCGGCTTACGGGAAGTTTCGTTTTTCATAATTTCCGGCTTTATCTTTGAGTGTTTCAGCCTGAAACTTTCAGGGTATCTTCCTGAAGTATGCTCGCAGGTGCTGACGTTCCTGAAATTCGTGTTTTTAGCGTGAATTCGTCAATTTTAGCCAAAAACTGTTGACTTTTTGAGCAGCGCGACGTGGTGTCCACGATTGAAACTAATCGACCCTGGAATCATCTTAACTACCATCCCTTTATAAACGGGAGAGTGGCGTTCTCTTGAACAAACCTGGCCCTTAGAGGGTAAAAGGTCGTCCAAGAGCAGAAATGATCAAACTAAGGAAAAAAAAATTGGAAGCTTTTATGTTTTGTGCCTATAGCATTTGATATCGGAAAATTCCAAAATCCTTTTAACTGTAGGTATTTTTCGATACCGAAAATTCATGATGAAAATAATGTCCAGCGTCTGGCACGTGCTAAATTAGAGATGCATTAGCCCTGAGCGGAAATATAAATGTACTTAATCAAACAAAAAATGTCCTTTTCAATCGGACTTCACTTTCCTCTTTCAAATCAAATCATTCCAGTCACATCCAAGATGGGGGATTGGAAGGGGAAGGGAAATCGAGGACCACTCTCGAAACTTGGATAGCAAATGACCAACTTGGATTTCCACCTTCCGAATCCAATTTTATGATGAAATAGCCGGAAATGGGCTGATTGTGAGTGGAATGGGACTATAGGTAGTTGCTCGAGGACAAATATTCCAAATCCGCAGTGGAAAGTGAAATTATTCCGATTGAAGAGGACAATTCAAATACTGCCCTCAACGGACACTATTAAGGAAGACAATAAGAAATTCCCCTTACAGAAGTTAGGGTAGTTGCCGCTACAGAAATTGAAGGAGCTTCTTCCATTAACAGTATAATTTCAATTTTCAACTCAATAAGCCTAAAGATTAATGTTTTTTACTGATTTTTAAGCAAGAGCCCCATTTAATTCGATCCTAGAGTAAAACTAAATCTCATGGCGGTTTTTTTGCTTCAGGTGAAAAGCAGGCTGAAATAACCGGAAGTCGATTGAAGGACTTAGGGTACCCAGTCCCGTTCATTTATCATTCAGGAATGGCTGATGGCATCCAAACCGCCAGCATAATAGGGGAGAAACTGAAGACATGCAATGCAAGCATTAAACTTTTTAAAGACCCTCTGTTGAATGAAAATGTTGCGTACCCTCCTGACCCCCCATTCAATAGATACTCAGACAAAATGGTAAATCTCCTGCGTACTACGTCTAGAAGCATTACTAACATAATTATATGTATATTCCTTAAGAATATCAGCTAAGTACCATCTAAGAATGACCCTATCAACTCAAAATTAAGATTCTCACGGAAGCCGACATTAGACAATTTTGAGATTCTCCGTGAATTTTTTTTATTTCTTGTGAGATTTTAAAATGTTCCTGTCTTAACCCTTTCATACCAGGTGTACATTTCAATGTACAATTGAATATCATAGAGTCTTATGGAGAAAATGAAAATATGATATGCATGTCGTTTTACATGAGAAAATTGTGCTCAGATAAGCTATGATGTCCAAAAATCCGTTCCTGAACCAAAAGTATTATCAGATTTGAAAGGGTTAAAAAAGTGTAATAAAATTCATTACCACATCATTCAGAACTGGAAATATTATAGAGGTCAATGTCATCATAAACAATCTTCTTTTTTACTCTTTTCAGTGAAATAAAAAAACTTTAGTATGTTTTATTTTTCAGAGAAGAGGGGTGACCCTCCTCCTCTCCTATGCAGACCCTCATGTTTTTCAGTCTGCCCTAACTCCTAAAGCAACTAGGGTAAAAACTAAAAAAAGGAACAGTGCAAAAATCATTTTTTGAATAAACACAAATAAATAACTAAAATTATTTGCAATATTCTCATATTATTTCTATTAGTTACCTAATCAAAGTTTTGCCACTACCAGCATATTCATCTATCATGAGATGAATGAATGGTAGTGTTAAAACTTCGATTTACTAAAAGGAATAACATGAGAATATTGCAAATAATTTTAGTTATTTGTTTGTGTTTATTCAAAAAATGATTTTTGCCCATCACTGAGTATAATACCAGCTTTTTACTCAAAAACCAAAGTTCTGACATTCACGCAACAAGCTGTACAAATAGAGAGGTTTTATCTTTTATGGGATGTGATTTTGAAATACCAAGGAGGCAACTATGATAGAAATCTCTTATGGAAATTTTTACACGGTTCCTGTTTGTGTGCCTCATTTTTTTTAACCTTAAAAATTTAAAAAAAAAATCTGAAAAAAATCTATTTGAAAAGATTTTTACGCTTTAACGACATAGATGTCCGCCCCCAATGAATACAAAACAAGGGTCTCCAGACACAAACATGGGTTTTTTTCTTATAATTGGACCTGTAATCGCGTGAGTATTGATCATGGAGGATAAATTGACCTGCCAAGTTCGAATTTGGCCTTAGTTTTGATCGAAATAATCTAGATTTTCCGCAATTTAAACTTTATTGTGAAAAATGTTTAAAAGTAGAATATGGGTAAATTCAGGACAAGTTAAGTAGAAAATAATTTCATTTTTGACATCAGCGTCCCAAATAATATGGATTACCATAATTTTAGTGTAATTAAAAAGAAAATTCATTGAAATACATTAACATTTAGTAAAAAATAACGTTGATGTTTGGTGCTGTTCGCGGACAGTTATGTCATTAAAGAGGCCTACTTATTTGAAAATGGTTTAAATTGAAAGTGCAAGTGTTTTATAGTAGTTATCTGGACGCAGAAATCGACTGTTTATTTTGGAAGGATTTGCACGGTAAATAACCCGACACATGATAGAAACAAGCAACATTTTCTCACCTGGATAGTTGAATTAAAATTCCGTGTCCAGATAGCCTCTCTAAAACGCTTTCACTTTCGTTTAAAATCAATTTCCACTGGATTAATTACAATTTTTGATTTAAGGTTAAGAAAAGAGAGGCAAACAAACCAGATACAGATAGGCCCATGCTGCCACACTTTGAGATAGGACTTATAACATGTATGGTCCCCTCCATAGCCGTAGCCAGGATATTGTCTTTCTCTCTCTTTGCCCATTTAAACTCATGTGTTAGAAAAGGACAGAAGCAGGGGCTGAAGTCACATGACATCCTTCCTTTTCTAACATATACGTTTAAATGAGCTAAGAGAGAGAAAGACAATTCCCCTGTATCGCTATAGCTTGTTGAATGTTCTACGACTGAAAAATTAGCCTCTTTTCAAAGAACATTCTTCTGATTATCGTCTGTGAATTCCAGTATTTCCAAAATACTCCGATGGCTGAGGCTGCATTCCGGAAATATTTCTTTAGACCCGAAGGAAAGACATCAGAGATGAGGCTGGAGGTTTTTGTTGGTCATGGAAACTTGATTAGATACATGATTTGCCGGTAATTATTTATTTATTTACTTTACAGCCATAAGGTAAACACCCCAGTAGCCAGCACCCCTAAAATTAGCACCAGTACCCGGCACCAATTTTTCACTAATGTAAGATTAGAGGGCAATTTTGGTGTTTTGTGTATTTTTTCCGATTTTTCCCTCTTCAGGTCTCAGAAAAAAACCACACAAAACGCCAGTATTACCATAAAACTAATACTTTTCACATTGTAAAAAATGAGTGCCGGGTACTGGTGCAAATTTTAGGGGTGCCGGCTACTGGGGTGTTTACCTTAATTAATATGGCTATAATACTATAAATTACGGTTTTAATACTCAACCAATTTTACTTGTTTTGGGCTAAAAAAATCCATACAAAATTACGAAGGTGTTGACGGTTTTGAATTTTACACTTTTTCTTTGTTTTCAATTAAAAATTCCAAAAAAGTGACTACAGGCGCTATCCATCGGATTGAAAACTGGAAAAGTTTCCCCTTAAAATTGAAACAAAAACAGGGAAAAAGGTGAACAAACTAAGAGCAAAATCAAATCCAGGACCTTCTGAGACGTGGCGTAGCCTCATGCATGGTCGATACATCAATTTTTTTACCTTGTTCCCATATTTGTTCTGGTTTTAACTATTTTGTTATTTTACTTAAATTCAGTAATTTTTGAACATACTGCCTCAAAAAAAAAAAAAAAAAACACACCTACGGGAGACTTCTTGTGGAGATGAATCCGCAACTAGGTATTGGATTTATTATCATTGTCTAAAATGACTAAGTCTAAATATCTGATGAATTTGTTTTTTCTAGCGCACTTCAACTTTCAGCTTCTGGCTGGAGTCGATTCGCTGCGGCTCACTGCAGTTTAAGTACGGTGATCATTCAAGGTGACTCAAAAGTCTTCTTAAACTCGTTTGGAGAAATTGGCCATTTGCCTTTTGACCACGTTACTGGTTATTAGTTTAGCTGCTATCCATATAAGTTTCTTAAACTTATCTCTGATTAGAGAATATGTTTACTTTTTTAAAATGTATTTTTTTATTGTGATGTAATAAGTACAAGGTATTTAAAAAGTACTTTTTTGCGAATTTGTTTTTTCAAATTGAGTTTAAGAAAATAGACACGTTTTGTACATTCATCAGTGATAAATGTAGTTCCGCAGTTTTGACCTTGAATCAGAGCTGTTGTTTGTGTATTTTTAATGGTTGAGAAAAGATTACACCGATCAGTTCAGTTTATGACTGTAATGTACAAAAATACTCACATCTATAATCTTTTCTCAATGGGTGAAAACACTGTTAAATTATTAAAATATCCATAAGTTTTTTCAAGTCATCGACGACTCCTCCAGAGGAGGAAAGATTACAGATGCGAGTATTTTCGTGCATTATTGCCATACACTCAACTGAACTTTGTAATCTTCTATCAACCGGTGAGATCATCGATGAATTGAAAAATGCCATTAAATATACACTGAACGGCAGCTCTGCCTTGAATGCTTTGACAAGTATTCAAAAATTTTACGAGCAGTGGTTTTACTGAACAGTTGTGTGACTATTTGACGAACATTCGCCTGTGAGGACAGGACCTTAAGTATCAATAAATCCAGTGGGGGCTCGTCCAATTTGGCAACCATGTTTTTTTGCCATTTAATCCTATGCAAAAGTATCGATATCTTGGAGGTATAATTGCACCTACAGAAAATTGATTGTTTTACATAGCTTTAAATGGAAGGATTACGTTGTTGCCACATTGCAGGAGCCGCCGCTGAAGCAATCCCAAATTTTTTGTGAAATTAAGACAAACTAATTTCTTTGAAGACTCAAGAATCATTTCTTTGGAAAATCGCAAGACCCAAAGGCTCTGAGAAGAGGAGATAGATTATTATCAAGGCAGTTATTCAAGACAATTTTGATTTTAAAAATAAAACTTATTTTTAATCACCATCACTTCATGATTTGAGGAAGAAATTATAAAAATAAAAATAAGCTCTAATAAATCTGAATTCAAAAAAACTTTGAATTGGATTTGAATGACAGATGAACAGAAATACATGATTGATGAAAGAAGTAAAGGAGGTATTAACAAATTAAAAATTAAAAAACAGGAGAGTAAATAAATATTATGATGGAAATAAATAAATAAAAAAAAAAAAAAGGATGAACAGATAATTTTAGGGATGATTTACGAAATGCATTTTCAAATTCAACAATACCTCACATAAACAGTAAAAAAGCTGAGCAATCCGAGAAAGAAATTAAGACAACATCCGAAAGAATGGCACATTAAGGTGATTCCATGGCACGTGACCAGGGGGATCGATTAGTTGATCGATTAATGGTCATTTACCGGCTTTTATGAAGTTTTCTTGTGAAACGAGGACCATCAGCACCTGTAGGTAGATCTAACAAAGATATCTGCAACGTTTGGATGCTCGAAACCGCAAAACATGGACGTAATTATGAGAATTCGCACAATCACTGCTCGATCTCTCGTATCATACTAGGATACAGTGAATTCCCATACTTACGTCCTTATTTTGCAGATATCTTCGTTGGATCTACCTACAGGTGCTGATAATCCTCGTTTTACAAAAAAAAAAAAACTCCATAAAAACCGGTAAATGGCAATTAATTGATCGACTAATCATCGATCACTTTGGTCACTAACATGGAATCACATTAAGAATACAGGGTGCTCTTTTTAGGAATCAATCAGGAGTCCCCAAAAAAAAAAACTCCCCATATTCTACAGACAGGCAATTCTCCACTAATTTTATTGTTTTTTTTTGTCCTTCAGATTTGTCCTTAATTTTCAGAATTTTGCCTTTAGACGGAGGAAACCTTGTTTGAATGATCTTTAAGACGGCAGATATTTTTCCTGCATCATGTTAGGTACTCATGGGATGATTTTAAACAGCATTTGTACTTCCTGGGAATATGCAGACAAAATGTGCAAATTATGACTGCGTTTGTCCAGTGAGAGTACCTCTTGTTTTTTTATTGCTTTTTTTTGCCTTCCAAGGAAAACATTTTCAGAAGCTGTATTTAGATGCAGATAAAGTTTCAACACCTGTGACCATTTTAAAAAGCAAATGCAGGTCCAGGAAAATTAAATAGAGCCAAAAGAGGACATTTTGTCATCTATCTGACAAACAAGCGTAAGTCGGTTTGACAAATTGACTTTTTCATCAATTCCGATGCAAAAATTGATGCTCTTTTGATGATATCAAAAATACCAAACTCTCAAAAGTTTTCAACTTGTATCAGAAAACACGATGGGGGTAAGTCGTTGAAACCAAAATAGTCAGTCAATTTTGTTTACACTCTCCTGAGAAGTTGCAAAAATCAACTTTCGCTTAAATGTTAGATGGACGACAATATGTAACTAAGGTACATGTGTTCTGCCTGTGCCTATAAACGCTTTTGAAAATCATACCATACTTATGAAAATAAAGAAGTACTATTAGTAGTAAACAAGTAAAAAGCAAAAGAGTTATTTATACCCATAAAGATTGACCGAAAAATAATTCATTGCAAGGCAAGAAAAAAAAACTATAAAACAGTAAAAACAAAGAAACATTTAAATTAACAGAGAATTCCTCACGCCTTTTTTCCGGAAATTGCCTTGATTATCCAGTAATTTATGGCTAAACACATTCAAATTATTGAAAGAATTGACAATTTTACCAAGAACCTAGAGAAAATCAGAGATGTATTCCTTGGAGAAGCTCTTCAAATTTTAGAGGCCACATTTTACACCAAGTGGCGATTCAGGAAAGTACAGAAACATAGAAACATAAGGGGTGTCTTTTTTATTTACTCGAGTGCTTGCACCAGAGTAGAAAAGGCCATAAAAAACATTATTTTTGTGATTTATAGACACTGTAATGCTAAGTTAAGTAATCTTCTTACACTAGTGCAGGACTTCGGCAACTTCGAACACGATTCCTTACAATCATGAATACTTATCTTTTTAAAATTCACACTTGGCAGCTAGGACAACTGCTGCCTGAAATGGTCAAACTTGGACAAACCTAAGCAGTGATGCATGAACAGGCGGATACAGGATTTATCTCTCTTTCTCTCTACCTCTCATTCTCTCTCCCTCTCTTTCTCTCTCCCTCTCTTTCTCTCTCCCACTCTCTCTCTCTTTCCCCCTCCTTCTCCCCCTTTCTCTCTCTCTCTCTCTCTCTCTCTCTCTCTCTCTCTCTCTCTCTCTCTCTCTCTACTTTTTCAAATATACATGTTAGAAAAGGATAGAGGAGGTGGCTACACTTAAGTTGTCCCCTTATCTCTATCTTTTTCTATCATATGCATTCTAATGAGGAAAGAAAACAAGAGAGAGAGGGGAGAGAGAGAGAGAGAGAGAGAGAGAGAGAGAAGGAGAGGGAGGAGGAAAGAGAGAGAAAATAAGAGAGGGAGCAAAAAAAAAGAGAGAAAAAGAGAGAGAGTGTGCGGGAAAGAGAGAAAGAAAAAGAAAAAGGAAGAGACAAGAAAAAAGGGAGAGAAAAAAAGAGAGGGAGCATAAAAAAGAGAGAAAAAGAGAGAGAAAAAGAGAGAGAGACAAATTCCTGGATCCACTAGCGGATGAATGATTCGTGGGCCAGGGACTCATACTCTGACTTGACTGACGTATCAAAACACATAAGTACACTTCAGAATTCAGACATAAAAAATGAGACTTGAAAATGCGAGCAGCTCACAGAGCGAAGCTCGGAAGTTCCACCCTGATCCAGAACTAAGTATTGAGAAGATATTTTTTTTCCTAACTCATGCATTCAAATGAATAAAGACTGAGAAGGAAGCATTCCTCAATCTGCGTTTGTTCTAACTTCTGACTTTTTTCGTTTCATTTATTATTGCTATTTTTAAGATCCAACTATACCAGTTCCGTCCGATAGGCAGTCCATAAAAAACTCCCCGTTGCAGTGAAACTCCACCATCATATTCTGCCTATAGGTTGTCCAAAAAAAGATTGGACTCGAAAGTTCTGTGAAACTTTCGAAAAAACATCAGCTTCAAACCACCAAAAGTTCAACCTGATTGGTCAGGAGGAGTAAGAAGCAGATGTTTTCATTCAAGCCATACATTTGACAAGTCCAATAATTGTTGGGGCAGACTATAAACAAGCATTGATTCCGCCACGTGAACAGCGGTCCAGGCGCCAGAGGATGATTAGTACAGGCACAGAATACTACAGTCAAAAGTGAAACTTAAATTCGTTTTGAAACATTCTTTACTTCAGATCTGCCATGTTGGAAAATGAGCATTTCCAGCAATCTTTGGAAACTGGCCGGGTTATTATTGGTTGTGCGTTAAGGTGATTCTTCAGCGTTTACTGCCGATCTGTGCAACCAGAGCGCTACTGTTTGATTAATGTCAAATTGCAGGCCGAAAGTAATTTATATTGAAGAAAACAGAGTGTCAGTTACTAGATAATCATCAGAAGAACGTCTCTGCAATATATTTCGTCATTCCTTCAAAAATAAGGCTGCAAGCACCAAAAAATGAAATATTGCAAATTGATTCTTCTAATGAAACGCGATAATTCATTTTTTGGTACTTTCAGCCGTATTTTTGATGTTATTGATGAGATATTTTGCAGAAACGTTCTTTAGATGATTATCTCGTAACTGACACTCCGTTTTCTTCAATATAACTTACTTTTGGTCTGTGATTTGATAGTAATTGAACGGTAGCACTCTGGTGGCAGATATCAGCACTAAACACTGTAGAATCACCTTAAACCTGATAGTAAATGAAACCTCCAAAAGTACGTCGACCATCTTGGGAAGTGAGCAGATACCATTGCCAGTTCTGGTAAAGAACAAATCTTGTTTCCGTTGAATCTTATGGGAGTTTCCATTCTAATTGTAGTAATTTGTGGGACACAGAAACGCACGGAACAAAATGCGCTTGCCCGGTCTATGTATTACCGGACTGACTTGGTACAATAGATCTTGGCTATTATCATAAATCTTGCAAAAGTTTATTTTTAATTGGTCAAAACATTAATTTTTTTTCATTCAGCCTTGGTGATCTGATAAATAAAACATTTAAAATCACATTTGCTCAAACAATACAAAAACAGAGAGAGAAAAAGAAAAAGAAAACACAGCCTTGAGAAAAAATAAATTTTGAAGAATGGCAAGACTGAAAAATTGCTATTTCTCTTTAATCCCAGATAAAAAGTATCGTAATCAGTAAGTTTTATGGTGATTCATGAACCATCTACTAGGACATGAATTGAAGCCATTTCCAGAAGGGATCAAAAAACAACAGGGTCAATAGGTGTGCTATTCAGCTAAAAACCTCCATTACCTCACCAAGCACAATTAGACAACAGCGGCGGCTCGTGCAATGTGGCAACAATGGATTCCCTCCATTTAAAACTGTGTAAAATAATCGATTACTTGGTGAGGCGTAGCGCCTCACCTAGTATCGATCTTTTTGCATACGTTTAAATGGTAAGAGTTCACGGTTGCCAGATTGCACGAGCCGCCACTGTTAGACAAGCTCAAGCGAAAACATCCGTTGTCAATTTTTTTTATAATTGACTTTGTGAGCATACATCATTCTTAAAAGACGCTGCGTCGGTATACATCCTGATCAGACTTGTTCCTTGGCTTTTTGCTCCCATTTCTTTTGTCTTGGCCGTTGTTTTTTTTTTTTTTAGTTTGCTAATTTTTTAATTTTTTTTACATTTGTCTTCTCAATAAAAATATGTCTGACATTGGACTTTTTCCCATGAGTCTGTTCAATTATTGGGATGAGCACAGCCATTGTTTTATTTACCCTCCTTCTGGAAATGCAAAGAACTGTACAGAGCCATGTGATGAATGGTACACCCAACACCCAACAGAGTGATTAAAAAATATTTCTGATATAGTTCAAGCTGTAGCATCGTCGGAGGAAAAAGTTCATTGTTTACAAACGGAAAAAATAAGGAAAATGCACCGTTAACAACATATGTGATAAAAACCTAATGTTACGCACACTAACATGCCGTACTCACTTCTAAAAATAAATACAGTAGTAGTTATACTTCAGAGAGTGAGTCATCAGAGAATAAAGCCAAACTGATCACTGAACAGGAAAGAAAATTATAACGATTTTTGCAGGAATACACAGGGTGATCCAAAAGTCCAAAATGTTGACCCCCTTAAAACATAGTCTCTTTTAAGTTCAAAACATCGCCCCAGTTCCGTTCTTTTATCTGCAGCCGTTCAAAAGTTATTCAGGGGTTGCCTGACTTTTGGATCACCCTGTATAAGCATACAGGCAGTCAAGGATGCATAATATGCCCTATCTGACGAACGCCCAGTTGCATGAAAATCAGTGACGCAACGTGCGATTTGACAATTCTGTTTTTCATCCATTTAAACCCATGTAATAGGTCGAATTCAAAGGTGTTTGCCAAACACCCATTACTCCGATCTTTCTCATGGGTTTAAATGGATGAATCGCAATGTTGCCAAATTGCACGCTATGCCACTCATGAAAATGTGGAAGCATAGCATGACGAACAACACACAACTCCACAACACTTTCCCTTACAAAGTACTATGACCTTCAAAAGAAAGTACCATAGTACTTTCTTTTGAAGGTCATAAGGTCATAACCTTCGAAACAAAGTACTATGACCTTCAAAAGAAAGTACTATGACCTTCAAAAGAAAGTACAATGACCTTCAAAAGAAAGTCCTCTGATCAAAACCGCCCTTGATAATTTTGTCCATTGTTTTCTAAAGAGTTTTAGATTTTTGAAGACATACTTTCAAGAGGCAATTTTGTTAGACTCTGAAACTGAAAACTGGAAAATTTTTCTACCAAGATACTTTCTTTTGAAAGTCATAGTACAACCAAGAGGATTAGTAGAATGCAATACTGAATTAATCAATAGGATAATGGCAAATATAGTCAAATTTTCTTTGCAGAGCAGTTAAAGGGTTGTTTGATCTTAAAGTCTGAAAACTCATACTTCAAAGAAAAAAAAAACCATAAAACTAAGACGGATAAGTTTTTCACAGATAGTAACTAAGAGAACAAAAACATACAGCCGATAATAAAAAACAAAAAAAAAACAATCACCTCAATAAATACTCTTTATTCATTTTGTTCTTAGAGCTTGTTGCATTAAAAAAAGAAAAAAAAATAAAATAAAAAAAAAACAATGTATAAAATTTAAATGAAACAAATAAAAATAACTAACCATTTGATAGTAATAATAATCTTTTTTCTTAGAAAAAAAAATAATAAAAAATAGGCTGTTTCAGTGACTTTCTAGTTCACATACATTCTGTCATGAAAACATCATGAAGACCAGATAATCACAAAAACAGCCAATTATGGATGAATAAAAATAGAAAATAAAACAATTTCTGAGTTGACTTGAGTGCCCAGGGATTCTGACAAAAGTTTTTGTTGAATTGAGGCTATACCTTAAATGAGGACCCATAATGCATTGAGTTAGTTCATTGCTTGAAAAGTTGAATCTATCCCAACGATGGCTTTGACGGAGCTGTCAGATTTGGCAAAAAAATACACACTTCGCATTTCGATACAAGAATCGATTTGCGATATTATTTCATTTCTTGGTACTTTCAGTCTTATTTTTAGAGTTATTGACAAGATGTTTTGCAGAGACATTCTTCAAACGATTTTCTAGAAACTGACACTCATTTCTTAAATATAAATTATTTTCGACCTGTAATTTGACATTAATGGAATGGTGGCACCCTGACGGCAGAAATCGGCACTAAATACTGAAGAATTCCATTAATAAATTCCATGTGACTAAGGTGATCGATTTGTTGATCAATTAACTGTAATTTACCAGATTTTATGGAGTTTTTTTTTGAAAAACTAGGATTGGTGGCACCTGTAGGTAGATCTAACAAAGATATCTACAACATTTGGATGCTCGAATGGATGGTTTGGATGCAAAATAAGGACGTAACTATGGGTATTCGCACAATCACTCTCCTATCGCCTTACGGTACACGGAAAAACAAGAAATTACTAAAAAAGCAATTTAGTTTTGTAAAATCAGTAAAATGAAGCAAATACTAATTTTGCTAGTTATTCCTGGTAAAATCTACTAAAATTATGGATAATTTTACAATTTAAACTGTACATTTTATGAAGTTTTGTTAATTTGCCAATTTGGATAGTAAAGTTTTCAATTTGAATTGTAAATTTACGAGTAGCAAAAGTCATAATGTTTTAGATGGTGAAATTCACAGTGTAGTTGGTAAAATTTACAATCTAAGTTGTAAAAATAAAAAAAAATGTAAAATTCACAAACCAAAACATAACATTAGCTACATGTATTGTAAATTTTACAAATCTATTTTTTTCCGTGTGGTGCAAATTCCCATCATTACGCCCTTATTTTGCGGATGCGAGCGTTCAAACATTACAGATATCTTAGTTAGATCTACTAACAGGTGCCGAGTATCCTTGTTTCACAAAAAAACTCCATAAAATCCGATAAATGACCATTGATCGATCAACAAATCGATCACCTTGGTCACTTGACATAAAATCACCTTAAATGATCAGAGATAGAGAAAAACAACTCTGTTTGACAGTAAACTGCTTGAAGACCCCTGATAAATCAAGCACAAACCAGAAAAGTCAAATAAAAAAACTTAAATCTCAACAGAAAATTTTAACAAGTTTGATGGCACCAATCACCACTGACATAGCAAGGCCATTTTTCAAATTCACCTTGTATCGAATTCAAAAAGAAATTGTATAATAGTCTGGAAAACATGCTTATTTTTATACAATGAGAGCTAGAAAGCCACAAGTAAAGGGTCAAAAAGCAAAACTGACCGACTTCATTTCAAAAGAAACATCGAATTAATAAATCATAGACAATTGCTTTTTTGACAGCAAAAGAACAAAAATATTTTAATTAGAGTTAATTAAAAAGTTCCTTATGTTAGTTTGAGTAAGAAAATAGAAAAAATAAATTGACATTCACAAGGGCAGCTTCAGGGAAAAATCTGAGTGAGTAGCTTTAAAATTTTCATTCCATTTTGTCAAAAGCAAGAATTCAAAACTCCGACTACCACACTTGATACAAATTTCGATTTTAAAATATGAGCATACGTATTTACAAGTTTTAACATGTTTGGTCACCATGGGTCTTTTAAGACACATTAATTTCAGACAACTACAACAGCTCAAATAATTAACTGAAGGAACGATATTCAGTTAAATTGTTTCTTTTAAGGCTAATTCATTATCTTAAGGGGACTAGTGGACCTATATGTTACCCATGTAAAAATGGGTCATCTTTTGGTATACTTTTCTCAGGATTGGTTTGAGCTATAGAAATGCAATTTTGCATACATACTCTTCATTAAATTCTGAAGACATGGAAGAAAAATTTAAATGTTTGCGCAATTTTAAGCTCAATTTTTTGAAAGCTTAAAAAGTTGTTCTTTTCATGTTTTTTTAGTGCTTTCAAATTTTTTTAAAAAAAAAATCTAACTGCACAAAAACTTAGATTTTACTTCCATAGCTAGAGGCTCAGTTTAAGGACGTTTATAAAACAAATTCATGATGATAGCTTTGTAAGTTTCTGAGAAAAGTGTTCCAAAACGTAAAAAGAAATACAAGTTTCGGGAAATTGAAGAAAACAAAAAAAAGTCTTAACATTTACAGATTTAATTTTGGTCTTACAGGGTTGGTTAGTCTGTGTTATATCCATGATATGTAAAATGTATTGAAAAAAAAAATGGAGGAATAACATAATATACCCCATTTTGTTCAGGGAAAGATGCTCTACAAGGAACAATTTAATTTTTTTTTTTTTTTTTTTTTTTTTTCAAAAAATAGGTCCACTGAGCTAATAGTCCAATTTTTTTCTCAAAAATTTCAAAAAATTAACTGAACAGGTTAAGCTCTTCATCAAACCAAAATGATGACCAAAAAACCGAAAGTCATAATTTTCTAGCCCCCAGCTTTGACCCCTAAAAGCTGCCCATCATGAACATTAGTATACCCATTGTCCTGGAGAGACACCCCCCCCCCCCCAAGGAAATTTTGAACAGTTGAAATCGTGTTGGCCAATTTTGCTTCCATACCCTTCGAGTATTTATGACAGACATATTGAAAATTACTTAAAACGAGGAAGTAAAATAAAAAATACAGGAAAAGTAAAACTGTCAAAAAACATAAAAATCAGAAAAAGTTAAAATCTCTCCTTTCACCTTTAACTTCAAACAGTATCTTGCCTATCACCCATGGCACCAGGGACTCTAAAGCCGTTCCGGAACCACAGTTAGAATCAAAGTTTGAATCCATAAAATAAAACACAAATCACAAAAAAAACTTCAAGTTTGTAATCTATCATTCAAAAACTGAATCCATATGCTCTTGCACACATGAAAATTAATTTCACAGATTACAGTTTGAATAAATTATTGCAAGGGAAGCTCTTGAAACTCTTCATTGGTGCTGCTCCAGTTTAAAGCTCCAATTGCAAATAATTCAAACTGTAATCCATGTGTTTTTGCACAAATCGAAATTGAATTCAAAAATTACAGTTTGAATAAATTATTGCAAGGGAAGCTCTTGAAACTCTTCATTGGAGCTGCTACGGTTTAGAGCTCCAATTGCAAATAATTCAAACTGTAATCTATGTACTCTTGCACAGATGTAAATTGATTTCAAAGCTTACAGTTTGAATAAATTATTGCAAGGGAAGCTCTTCATAGGAACTGCTACAGTTTAGAGCTCCCATTGCAATAACTCAAACTGTCATATTTGAAATATATTTCTGACTGTTCCAGAAATACCTAAAATCAGTTTTCGAACAAAAAACTACAGGTCTCAAAGCATTTTTCATAGTTTCCTGCCACGACAGATGTAATGTCCTATTTTAACCGTGGCTTCGGCTCCGAGTCCCAAATCAGCACTAACAATGCAACATCGATGCCGTCACAATTGTTAGCACTGAGGGTGACAGGCAGGGGAGCATTCGAAACAAATTGTTCCTTCAAAATATAAGGTAAAGGAAAAGTTGGAGTTTTTAAACAACACGACTTTCATGTTTTTTTTTTTTTTTAGAAGTAGAAAATTTTGATTTTACAACAGCAATTGTAAGGGTTTCTGTAATTACTACAATCCTTTAAAATGCTGAAACTTACGACTAATAAAATGTTTAAATCTTAAATGTATTTACAAAAAAATCCGTAAAATTGACTAAAATTTGCATCTCATTAAAATTAGATTTTGTTCGTGTCTGATCCGATGCACCTTCCAGACCGAATCAGCTTATTCATAGGAAAAGCAACATTTTGTTGAGGTGAGGAGAAAATTTAAATTCGACAGAAATAAAGTTACAGGAAATTATTTTGAGTTTTAGCAACTTGTCATTGGTACTGTGACTGCGAAAAAAAGTAGCCAGATCAAAATTTTTGCTCTTTTAAATTTTGTCAATCTTTAAACAATTTTGCGGCTTTTCAAGTGTTTACGGATGAATCAGACCCCTTTTGACACCCCTTTTAAAGCCGCTTTTAAAAGTACATTATGAAAAATTTATCATTTCCATGAAAACAGCGGAAAAATTTAACTGTAAGAATTTCGACCGAGGTACTTTCTTTTGAAAGTCATAGTACATTGTTTTGACTGATTGTTCCTCAATAAAGTCCCTATAAGTACACTTGAGAAAATTAAATCAAGGGCGCTGCCATCGGATGCAATTTTGCAAATTTGTTTACTCACAGAGCTGTTGGTTCAAGGCAAAGATTACAACGTCGCAGTGTTTCTAACACTGTAATCTTTAATTGTCTTTGCTAATTGACATTCCGATGAGCAAAGACCAGTCGAAATTCCTGTTGACTGAAGAACAAAGATGCGAGGAGGTGGTTACGAATGGTTACCTGCAATATTGAGTTGCGCAGTAGCAAGTCTATTGGATTTAACGTATCCGATCAACATTCGATCTGATTATGATAACCATTGCGAAAACCATTACAATAACCGTTACGATAACCATTACGATTCAATCCTCCGTGATCAACCCCTCCCCAAGATACTTTATAGAAGATTTTAATTTATTTACATTTTATGTAATTTTTTTCCATAAATACTGTGTGATACACTTCATAAAGGCATTTTTCCAATTTTTGATTTTAAAAGAAAAAACCGTTTTGAAAGAGACCTTATATTTGATACATCCTTCCTTTCGTCTAATACCCCTTATGACGGGTGCTGAAAAGAACCTAATAAAGTCATTTTTTCAAATTTTTTTTAAAAAAAAATAAACGGTTATGAAAAAGAATGCCTTCAATTAATGGATCTATTAATGTATCGTTTTGTATTATTAATTGTATTAATATTTTTTCTTTTAGATTCATCCCTTGTTTTATTAATCATTATTTGGTAATTGAGACAAGATCATTACTGTAATATCTTGTGTTCATGTATTCATGTTAAAATGGTTTCATTAAAAAAACAAACAAAAAACAAAAACCATAAATACAAGCACTGTGGCTTACTTTTTTTTCATGAGGGATACAAAAACAAAAAACATCACTTTTCAGTCATTTTGCAAGAGCCTCAACTCATTATGAAAAACTATAAAACATGTTTTGGTCAGTGGTCACTAAATTTGACTCTTCTATTTGCCGAAACAAGTAGTTTTATTTAAAGATTCATGTAGTTTTATTTACGTCAAATTAATTTTCTCCTCGTGAGTGGCACTCCGGAAGTTGTCACTTTTCACAATGAAATTACAGCCCTTTATGTTCATCTCATTTAAACTAAACCGTCAAAATATTTCATTGACCAAACATTCTGTTTGTTCATAAATAAAAACTGTAAATACTGAGCAAAAAACATTACACTTAAAATTAAAACACAGCTTTCTGCACAGAAAAAAAAAAAATGTTTTAGTTTTAAAAAGAAATATTTTTGAATTATAAGATAGAAGGACATATTTTAAAATTGAAACTAAGTTTTGTTAAATTACAAAAACTTTTCAATAGATTAAAATACCAATTTTTCAATTTAAAAACAATTATTTTCAATTTAAACACAGTTATTTTTAATTTGAAAACAATTATTCCTACTTTGAAAACTATAAATATTAGTTTAAAAGTACATCTTATTGTCATGTGATTCGAAAATATTTATTTTAAAACAAAAACATTTTTTTTCCTGTGTAGGCAGAGAAACTGCAATTTGCGCGCGCCAAAAACTTTCGGCAAGTTTAAAAAAAAATTTAAAACACCTTATCCGAGGATCCTACCTTTCTCAAACCCTTTTCTCGACACAATTTTGGATTATAAAATTCTAAAATACGATAAAAAGAACAGAAAAGAGCGGAAAAAATCCTAGAGGAAATTTTTTTTTCACAGTACGAAGACACGTTTTTTTTTACTGACTAGAAAGTGGAAGTTCATCTTGTTTGTTCAGGAAACTTGACAGGAACGTAAAACAGAACCATCGATACTGAAAGAGGCTTGCATAATCAGTTCAACGACCATAGCAATAACAACCGATCTAAAAAAAAAAGTAAATAAATAAATAATAAAAAAAAAAACTAAGTATACCGTTTTCCCTTCAAAGTGCATCCAAGCCGAGTCGAGTCATGAATTCAGGATAGTCTAAAACTATCAAAATCAACTCAATTTCCGAGTCAAAGTAACTAGAACCAATTTCTTACCTTTCAGATAGGTAAAGAGCCGCAATAGTTCCACAGCTCTATGTTTACATTCTAAATTCAATTTGGCTTTAGTAATTTTGACCTCCCTACAAAGCCCATTTTAATGCTTTTTGGCTTAAAAAAATATGCATTCAAATGGGAGTAATACATTGTTGCCACATGGCTGGATCCGCTTTTGAATTAACCCCTCATAAAGAGCAGCAAAAATTTGCAACACACCCACTAAAAGTTGTCTCTAAGAAATAAGCCTCTGGCGCCATCTCTTACCACAAATTCACGACTCAAATTGACATGGATTCACCTTAAAGATTAAAACAATAATGAAATTATGTGAGCCGCCACCACCACTTTGATACAATATTCATACACTCCTGCCAAGTTTTTACATAAGATAACGAGCCCTACCAATTAAGTTTACAGATAAATATATCGTAGATCTAAGATAAATTGAAAATACATTATAAAAGCAGAAGACTGTTAACACCTGATTCCCCTCCATTTTTATTTTAAAATAATGTTGATCATTTTTGAAAGAAAAAAAAAAATCAAAAATACAACGAAATAAAAAGAGCTAGAAAACAAAATGCTAGTTGAGGCTACGAAGTAATTGCGGACATTTCCTGAAGAATGGCTTTTAGAACAACGAGTGGGCTCTTTCTGAGGCATCATTAGGATAATTGAATAAGGATTTTTGCCTGATGAGCACACCTTTCTCAGGAAATGGCCTTGATTGGAAATGAATGTGATGAGAAGACTTCGAGAGGATTTGATTTTGAACGAAAGTTATTTGGTTTTTTTGGCCTCGAGGAAAACGTCGGTGTTGCCGCAGCTGTCCACGAGATATAAGAAGAGCGTGATACGATCGGTGAGGGAGGAATTATGGAAGAGCTTCTGTATTTGATGAATGACCGCCCGAAATAGAAATCTTTGACAATGAAGATAGACTGCGCTTTGGGCTATTTCCGAGAAATGACATCTGATTCGAGTCACTAAAAAGCTTACGAAAACTGCAACAGAATATTCGAATTTGCATTAGAGGTGTTTGAGTATTAAGGACCTACTTCCCTTTCATTCTTATAATTGTATGCATGAAAATATTCACGGAGAAAAAAACTTCGGTTCATATGGAACACCGAGGGTGTTTGGTTCCAGTAACCGAAGTTTTCAGTTGTGAGTACCGAGCTTCAGTTAGGAGTCCCGAAGTGGTTCACTAGGAACGAAATGTGAGTCATAGTATTAGTCACACTTACCGAAACCTTCGGCACTCCTAACTGAAGTTCGGTACTCACAACCGAAAACTTTGGTTACTGTAACCGAACACCTCAGAGTTCCATATGAGCCGAAGTTCAGTTCTTATAACCGATTTTTTTTTCGTCGTGTTCATTTTGTAAGAGTAAGGTAGCTTTCTAGAATTCATCAGTTTACTGAATCCGTGCAGAAAAGATTACATTATCCTGTGATGTAGTATATCTGTGTATATTGAAAAGTACTGTTTTTCATCTCTTCTGCATCGAAACAATAAAGGGATGAATTCGAGAACGCTAGCTAAGGCTGGCAGCAACAAAATCTAACCCATCCTATTCTGCTGTTTAGTTATTTAATGCTATGCCAAAGGAACTAAAAAACGTAATTTAAAAATGGAGAGATAATTTCTATTCTCAAGGATCTAAAAAAAATTGTTATCAAGAAAGGCTTTTCAAGGTTCCTAGTATAGTTCAATTTTAATATTCCCAGACATTCTCAGACTTTCCCTGACTTAAAATATTCAAATTATCTGACATTTCTTTGATTTTTTTTTCTTTCTTTCTTTCTTTCTTTCTTTCTTTTTTTTCTTTTTTTTTTTTTTTTGGCACAGTTCAAGACTATTTCAGGGATTTTTGAGACACAGAAAAATCGCGAACCTGTCAAAAATTGCATTAAAAATTTACTTCACGGTTTCAATAGCAGGCCAATTTTTCAGCCAAGGGAATATGGAGAGAAAAGAAAACATAGGACCCCTATTGAGATTTAATGATAAAATCATATTTATGGTGGATTGAGTGAGAAAATCGTAATTTTTAGGTTTGTGAACCGATTTACCTGACAGTTCCCTGATTTTCTCTGACAGATTTGGCATCACTGACATTCCCTGATTTTCCAGGTTTTCCCTGGCAGTGAACATTCTGCTTTTATAGTTTAGATGAAATTTTGTAGTTTTTGTTTTTAGTTAGCTCAAGTTGGCTTTTTGTGTTATATTGAAAACAAAATAAAATTAATAAATAAATAATTTATTTATTTGAGCTTGTTTCTTGGGTTGAGTTTGAGTAAACGTAACACTCCTCGGTTTATTAGACTCGCACAAATAAATAATGATTAGTTTGAAACTTCAAAATATACTGGAGGACCAAATTTTTTCCTCTCATATTTATTCGAGGAGGTTTGAAAAATATACCAGCTAATTTTCAAACGCTATAGACCGACGGTTTCCAACCTTCAGGTGGTTGAGGTCTAGGGTCAGCCCATTACCGACCACCTTCAAAATTGGTAGGTTTTTGGGAAAGGGGGAGGGGAGGGGGGGGGGGTGTCACAACTTTTAGTGGTTCTCTACTATTAGTTTATTTATTTATGAAAAGAGCAAGAAAAAAATATATTTAGAGCACTTTACCTCCTTGAGAGCTCTAAGTACTTCCTTCCTAATTTGAGAGTCCCTGGCAGGTCACCGCTACTCTCCTCTTTCCTATCCTTTGTTTTGAGAATACTTTGATTGTCTTTCCTACCCCTTCTTTTTTATGCAGTCCAGTCGTTTGCTGTGAGATATCAGCATAATGAACCACGTGTTTGGGCGGCTGGACTTTACTACTACTACTACTACTTAATACTTATTTATTTATTTATTTATTTATTTATTTATTCATTTATTTATTTATTTATTTTATATATTTTATCATTTTTATGATTACATTAAATCACACTCATCATTTACTCGTTATCTTTTCTTATACTCATTTTCAAAGTGTAAATGGCCACAGATGCTGGCATCTTTAAATAAACGTATACTAGTATTCATTTCAGAAGTGTAGGAGCACCGATACTTATAATCTTTGGCGGATTTTAAATTTTCTTTACTTCCAATCAAAACAAAACTTACTTGTGACTTCAAACATTTGATTTTAAAGCTTTCCTCCATGACAGAATTAGAACACCTCCCTCAATGACAAGCCAACGCTTCAATTAATTTTCATTCATTTTTACTATGCAATCAGAGAAAAAACGTCGGAAAGTTCCAAAGATTAGTGGTCTGGGTGCACCTACACTTCTGAAATGACCTCTAACGGTTAACATCTCTACAATTTTTTATCATGCAGTTTTTAAATAACAAAAAAAAAAAAAAAGACTGCAACATTAATTCCTCCAAGTAACTACTATTTTTATCATGCAGTTCTTAAATTACAAGAAAAAATACTGCGACATTCATTCCTTCAGGTACCGTTTATCAAGTTCCTCTTTACTTAGAACGAGAGTATTTTTCGAGTACTCAAACACCTCGAGGGAAAATGGGGTTGTTACATCAGTCAGATTTTCCACCGAAGAATCCTCCATCAAATATTCTGTACGTTGTAAGATTCAGTCGCAAATACAGTGCCTAAAGCTCTTGTAACATGCAGGACAAGATCGCAATTAAGAGCTTTCGTTGCGTTTGTTTCCTTAGATTCAAAAGTGAATAGGCAGGGTTGTTTCTTGATGAACAAACTATTCTACCCTTTCCACTCGTGAGCATTTTTACCCGACCGCCCCACCAGCTCGTGGAGCTTCAACAACACGATATGAAAACAAACCATATGATCTGTAAAAAACTCACATCACGGTGTACAGAGGGCGCTGGTGTAGTGCATGATGTTCGTCCTAGTTCCCATAAAATACGATAGAGCTCATCATTGGTCAAGCGCGTCAAGCGTGCCGAATATATCCGGCAATCGAGTCCTTAGAAGGTATCTTTTTTTGTAGGATATATCCGACCTGTGAGTGGAACTCAACTTTTCCCTAGTCGAATATATCCGACATACGAGGGAAAGGGTTAAGTGACCAGCGGGAAATTTAAAATCCAAGAATCTGATTGGCTTAGACGCTTTTTTCAAACCTGAAACTAACATCTGATAGGTCAATTTTGAATTTTCCGCTTATCACTAAAATAGACTGTTTTAGTAGAGCAATATACTGTATCAATTGGCATCCAAGAACCTCTGGTTTAAAAAAGAAACTTTGATTCAGTGTAATTTTCTTATACGCCCAGTTTTGAACGGGCAATTAGGCTATCAAATCTTCGAAGTTGGAATCACTCAGATGAGTCAAATGTTATTGGTGTAGTGGAATGGGCAGGAATCTGGCCAGAAGTCAGGTGATTCCAACCTCCAAATGCATTGTTAAATGTGCAATATCTTGTTGATTTTGGCAGTCGTAGTCCAGGAATCAGGCATAATTAAGCATTTTAGAGGACGCAGAATTCATAATCGCAAAAAGGTCACAATTGTCTGATTTAATAGCCGAAATTTCCGTTAAAAAATGCGCTAATGGGGAAAATACATTGAATCAGAGTTCGTTTGGAACCAGAGGTCCTCAGACAGCAATTGATACGATAAATCGTTCTACTAAAACAGTCTATTACAACTACTTCTAAGGAAATGATCTAAGATGGACTTACAACTTCCGGATTCCCGTTTCCGACTTTTTCCACGGGGCGTCGTCTGGTTCACAAGGTAACGGGCCTTGTACAGGAGGATCCTCATCTTCAGGACTGGAAAAATAAACAAGCAAGTCAGACAAGGCCAATAATATTTTTTCGCAAGAAAATAATAGTAATAAAAAAATATGTCAACAATAAACAATAATATAATTTAGACTTTAGAGTCTAAAGTAAATTTTTACCGATTATTAGGGCTGTGCACACTATTGGAGGTTAGAACCAGTTCTACTTTAGAGCCAGTTCAGGTTCCGTTCGTACCTGACAAAAAAGTTTGAACTTTTTTGATACTATGGGAGATAGTTATCTAATTTATCTATTTCTCATAGAAACACACAGAGGAAAGCCACAAATTTAATCTCTCACAGTACCTGCATTGCTCCACCATCTTTGCTCTTGAGTGGCGGAGCTTACCAAGTATCATGTTGGGATTCCTATAAAATTTGTCTCGATTTCCATAGAAACATACAGAGGAAAGCCTCCAATTAGATAGGAATCTCCCATGATACCTGCATTGCTCCTCCATCTTTGCTCTTGAATGACAGAGCTACACAGTAGGGTGGGCCGAAAACCCACTTTTTTCGCGGAGCGACATGGCGCACGATGGATATCGTTACCACACGCTAGTAATGAACGTACGTGAAATTTGGACCCATAATTTTGATGTCTTCAGGTTCCGCCGAGCGGTCAAAAATCGCGATTTTTAAAAAAAAATTGTGTTTTTTCGTGCAATTTGGCAACGTACGCTTTTTTTACCACGCCTTAATGACATGGCGCAGCCATAATACATTACTTAGATACATAAAGAAGGCACAAGAAAAATTTGGGCTCTATCGGACCTCATCTTCAGGTTCCGCCAGCGTCATTTATCCATACAACGCCGAAAAGCTTAAAATCGGCAAAATAAGGGGTTTCGTCCGACAGATTGGCTTCCAGCGTGAATTGAGGGATGCGGACTCATTCGGTCCGACTAATACGTGTTTTGGGAGAATTTTAGGAAGGTATTTGAGAAATTTAGACTAGATCCAATGGGAATTGGAGGCTCCACTAGCAAATAAATATGGGTTTTAGGTTTTGTCCTCCAATTCGGCAGCTCATATAGGATTTTAATGTCAACGTCTGAATTAATTATGTACTATGTTTCCGGTCTTCTTATCAAGGTATCATGCGACTTTTTGCCAATTTTAACAATTAAAGAAATGTTTAAACAGCCCAAAGCTGACCACGTGGAGGTAGTCACATATCGAGCTTCTCCCACCCACCTTCTTAAAAAAAAAAAAAAAAAAAAAATGTACTGTGAAAAACAATGAGTGGCGTAGCATGCAATTTAGCACCGTTGTAATATGTCCATTTGAACCCATGTTAAAGTTCGAATGCGAGGGTATTCGCCGAATACCCAAAGTTCTATCCTTTTAATGGCTTTAAATGGACGCTTTACAACGTTGCCAAATTGCACGCTACGCCACTGAAAACTATAAAATAAAGGAAAGAAGAAAAAATATGTAACACTATAATCTATATAAATAATTGCTGGAGCAATCATGACAGCATAGGCACTAAAATTTTAGTTTTTTGATATCTGAATCAATTACCTTCTGAGAAGGTACTTTACATTTTCCTTTAAAGTCAAATGACGGTAACAACTTGCGAGACTCAAATTTTGCTATGATAAAACCTTTACGTGCATCTTTTCCAAAGCAATATTTTGATGCCTCGGTTACGAGCTTGGCAGCTCTTTCAACAGGTTATGTGTGTGGCATTTATAAGCAAGAATTGGCAATTTAGGAGAAACAGGGTCACTTATACGTCTTAAGCATTTCTGGTGAAATTTCTGCTTAAATCGGTGGTTCAGTAAGAGCTACATCAGACCAAATTAATTAATCAGAGTAGTCAGCTGCTGAGAAGTTTGTTTTTTGAATCGCAAACACACGGAAAAAAAGGATGGTGTAATTTACCATTCACATAGCTGATTTTGGCCTCTACCAGAGTTAAGATAAACTTGATCAGAGTTATGGAACATTTGATCAGGTATCAAGTGAAATTGACCTGATTCCTGGTCAACTGTTCCATAACTCTGGTCAAGTTTATCTTAACTCTGGTAGGGGCCAAAATCAGCTTTGCGAATGGTAAATTACACTGTTTTTTTCCGTGCACGCGTGGTAACTTTGACTTGCAATTTGTCTCAATTTTGCGAGCCTTTAAAATTCGTTTGATACCAACTTTTCGTATGGGGTCCCGGTCATCAGTAACCATGGACAACAAAATGTTCTCATGATGACCGAAGTAGCCGTTTCTCTGCAATACCGGATCGATTATTTTTTTTACTGTGCTATCCATAGAACGTGCGATAAACGGATTAATTTGAATAAATTATGGGCACCTTGTTCACAATTTTCATTTAGTTTGATTGAGAACCAAACTGGTGAGTAAACGCAAACGACATATCTCACCAAAAGTTTCAAATTCTTACTAGGTTTTGTTTGTGAAATGTAGAGGCGGAGCAATCGATTGGCAGTAGTCAGCCACCGCGCGTGCAATAATTTCCCAGGGTCTTTTTCTGCTAAATCTGGTGGGCACACACCATTAATGACGGCACGTGTCATTTTATACAGAGATTTTTGATCCGTTGACAGATCTGAACTTTTAATTGTCGGCATTTCTGCATTCGGGATAGCATCAAACGTAACTACACTCAAAGCCTTGCTATCTAGCGATGCAATCTCTTTGCCGATTGGACCGGAAAACAATTTTGGTCCTGAAGTGACCCCATCCAATTCTTCAAATAAGTGCCGTAAAGGCAGCTCGTTGCATGCCGTGGAGCTGACAAATCAACCACTGCAATGGTCTGCTCAAATGTAAGTCAAGCAGACGAATGACACCTGTATTGTGACCTGTATTTACCGCTGTCTCGCAAGTTGTCACCGTCATTTGACTTTAAAGGAAAATGTAAAGTACCTTCTCAGAGGGTAATTGATTCAGATATCAAAAAACTAAAATTTTAGTGCCTATGCTGTCATGATTGCTCCAGCAATTATTTATATAGATTATAGTGTTACATATTTTTTCTTCTTTCCTTTATTTTATAGTTTTCAGTGGCGTAGCGTGCAATTTGGCAACGTTGTAAAGCGTCCATTTAAAGCCATTAAAAGGATAGAACTTTGGGTATTCGGCGAATACCCTCGCATTCGAACTTTAACATGGGTTCAAATGGACATATTACAACGGTGCTAAATTGCATGCTACGCCACTCATTGTTTTTCACAGTACATTTTTTTTTTTTTTTTTTTTTTAAGAAGGTGGGTGGGAGAAGCTCGATATGTGACTACCTCCACGTGGTCAGCTTTGGGCTGTTTAAACATTTCTTTAATTGTTAAAATTGGCAAAAAGTCGCATGATACCTTGATAAGAAGACCGGAAACATAGTACATAATTAATTCAGACGTTGACATTAAAATCCTATATGAGCTGCCGAATTGGAGGACAAAACCTAAAAACCCATATTTATTTGCTAGTGGAGCCTCCAATTCCCATTGGATCTAGTCTAAATTTCTCAAATACCTTCCTAAAATTCTCCCAAAACACGTATTAGTCGGACCGAATGAGTCCGCATCCCTCAATTCACGCTGGAAGCCAATCTGTCGGACGAAACCCCTTATTTTGCCGATTTTAAGCTTTTCGGCGTTGTATGGATAAATGACGCTGGCGGAACCTGAAGATGAGGTCCGATAGAGCCCAAATTTTTCTTGTGCCTTCTTTATGTATCTAAGTAATGTATTATGGCTGCGCCATGTCATTAAGGCGTGGTAAAAAAGCGTACGTTGCCAAATTGCACGAAAAAACACAATTTTTTTTAAAAATCGCGATTTTTGACCGCTCGGCGGAACCTGAAGACATCAAAATTATGGGTCCAAATTTCACGTACGTTCATTACTAGCGTGTGGTAACGATATCCATCGTGCGCCATGTCGCTCCGCGAAAAAAGTGGGTTTTCGGCCCACCCTACTACACAGGTGTCATGGGGGATTCCTATCAAATTTGTCTCTTTCTCCATAGGAACTAACGGAGGTAAGCCTCAAATTAGATAGTAATCTCCCATGGTAAATACATAGCTCCACCATCTTTGTTCTTGAATGGCAGAGCTACACAGGTGTCAAAGGTGTCAAGGGGGATTCCTATCCAATTCGTCTCTCTCTCTCCATAGAAACATACCTATAGAGGTAAGCCTCAAATAAGATAAAAATTTCCCTGGTAAATGCATAGCACCACTATCTTTGTTCTTGAATGGCAGAGCTACACAGGAGTCATGGGGGGATTCCTATCAAATTTGTCTCTTTCTCCATAGGAACTATAGTCCGTTTCATTTAAATAGAAGCTTGAGCTCGACTCTTTCCCCTACGAGTTTTACCCTCACTCTCGTACCTGCGATGACTCGAGACCCGTCCCGTTGGTCGGGGATTCCGCTCCGTCACAATAGACTGTCCTTTGGATTGCTGACTGTCCATTGTGACAGACGGAATACCCCACCGATGGGACAGATCTCGAGTCATCGCAGGTACGAGAGTGAGGGTAGAACTCGTAGGGGAAAGAGTCGAGCTCAAGTTTCTATTTAAATGGAACGGACTATAACAGAGGTAAGCCTTAAATTAGATAGGAATCTCTCATGGTACCAACATAGCTCCACCATTACGCCTTAAACTTTAAAGTTATTTTGTGAGTATGAGCGTAAAATTTGTAAATTTTAAAGTGCTCAATGTAGTTTTCCCTAGACTTTACTCATGAATTAGCTATTTAATCGCTTGGAGCTAAAGTTAGCGAGAGCATAATTCTTTTTCCTTGACACTTTTTGTACCTGTGTAACTCTTCTCTCTTTGATTTACAATCGATAATGCACTCTCTTATTAACTCATATACATTTCTCACTTCTTTCTCTAAACTAGTCATCATTGTAGGGTACTATTGATTTAGAGACCCTGCATCACTGCTAACCAAAACCTACTAAGTTGGTAGCAGCTGTGATAGCTAATTCATTATTGGTAAGACATTGCGATGCAGTTGTTTTTAGATCCTTAAAATTTAAGATGTCCAATGACGTTATACATTACCAAAATAAGCCCAATGGCTGTGATTACTAAATAAGCCCAATGGATGTAATTCTGATTAATAAATAAGCCCAATGGCTGTAATTCTAATGTTTGACCCAATGGTCTAAAATTGAATTTTTTTGAATTTTTGGTTTAATAAATGTTAACAAGCCTAATGGCAATTTTTAGTTGACCCAATGGTCTTTTCTCAAAAGGGGGAGGTGTAGGGTACTCTCGATTTAGAGACCCTGCATCACTGCTAACCAAAACCTACTAAGTTGGTAGCAGCTGTGGTAGCAAATTCATTATTGGTAGGACATTGAGACACAGTTATTTTTAGATCCTTAGATCATATTTTATTTATTTGTATAATTGTAAATGCCGGAACCTTATCCACTATTAAAGTGCAATTCTTAATTAATTAAACTTGTGTTTGAGTTCATTCAAAAACCCACATTAAACAATCATAACTTCAGAAATTAATTAATTAATTAATTAAAATAAATAGGTACTTCTTCACCAAAACTACAACCTTTCTTCAACTCAAATTCCCCTTAATAAAAACACTTCATCCCTAGCTAATACACTCTCTCTACTCTTCCTTCTATTTTTTCATAGTAAAAAATTCTCATTTTCAGTTAATCCTCTACCTTGAAACTTTGTCTCCTTACCACGCACAGGGTAACCTTCTGTGGTTATCGCAGTTTCTAGTTAATAATTAAATTTTGTTCCTAGCCATTTAATATCTACTCTAAGCCATAGAAAATAGAATTTTAAGAATGTTCTGTGATTTTGGATAAATAAATTGAATTGAAATAAATAAAATAAATTAATAAAAGTCGAGTTTGAGGGCGAAATGTTTCGGACAAACTCTGGTCAAAAAATGGAGGCGAAAACCTCCTGAGACCATAACAAAGCAAGTTGCTACCTTGGCGGGTTTAAGGATGTTTTAAAGGAGCCCCAAATAAAGGAAGATATCGTTTGATGTTCATTATCGACTGAATACTCTTCGGCTGCGGATCGAACGGGAAAGAATCCGCTGACAGTGGAGTGGTGCCTGAGGCCAACGTCAAGGCCGACTCTCCCTCGTCTTCCTTCCTTGGCTTCTTCGGCGTACTCATCATCGTAAAATCCTCCGGTCTGGCTAATCAAGAATTAAACGCAAGAGGCATGCAATCAACACAACATAAACAAAAGAACAAAACAAACGAAAAAGTGTATCAGCGGACAAGGCAAGACGAATGAGTGCAAAACAAAACAAAACAAAAAATACGATGCAACATTCCGTGAAATAAAAGAGAATGTGAGAGTGAACTTTAGCTTTAAGAGGATTCCAGGGCAGAGACAATATATAATAGAGACCACGTACTAGCCGTGCGCGCGGTGGCCGACTTATTTTTCGGAACTCAACAGGAATTAACACAGGGAGCATGAGGGTGCACCATCCAACACGGTCCATACATTGACTGATGCAATTTCGGTGCTTCAGTTTCACTAGGCAAAAATCCCAACGACGTTTCTCATCAGTCAACGTATGGACCATGTTTGCGGTGTTCTGTTGAGACCCCGAAAAAAAAAGTTGCCACCGCGCGCAAACATGGGCAAGATAGATAGTGCGTGATCTCTATTGTATATTGTCTCTATTCCAGGGTCGATTGCTTTGAGCTGTGGGCATCACATCGCGCTGCTCAAAAAGTCAACAGTTTTTGGCTGAAATTGACGATTTTACGCTAAAAGCACAAATTTGAGGAACGTCAGTAACTGCGAGCATACTTCAGGAAAAAACCCTGAAAGTTTCAAGCTGAAACACTCAAAAATAAAGCCGGAAATTATGATATACGAAAATTCCCAAAAGCCTCAAGGAGTGCGAGTGAGGCAGATAGACAAATTGAATTGGTTCATGCGAAAACATCCGTAGTCCATTTTCTTTATATTTGACTTCGTGAGCGTACACCACTCTCAAGAAGACGCTCCATCTGTGTAAGTACTGATCAGACTTGTTCCGCTGCTTTTTGCCAGTTTTCATTAATTTTTTGTATTTTAGTTTCCTATTTTTTTTAAATGTTTTTATATTTGTCTTCTCAAGAAAAATATTTTGGACATCGGACGTTTTCGCATGAGCCAATTCAATCATCACTCGCACTCACTCTCACACTAAGCTTATGGCGAGATGAATTTCATAAATTACGGCTTAAATTCTGAGCCAATTTTGCTTGTTTTGGGCTGAAAAAATCCTTAACAAAATTTCGCAGGTGCTGATGTTATTGGATTTTTCATTTTTTCTTTGGTTTCAATTTGAAATGCCAAAAACACAACTTTTACCTAAAGCAACTAGAGGCGCTATCCATCAAACTGAAATCTGGAAAAGTTTCGCCTGGAATCACCTTAAAACTATTTGATGGTTACTTAAGACTTTTCCCCAGTTGAAAATTAAGGTGAATCCATTTTTTTCTTTTAACTGTGCAAGCAGTTTTAATGGGGCTCTTGCAAACTTTTGCTACAGGGAATTGAAGGGTTGATTCTTGCATAAAAACCTGTAAAAATGACGATGAGTACACTAAAAAATCACGAAATTCACTCTTAGAATCGGGCTTAGTGGCAAAGAGACGCAGATATCATGGAAGATTCCCATCTAAATTAAGACAAATCTCTGTGTTTCCGTAGAGAAAGTGACACAATAGACAGGAATCTCCCATGGTACCTGCGTTGAACCGCCATTACGATCTTGCCATTATAGCATTTATGTGAGTTTATTATTAAATTTTAGACTTTCTTCGAGTGATTTTCGTGATTTTTGCTGATTTTTACATTAGATTGGACTATTCATTTACTAACAGCAAAAGATTGTAAGAGCCCCATTATTCTAATAATTTACACTGTCTAGTTTGCTAAAATATTACTGTTTGCTTTTGTATTTATGGAAGAATAAACCTTTATTATTATAATTATTATTATTATTAGTAATATTATTATCTCTAGCATTCAGCGCTGATTAAAAACCTCTTGAAATGGTAAAGAATGGCACGAATCATACCTCTTCTTCTTTCACAGTTCCGATAATAAACTGTCTAAAGTTTTTTGCCACACCCTGTAGAACCATTTTGTCTCGCTATCAGCAAAGGAAACAGGCAACTTCCAACGTTTTGGAACATTTTGCACCCCTGGGGTTGTGAACTAACTCCCATAATAAGTCTATTTTTATTTTTGACAGTGCAGCAATAGTGCCTTTTAGTCAATTGATAGACAAGTCCTTAATACAAAATCCTATTGAATTTGTTTACTATTTAACTTGATACATACAGATACAAATTAACCAATGAAACATGCTATAAATTTCATGTTAGGAGAAAAAAAAATCCTACAAAGTCAGTAAAATGTCTACTCTAAGAGTCCGTACAAGGGTAATTCTACAGTAACTGGACTTTAAGCTGACATCGAAAAATGTCATAGAAATAGGGCAGTTGCAAGGGTCTAAAATGTTGTTTTTTACAAAGAAAATGAGAGTATGTACTTGATGAGCTGAGAACGATGGTGCCTTTGGTTTCTAATTAAGTCCCATTGTTCCGGAGATGAGAATTTAGCCCAAAATACATTGTTTTAAATGGGAATTCCGCAAAGTGACATCACTACGCACATGATTTTTTACAACTTTACTTGTGTGTATCTCCAAAACCGGGTCACTTGGGGAAAAACCAAAGGTACCATTGTTCTCAGCTCATAAAGTACAATCATTTTCTTGATACAAAACACATTTCAGACCTTTACAACTGCCCCATTGTATCATAAAAACATCTGAAACTACCATATGAATGAATATTTTTGCCACGGGCGTTTCTTTTAAGAAGTTCTACAATGATAGACAGTAAATTTAATGAACCGTGTTTATGTAGCTTTTCAAGAGTCAAAACAGGCGAGATGACCAGCCAGTATAACCATAGTCATTCAGTCAAGGCAGAATGACTTTTGGACTCCACAAAAGCAGAGTGATTTCAATGTATCATTAAAATTACAGTTTGTTTTCCTAGAACTTGGTAAAAGAAACACTATTGACAAGAATATTCGTTAGTCTGGTGGCTTTAAACCAATGAGCTAAACAGTTTTCTAGAGGGGCAGTTAAATGGAAAACCTGCATAGCTGGAGGATTTTTAGGTTAGGTGTAAGGTGTATTTTTTCCCCATTTATTTCTATGTATTTAAATGCAATGAACAGAGGCTGTAACATGTTTCGTTCCACTGTGCGGTTGCACTAAAATAAATGAGAATAAATGAATAAAATTATACCTTAACCCTAACCTGAAAATCCTCCATATCAGTTACGTAGGTTTTCCATTAGACTGCCACTCTAAAAAAATGTATAGCTCATTGCTTTCAACGTTTTTATGATGTAAATTCTGTAACAATTGAGGCCATCTCCAATAAAAAGACACATACAACATCAGGTGAGTTCCTCCGAGAAAATAAGACTTGCAATCTCATTAGAATATACCCAGATGAGCATACCTATTATTTTATGAGTCCTGATTTCGAAGACAGCTTTAACTATCCGCAGCAGCAAAGTCCTGCAACTGTGACACTTCCCATATTCAGTCAAAGTTGCACCATCACCAAAGGCGGATCCAGCAGTCTGGCTACTGTATATTATTCCCATTTGAATGCATGATCAACAATTGATTAGTAGAGGGGCCATGGCCCTCTCGTGGATCGATTGTTTCTCTCATATTAAAATGGGATGAATTAGACTCATTTATACCGAAATGACAAGATTCAACTTGAGACGTAGCCGTATTCAATTGACTTTAAAATTATTATAAAATTAGATCTAGTGCATAGAATTTCTTCAAACTTCCTGGAACTTTCCTCCTCAACTTCAAGTCTTGTTCCTGAAAATATCAAGCAGTTTTATCTATCTGATTCTTCTTCAGGAAATTAAAAAGTCGATATTTATTTGATTCTTCAGCGTTTAGTGCTGATTTCTGCCACCAGAGCGCTACCGTTCGATTAATGTCAAATTACAGGCCGAAAGTAATTTAAATTTGAGAAAACGGAATGTCAGTTACTAGATAATCATCTGAAGAACGTCTCTGCAAGGTATCTCGTCAATAGCTTCAGAAATAAGGCTGAAAGAACCAAAAAATGGAATATCACAAATCCATTCTTGAATTGAAATGCAAGATTCCATTTTTTGGTACTTTCAGCTTTATTTTTGAAGTTATTGACAAGATAATTTGCAGAGACATTATTCAGATAATTATCTAGTAACTGGTCTTTCGTTTTCTTCAATACAAATTACTTTCATCCAGTAATTTAACATTAATTGAACGGTAGCGCTCTGGTGACAGAAATCGGCACTAAACGCTGAAGAATCACCTTAAATGGCAACGTTGGAATAAAAACAGGTCTGTTCAGTATAAATCAGTCCAATTTAAGGTTGCCAAATTGCTGGATTTACCCATGGCCATTATGTGTTCTTCTTCAGAAATGGTGCAACTACGGTAGTACACATGGACTCTGGTCTACTAAACTCAAAGACAAGCAGGAGCAATGATTACATTCGCTTGAATACAAAAGCATAATAAAAGGAAGCAGAGAAATTTGTTGCGAGCAGCTAACAGACATTCATCTAAGGGATTAGAAGAGACAAGAGGAACGGACAAAATAAGACTTACGATTCGATTTTGACTGGAGGTTTTGGTCTGAACGATTCTAATTCTTCCTCGAGATTATTGTTCCTAACTTTCAATTCGTTCCGTTCCTGAAGGATATCTTTCAGCTCGGACGTTGTGAACCTTGGTCGGTCTGGATCGTGAACATCGAAAACGACCTTATTCCTGAGATCAGGGGATTCAGCCTGGGAAAAGGAAAATATTTATTTATTTATTTATTCATTTAATTTCATACAGGAGCCTTACTAGGCACATGCACATAGCTCACACTATGGCATAAACCTTGTGTTACAGGTACTATGGTACAAGTCAGAGGTAACAAGGACAGTAAAAGCTCGCTGTGTCGGACGCTCAGTTACTCGGATTTTTCGCTGAGTCGGATTTTTTTCCCGGTCCCTTGAATTGCCCCATAAGACCAATGTAAAAAACGTCGGCATAAGTCGGATTTTTCAGAGTCGGAATTTCGCTTGTCTCGGATTTTTTTCCGGTCCCAAGATGACTTTTTTTTTTTGAGTCGGACAAAATTGCAGATAAACGAATAAAAGAACCCAATAACAGATTGCCGAGTTCAAATTTTTGTTTGCGTGTTCATGTCATAAATCAAACCAGCCGACCCACCTTTCATCTCTACCACACGCCGACTTCGCGGCGGGGCAGTGGGTGTCGTGAGTGATGCGTCGCGCGTCGTCGTGATAACACTGCAAGGACCCCGAAGAGAGTTTCCAATACGATCGGCATTTAATTAAAGACGACTCCATGCCACAGGGCCAAAAAAATTTTGAGTCCTCGCTAAGTCGCTAAGCAAGAGGTACGTGCTATGTAAAACGTACGGTCGGCAAACGTTCGCTCAACATTGAGGTTATATAGCACTCCTCGTACACCCTTCGCAAGTCTCGGACGTAAAAGACTTCGAGGATTAGAAGTCTTTTGGTCCCGGAAAGGACCGCCTTTTTTCGGCCCAGCAGTGTTACCATGGTGGCATCATTATGCTAGCCGGAAACGGAAGACGAAATACGACAGGGTGACAAGATGAGGAAACTGATCGGAAACAAAGGAAGAATGGCACGCAACACCAAAGTCTTGGCGCGACACGGCACACTTGGACACTTATGAGAAGAAAAAGGGGGGGGGGAATCGGTGAAAAGTAAACAAAAAAAATGCAGAGTTCAGCAGACCAGATGATTCATCAACGACACGAGAAAATCTTTTGCGTCGGTGTGATGGTGTGATACCTCCCCCCTCTCCTTCATACTAGATGCTGCGTCCGAAAAGACCAATTCCTTCTGACACCTCCAGCGCGGGCGCCAACCAGACTCAGCCGCGAGCCGCTGTTGCACGTTGGGACGAATCGTCAAAAAGTGAGACATTCAGCGAAAATGTGAAGGTCGCCAGATGCATTAATTTTTGATGAAAATGGGCTTTTTAGGGTCCAATGTACACGAAACAAGCCTCTTTTGCGTTTTTTTTAAATGCATACTATGTATGCGGTGATGCCAAAATTGGCCGACGTGTTTTTCCGAAAAATGAGTAATTTAAAAGTATACTTTTAAAATGTTATAAACATAAATATTTTTTTTCGGGAGGGAATATTTTGCAATATATAGTCTCATTAGGACCTAAAGTGAATAGTTTTGACATTATTTTCATTTATTTCAAGTTTTGATGCTTCAAAAAACTACATTTTTGACAATGCTCGAAAAAAACTGAAATTTAAACTTTGGATGGAGTTTTAAAAAAATGTTCAAAAGAGTTCAAAAAACGGTTTACACCATAATATTCTCCATATCCTCAGCTTTCAGATACTTTTTTCAGTTTTACCTCTTGTTACCTCTAACGAGAGTTATGCGAAAAAAAAGACTGAGAGGCGTGCGAAAAAACGGCTATCCTCCGACACTCACTAACTGCAGTGAGTACCGTCACTTGCGACGACCCTACTTTCGCCCGCCTCACTTCTCTTATCTTTAAGCTCGGACCGACGACAATACGACACGATTGATTGCAAGATTACGCCGTCCAAATTTTTGTTGAGTATGATTATTTTCCCAATTTTAACACATAAATAGAAAAGGTAGATGCGTACGCAGATTTTACAATAAATCAACGCGCAAATGCCTCAGGTGCCAATAGTATAACTCGGCTCTGGTTATTCGTATAATAGAAAATTATTGTGTTGTGATTATTTTTTATAGTTTTTCTGTTATTTCCCCTCGGTTTTTTTTTTTTTTTTTTTTTTTTTTTTTTTTTTTTTATAAATGTGACACATTTCCCGTGATCCGTGGTGCGGTGGTGATTTCGTGTATTTGGAGTACGGTTAGTTTTTGCATTAGTATTGCGCAGTGCAATATGGAGGTGAATATAATTTAAAAACAAATCGTGACGTTTTGAATAAGATTCGGATGGTGCCGGAAATCTTTTCGTTAGAGAGTTTTGACCGCCCAAAGTTTAAAATCGAGCCAAAATTGGGGTTTTGCCGGCTTTCGATTGTACTAAAAAATTAGTTGCTCCACCAATAATTCATGTAATTTATTCAAACTTGGGATAGGGGGGTTTTTTGGGTCGCTGAATTCATTAATGATATTCGTTTTTCAAAATGTGTAAATCCAAGATGGCCGCCATGGTCATACTTAGTGGCAGCCATCTTGGATTCAGAAATTTTGAAAAACTAATATCATTAATGAATTCAGCGACCCAAAAAACCCCCATCCACCAAATTTCGTGAAAATCTGTCGCAAATAACTGCTCATATACGCGAATGTCTCACTTTGTGACGATTCGTCCCAACGTGTGTCGTGCTCGTGGCGCCGGTTCAGCGGCAGGCGGCAGTCATCGTGTCGCAACGAAGAATCTCTATTGCTTCGCGGTAAAATTGATAAGACACCCCTCGGGAGTTTGTTTAGTTAAGCGGCAAAACCTCTTTTCCCAGTTGCTGACACAAGTGTTGGGTACGAAATCGCCAAGAAAATACTGGTTTTTTCTGGAAACTTCGCGCTGAGTCGGATTTTTTGGGGGAAAATCCGACTCAGACGTAATTTTCATGAGTCGGACTTTCGTTAAGTCGGATAAATGCCGTGGTCCGAAGACGATCCGACACATCGAGCTTTTACTGTAATACAGTTTATAGAGCTGGGGAAAGAAAAGAATGGACAAATGTCAAATACTGATGAGTTCCGAATCATCATCACACAACACCTTTCAGTCTGCATTTCAAATATAATGTTTGATGACTGTTGAGCTCACAAGACTTTGACATTTGTCCATTCTTTTCTTTCCCCAGCTCTAAAAATTAGACAAGACTAAACTAAACTAACTATGTAGTGTACTCAAGTGCTCATTTTAATTTTCGCTGGATTTTACTCAAAATTGTAATAATTCAATCATTTACAGCAAAAGTTAGCAAGAGCCTCATTATTGATTGCTTGAGTAATACTGTCAACTTATTCAGTACAGCTGAGGATATTTTAAATATTTTTTTGGGTAACTGCGAGAAAAATTGTAGGGTGGCTCGTTAACTTAAGTTTTTTGGCATCTTTTCATCGCCTTTCAACAGTTTTTCTTTGTTTTTGTTCCTTGCACAATGTTGTAATCTTTCTAAACAATATTATTTATTTTTTCTTTTCTTATCATTACTTTTTATTCTTGCTGTGTTATTGGGACTTCTGCTCGTCAAATTTTATTTATAAAATAATAAATATATACAGTGAAAAATCGTTGTATGGAACCTCGGTCCTGCCCCAAAATAAATTCCACTTAGCGAAAGCTCCACTTAGGAAACTACGGTTAGAGTATGGGAGGTTTCACGGTGCTGAAAAAAAATTCTACTTGGTGAGATATTCCACTTAGAGGACGTTCCACACAACAAACTTTCACCGTAAATTAATAAACGCAAACCAAAGATTATGATACTTACAGAGCTATTTGCTAGATCTTCGTTCTCTTTCTGAGCAATGCCAAGTCTATGACACAAATGTTTTACTTCTTTACGCTTGTCTTGAAGTTGCGCAAGAAGGTCAGCACGTTCTTCGGCTAACGCCCTCATCTGCGTCTGACTGATGTTCTGTTTTCGACGAAACTCTTTCTTCAATGATGTAAACCTTTCGACTTGATTGGAAAGCTGCCAAAAGAAGAAGGAAGATTTTTATTTCTGTATGATTTGAGGACCTTTCTAGCCGAACAGAATAAACTCATATACACTGTTTGATCAGCAATGCGCGATTTGGATTCCTCATATCCTCAAGAATGTTTCATAAAAGTTTCATGCGGATACCTCAACCGAGTGGTGAAGTAGAAGTTAGATCCTACATCTGGGTATAGACTATTGAGGCATTTAATTCACGGCCACGAAGAGGCAATTTTTTTCTGGCGCCCGACGCCCTTATTGTGTAAAATTGCTCATTCACTTCCTTATATCTTAAAGTTTATGTCTACCAAGTTTGACTTCGATACGATGATTTTCCATTAAATGGCACGCAGAAATGTGTAACGTGGACCAGAGTAGGGTTGTGTGGTACTGATTTCGGTATTTTTCGGTATTTAGCTATATCTCTGACTGCAGCCTCTAAACGAGTGAGACTGATAAAACTGCCGTGGGTGACATAAGTCAGAAGCCAACTAAATACTATGAAACTGTCAAAGTAGCATTTCTATATCATAATACCTTTGAATTCCCTTAAAGTTACGTAAAATACCGAACTGGCTGATTTTTTCAGAATTTTTTCGGTTTACATAACTTCTAGGGAATTCGAAGGTACTTTGATGCGGGAATGCTATGTATCAATACTTTGACAGTTTTATAGTGTTTAGTTAGCTTCTGGCTTACGTCACCCACGCCAGTTTTATCAATCTCGCTCATTTAGAGGCTGCAGTCAAAGACAGAGCTAAATACCGAAAAAATACCGAAATCAGTACCGCACAACCCTAGACCAGAGTCCCAATATACTATGAGAGTTGCACCATGTCATTCAAAATGAAGAAGAAGAAGTGGATCAATGGAGCCCCCAAGAAGCAAACTGCAATCGGCGGATGGCCATTTGCCTCTGCGCTGTTGCCGCTATTTTGCTATCTCTTACAAGTTAGGTTCCGATTCTCGCCACAATAACGGTCATAATTGAAAGAGATAATGTTCTCCAGAATAAAATTCAAGCAGAGGAAAAATCAACAATAATTACTGCGGTCACTGTTACTTCAAATGTGTAATGAAAGCTAGTAAGAAAAGTAAACAAACCCTCCACGATTTGCATTTGAGGCGGTGGCTGCAAAAACAGCACATACCGAGAAACCTGATTTCCAGAAAACGCATTTAAAGTTTTCATTTGCTAATAACGCGGTGATATGATTCGAAAATGAGTACAATTTTTCTTGGTTTTATGATTTGAACCCCTTTTGAAGAGAATCCAAGGACAAATTTAAAAAAAAAATGGTTTGAGTTCATTCGCGGCCAATTTAAAAAAGTGAGTTATGTGCGGTTTTTGCACCCAACAATCAAATTAACGCAAATTTAATAGGATTTGACAGTTAAATGAGAGAATAATAATTTTTTTGCCATAATTTATCGAAACATAAAAATTTAAAGTGAAGTAACAACGCAAACTGAAACAAAAAAGTAAAAACTAAATAATAAATCAGCTATATTTGGCTCGCAATTAAATGTAAAGGAAAATGACCTCTCAAAGTACATAAGCATAGCCAGCAATTTGGCAACCATGAATTCTTCCCATTTGAACGCATGAGAAACAATCGACTCTTGAGGAGACCATGGCTCTTTTACTAATCGATTGTTTCTCATGCATTCAAATGGGAATAGTACACAGTTACACACAGTTATACGTATAGTGCATGTACTCGTATGTGCTGTTTTTGCACCCATCGACGCGATATCTCCGCGTAGAATCATCGTCACCTCACCAAATTCACAGGGGTGATACTTCTTGAGTATAATTTTCAATTGCGCTGTTGGGCGCAAAAACAGCACATACGCGCATGGGCTGTTAATGCAGGGGCCGCCTCATTTGCCTCTTGGGACTTTCTTGACAGCCTAGAGCCATCAGAAATGGATTCTGACATGGCGCAACTCTCATATATAGGGACTCTAACGTGGACAGGTGAAAAATTAGGAAGTCGACCTCCAGCAAACCAGCAAAAATATAGGGCTAACATCGAAATGAAAGCTCGAAATATGAGAGGCTGTTTAATTTCACTTAAATTGTTTCATCTAGTTTCTTCATCTTTCGAGAAAAAAATATGAGAACTTCAGCGAGTGGTCATTACAATAACTAAGTTAGGGTCAGAATGTAACTGTCTGAATTAATTTTACAGTAAAAATTAAAGCTAGAAGCAATAATAAAATAGCCGTGATACCTTTATCCATGATTTATTGTGAAATAGTGCGAGCGCTTTCAGCCATACAAGGGGCCATCATCAGGCAGTAACACAAACAAAATAAAGCAGCGTAAAGCGCAAATTAAACTATACAAACAAACAAATACAGAAGCAAAACTCCACAAGGTATGCTGGAAAATCAAGAAACTACTAAACTCAAACATAATGAATAAAACATTTAAAGAATATAACATAAGACTAATTAAACAGTCCATAAACAGAATCAGAAAGCGCTCGCACTATTTCACAATAAATCATGGATAAAGGTATCACGGCTATTTTATTATTGCTTCTAGCTTTAATTTTTACTGTATATTTAGATACCTCTACAAGAATGTTTGATTATGAATTAATTTTGCGTTCAAAAATCAGGAAAGTCATTAAATTACCTTCTTTACAGCATACAGTCTCTCTTACAAGTTCTTGAAGGCATGTACCTGCGTTGCTATGCATTAGATAATCAACACTGCCAATTTAAAAGCAAGTTTTTCCAACTTTTTTGTGCCAATCGGTAACTATAGGCAAGAAGGGCATCCATATAGCTCTTAAAAACACCATTGCAAACAATGATTTTCATTGAAATTAACAGAACTGCCGATTTGCGTAGATTTAATGACATTTTTAAATTCATCAATGATTCTACCGGTTGAGAAAAGATTACATAGTTCAATTCAGTGTATGACTGTAATGCATCCGAAAGTACTCTGATCTGTAATCTTTTCTCAATCGGTGGAAACGCCGTTAATTAATTAAAATATACCGGTTGAGAAAATATAAAAGACTCCAGTATTTTCGTGCATTACAGTCATACACTGAATTGAACTATGTAATCTTTTCTTAACCGGTGGAATCTTTGGTGAATTTCAAACCGTCATTAAATCCACACAAATCGGCAGCTCTGGAAATTATAGAGACCAAAGGCATTCACCTTACATACGGATCTAGTAGAGTAGGAAAAATGAGCTATCACAATATCTCCATGAAAGGGATTGGAACAGTGGCGTTTTTAAACTTTAAACGCGTTTTCCTCAACAAGGGCATTTGATGAAGACGCCCTTCTTGCATCAAATGCCACTATTTTGCGCGTTTCGGAGCAAACAACATACACGCGTACAAAGATTGTGGCTCATGTGGCTCTATATTCTTTGCTTTGTATTGTTTTACAATTTTTGTTTTCGTTCTTTGTTTCCACGTAAGCCCAAATATTTCTCTTTTCAAAATTTTCATTTTAAGTGTCAGGAGGGACATCCTTTAGTTTTTCAATGGATAAAAGTTTTTAATACTCATTTGAAGTTGACATTATTAAGTTTTATCTCCTGCAAACAGTTGTTCTCCGGCCAAACAGCATACAACATACATCTCAAAATATAATTATTTACGACCCAAAAAAGTCTTATTTGGTTTCCGATCCAGGAAGCAGTTCTGATTTGTGTGTAAATTGTAAAGAAGAAGAACATTCTGTGCCCCTGGTATGTCCTTTAATCACCAATACCAGTCAATAAATCTAGTTTTTGAAGTGTTTTTGGTAAGTTTACGTTTGGATTTTAAAATTGTGAAGTTGGCAATCCTGCAGTTTGATCAAACCTGTTTGAGTGTGTACAAATACCTATAGACAACTAATCTGATACGACAACAATAGTTGTTTACCTGAGTGATTGACGACTAATTTTACAATTTAGTTTTTTTTTAGACTTAGTTTTAAATTAGATTCACCTAAGTCTGCATGGTGCTTACTTACATTGTCTATGTCCGTGCTTTTAGATGTAAGCTCTCTATCTTTTGTTCGCAACTGTCTTTTCAGCTGTTCAATTGTGCTATTTAACTGGTGAATAGTCGCTACATCAACTTCTGTGGGGACAATTTGAGCTGTAATAGAGAAGACGAGAAGAAAATTAAAGTTCAGAGAGTGAGTAGATTGATAAACAACATCTCGTAAAATCAAGAATCTATAATAATACCAGAGACAAATAGAGACCCAGCACACCCCCCGTGCCCCGTATGCTCCCCGTGTCAGAAAAGTGAAGCAAGTTTAGTGCACACAGTTTTGTTAGGGAGTCACCAGCTGCAATGATAAACAGTCGCCTACTGTTGAGTGGTGAGCTCAACAAAAGGCTGTGATTGGTCCGCGGTCCCGGAGACAGGTTTTGCAAGGGGAATGCAAACTACGCGCTCATCAGTCAACAGTAGGCAGCTGGTGACTGTTGTTTCGATGAGTTCCAACCAAAATTGAGCTGGAAAAGTGTGCACCAGAGACAATATATAATAGAGACCACGCACTAGCCGTGCGTGCGGTGGCTGACTTATTTTTTGGAACTCAACAGGAAATAACACAGGGAGCATGAAGGAGCACCATCCAACATGGACCATACGTGGACTGATGCAATTTCGGTGCTTCAGTTTCACTAGGCAAAAATCTCAAAAATATCAACGACTTTTCTCATCAGTCTTATCAGAAGTGTAGGCACACCTATGCCGGTACTCTTTGGAATTTTTCCACATTATTCCTTACATTGAAACAATTTCAAAAATGAAATAATATTTTGATAAAATTCATTTTCTAGCACAGGAGAAAACTTACAATGCTAGAGCTCCGTTAAATATTATTCACATTCTAAAAAACAGAGACTCCATATGCGACTACCTGGCAGACATGGAAAAGTTGAGTGTTGCATACCTCCAGTTTTTCTAAATGTTAACAACTGATTGAGGCTCTATCTGTGTTTGGCTAGTCTGTTTAATGTAATCAGTCTCGTGGTATTTGTTAATCAGTCTCTCTTCCAACTTGAGTGGAGCGTGCTCCTCCTTAGAATATTATTTTTATTTATTTTTTCCAATTGAAAATGGCGCTGTGAGGGCACCGAAATGTCTCGGAGGTTTTTATTCGCTGTTGGCCTAGTTCTCATTTTAATCTTTTACTTGCATTATTTCTCATGTTACAAAACAGTGGCGTAGCGTGCAATTTGGCAACGTTGTAATGTGTTCATTTAAATCCATCAAAAAGATTGAACTATTGGGTGTTCGGTGAACACCTTCGCATTTGATATTTTTCATTGATTTTAATGGATACGTTACAATTTTGCCACATTGCACGCTACGCCACTGTTACAAAATAAAAATTAATGAAAATGAATGTGAGCAACAGCTTTCCAAAGCTTTCCAAAGAGGAAAGCTATAAAATCAAAATTTTTAAGTTGGAGGCAAGTTTTGTTTTGATTTGAAGGAATGAAAATTGAAAATTTGCCAAAAATTACTGTCTAGCTGCGCCTACGAGCGCCTGAAATGAACTCTAACTTGGACGCTACGCCACTGGCACATAAAAGTTTGCGATCTCGGCAAAAAAGAAAATGGAGGCTAATTACATTTTGCAGCAAGAGATTCATCTTCAGACAGTGCTAGCAAACGTGACAGTCGGATGTTTTCACTCTGAAGTTTTTGAACCATCGCCTGGTATTGTTCCACTTCTTCCCTCCAGAGATCTTCAACTTGTTCTACTTCCTGCAAAAACATTAAAAAGATTACACTTATTTCACCAACATGATACCAAAACCAGAGACAAGTAGAGAGCCTGCACATACTATGCTTCGTCTTTCAGCTTAAGTGTTACTCTGAAGCAGCGGTTCCCAACCTTTTTTGGTCGCGGACCACCAATCGGACGATCAGTGGAGGCCGCGGACCACCAACTTGAAAAAATGAACAATCGATTACCTTTTTTTTTCTTTCTTTTTTTTTTTTTTCTTTGACAATGGAGGGAGGAAATAAAAGCTAACCTACCCTGTTATTTTAAATACAGCCACCGGTTGGGAACCGCTGATACAATTATTGAACAAAAACAATAATTGAAATTTTTCAAATTAGAAATTACTTTTGAATTTAAAAAACCAAAAAAAGAAAACCTCGAAGGAGGAATTTTATCTTAAACTTATAAAAATTCAGGTTATGACTCGTTCAAATGATTACTTCATTTTTTTTTTGCTACAAAAAAAAAAATTGGTCACAAATTCAACGTTTCTACTTTCGGGCAAAAAAAACGGGAACAATTCGGAAAGGTCTTCACGGACCACCAAAACTTGGTCCACGGACCACCGGTTGGGAACCACTGCTCTGAAGGATAATATCTCTTACAATGATGACAGTTATTGTTTTGAATCAGAACTTAACATGTTTGAAACAGCGTCCAGCATTATGCCCAGTCATGTTACAACCTATCTCAAAAACACCAACCAACCACTAACCATGAAAATCCATTAGTCATCTTATCTCTCCTCCAAGTTGTTTTCACATGTTTTTTTCTATCTCAACTCTTCTTATTTCCCCTTACAATAGCCTTATAATAATCAAATTGTAAATATGATTCTGTAATTTAGGAAGTAAATTAATTAAACAGAATAAATAAAAATGCAACCTTTCCAAGATGACTACTTACTTTTTCGAATCTTCGTTTTTCTTCTTTCTCCCTCTCTAATTTGTTGATCCTGGCCTGCAAATCCTGAATCGCTAAATTTTCTTGATCACTCCTCGCAGCTAATCCTTCCAACAGCTCCAAGGCATTGATTACTTTTGGCATTAGACTGGTGACGGCCTCTACACCGAAGACGTCAATAATCTTCTCGAATTCGCGGCCGACCTCAGACGCCAGGTCATAAACATCTATTACAGTGATTTCTGGCTTCGGAGGATCCATAACAGGAGAGCTATTTATAGGATACGGCATAAGGATGAATGATTCAAAACCACTCCAGACAAATAACCTGAAAAAAAAGAGGACAGGGAATAACAAGTTTTTATTCTTTTCTTATTTTTTTTTCAATTTTTTTATTTTTTTTTATTTTAGTAATTTAATTAATTGATTATTTAACCCCCCCCCTCTCCCTCTCATCAATTATCATTATTACCATCACCACCACCATCGTCATACGTAGTTCATGCGGACATAAAAATAAGGTAACGAAAGTTAAAAGCCGTCTTTTTTTATGTTCACAGTCGTTCGCGGTTCACAAAACGCGGTCATGAAATTATCTGTTCTTATGAAAGAATCTCATTGCATCTAGTCTAATTTGAATCTTGAAACCTTCCCACTTCATATCCTTTGCCGTCCACGAATGTTCACAAACTCAAAAGCATGTGAACGCTTGTGGACCGCGGAACCATTTTCATCCGCCCGTTCACAATCGTCCACAGTTAAAAAAAAGATAAAATGTAAGCATTTAGTTACATCTATACATATAGTCTAAAGCTATTTACTTAACCACAAAAATAAATGAAACAGGTGTACTTAAAATGGGTAAAATACTGGAATCAATATAATGTGGCACAGACATTATGTGGTAATTTGGATTGGTGGCTCTCTCCGCTATTTGAAATTTGTACTTTAATTTTTTCTCTTTTTTTTTGAGTTGAAAATGGCTACGATTTGAGCCAAAATATCAGCGCCAAATTTGGTTGATTCCAGCATTTTACCCGTTTCACACCTTTTTCATTTATTGTTCAATTCATCGCTGGTTAGTTTTCCTGTCATATTTCTTTTCTCATAAGAGAAAAACAATTTCTGAACATAAAGTTTGTATGATTCTGCTAATAAAATGCTATTTAAAAAAAAAATATGAAAAGGCAAGTCAGACCTACCAAGAACTAAGAAGTGCCTAAGAGGGGCAAAAGTTTCAATGATATCAAAAAGACTTCTTAGTCATTTTACGGGAGTGGGAGGCTCAAAATTTACTAGCTCCCCCCCCTTTTTTTGATTTCAGGCCTGATTTGATGGTCTCGAGAGTGGCAAAGATAGTTTATCACATCCAATGTATCTCCATGGGCGGACACAGGAATTTTTCTTCCACTCTCTCTGGCCGTTTGAACATGCATTGAACATGCATTACAAAAGGGTATCATGATGTGACTTAAGCCCCTGTCTCCGTCCTTTCCTAACATACTTATTCAAATGGGAGGAGAGAGAGACAGATAAATTGCTGAGTCTGCCCATGGGTGGGTAACTCAGTGAACCAGAAGCAGGGTTGGGCACATAAGACTTAATTCATCGTTATTTAATTACTTTCCAGTGATCGAGATGAATTTAAGCGCATCCCTTTCAATGAAACCAATAAAAACATAAATAAATGTGTTACCAAAAAAATAAATTGTTGATCACCAAAAGCACCAGTATCATTGAAATCGGCGGATATGAATACTGCTTAGTCAGGGTGGCGACAGAAATTTTAAAATGAAATTCCCTGACTTTCCCTGACCAACTTTGGGAAAATTCCCTGACTTTCTAGAGTACACGGGACACGCAAAATTAAGACATCACAAATAACTTTCCAGACCAAGACAATAATATTCAGATCGTAAAAACACCATTCTGGATAACGCATGAGCGGGTGAGCCTCATCTTCAATTTTAAGCAGTTACAGAAGAACGTCTATTCTTTGAAATTCACGCTTCAGTTTTGAACTTAACACCCGTTCCCCTCTTGCTATACTCAAAAGCAAAGGCAGAAGTCAAATTTCGAACATCCTTTTCCCATGACTTTCTACTGTTTGTTGTATTTTTCCTGGTTTTCCCTACCTTCTGAAAATTCCCTGACTTGTCTCAGTTTTTCCAAACCATGGCCACCCTATATCCACCTGGATTATTACTCAGGGAAAGAAATTGGTTATGTAATCATAAAAGATGATTTGTCCAATTCAGACCATAAGTTACCGCAATCTGTAGACCGATTCAACAGAGTGGATAATGTGTGCCGATTCTTTTCGATAAAACACTCAAAACACCTTGTCTAACCAGAGTAAAAAAATGTAGCGTTCCATCATATCCTGATTTAAAAAAAAATAGCGAAACAAAGATGGTTTATTTCACCAGCCAATGAAAACCTGGGAGTGACATAACCTCCAAGAATACAGTTCTCTGAGGTGGTGGATACGCCTACGGGTAAAATCATAAGCAACGTTCCACATAATAAGTAGTCCACTCACCCAATGATTGGACAATGACGAGTTGGTAATTCCAAACAAGTTAAATGAGAGCAAAACAACTGAGCCACTAATGCTGGTACTTAGCTTGGCTGATGTATTTCAAAGACCTGTTGCTAAAAGGCAACAAATCTATAACAGGCGCTCATAGAACATCAAATACTGTTCACTCTGCATAGGTCGGAAATACTAGATAATAACACTGACTTCATGTTTCCCAATATTGACGATAGGGTTTGGCCGAATTCCTGAGGTTCCAAAATTTGAAACACGATTCTCATTTCATGTTGTGTATGTTTTAGCATTTCCTTTACTTTCTAGACTCGGAGACTCCCCAAACTAGAAAAGTTGGTAAAATAATCAGAGGAGGTTATGATAAATTCGGATGAGAAAGAGGCCATCAGAACAATTGTTCAGAGTTTAAACAAATGAATACATTTGCTTGTTCCAGTGAGTTGTAAAGTTTACATTGTAGCCTTCCCAAACCAGAAAAGTTAGAACATAATTAGAGGAGACAGTGATGATTTGGGATGAGAAAGAGGCCATCGAAGCGGTTGTTCAGAGTGTAAACATATGAATACACTTACATTTACTCACTTAATTTATGCAACAGTGAGTTGTAACTTTGCAAAGAGTTGACATAAAGAGAGAATTGAAAAGGTAAAAGTTGTATTACCTGCGACCTGCGACTATTTCGTTGATTGAGGTCCACTGCTAGGCGAACGAATAACTCGGCTCTTTACCGTTATCATTTGAAAAGGAAATAATACTTCTTTTTTTTTTTTATCAGTCGTAACACCGATCAGGAAGGATTACTAATCACTTTTCGCGAGACCGATCAAGAACGAGATTTATTTTTAGGTGCAAGTGTTTAGTGTAAGTGCTACGTGCAGCCGAGTTTCATTTTAAGTCACTTTTTAACCGTATCAATGAGCATTGAACCTAGGGAGAAGATAGATTAAGATTATAGATAACAGCTGATAGATTCAAGCTGGCAGAGGAAGCACTGCTGACGTTGGCTGACCCGCTGACGTCAAACTCATACCACTCAAACCTCCCCCACTCACCCTCAAACAACCCCTTGCCCTAACCGAAAGCCGGGTTTCGATGTTGTCAAATTGGGCAAAGAGGAAAATCTCTAGCACTCTCTAGGAGCTTTGGTGGGTCATCAAATATTTCGCTACATGACCATTTTAACTCCACTCAATCCCATAGGACGGGGAAAATGACGAGAATTCCGACTAAATTTAAGGTAAGCTGCTCTTAATGACCACCGTCAATAATATTTCAAATGGAAAACAGACTTACGAGCACACCTGTCTTTTTGGTGGGCTCTTAACCGTTGACAAGGCGCAGAGCTCTCAAAACGTCCCCTCTGCTCCTTCGGAGCACCGCCAATGTAATTTTAAATGGGAAAAGATACTTACAAGCAGACCTGTCTTTCTGTTCGGCTTTTAACCGCTGACAAGGCGCAGGGCTCTCAAAACGTCCCCTCTGCTCCTTCGGAGCACCGCCAATGTAATTTTAAATGGGAAAAGCGACTAGGGCTCTCAAAACGTCCCCTCTACTCTTTCGGGGCACCGCCCATGTAATTTTAAATGGGAAAACAGACTTACGAGCAGACCTGTCTTTTTGGTGCGGTCTTATAACCCCTGACCAGGCGCAGGGCTCTCCAAACGCTCCCTCTGCTCTTTTGGGGCACCTCCCATGTAATTTTAAATGGGAAAACAGACTTACGAGCAGACCTGACTTTTTGATGGTCTTATAGCCCCTGACCAGGCGCAGGGCTCTCCAAACGTCCCCTCTGTTCTTTTGGAGCACCGCCAAAGTAATTTTAAATGGGAAAAGATATACTTACGAGCAGACGTATCTAACGGGTAAGGGTGGGCTTTTAGTCGCTGACAAACCGAAGGGCTCTCAAAACGCCCCTTCTACTCTTTCGGGGCACCGCCCATGTAATTTTAAATGGGAAAACAGACTTACGAGCAGACCTGTCTTTTTGGTGGTCTTTTACCCCCTGACAAGGCGCAGAGCTCTCCAATCGACCGCTCCGCTCTTTCGGAGCACCGCCAAAGTAATTTTAAATAAGAAAGCAGACTTACGAACAGACCTGTCTTTTTTAGATGCTTTTAACGGCTGACACAGCGCAGCGCGGGGCTCTCAATTCGCCCGGGAAAATGGGAGAAAAAGGGATCTCAAAACGTCCCCTCCACTCCAAGGTATATGGAGAACAGGTATGGTATGGACAACACTCGACTCAGGGGGCGTGGCCACTTGGGAAAAAGCGACTTCGCCGCCATCTTGTCTCCTATTTTCACCGTGTATCTTGCATTGTTGTTTTTGGTTAGGTTTGAAGGAGAAGTTTATCTGAAGCAATACTTTATTTATTTGAACAATCAAATGTAATTTTTTATCTTTAACTATTAATGGTGTGACTATATGTAGAATGAATTAACATCGTCAATTACGTTGTTCGCTTTCCATTTTAAGACGTGAAATCTAAATTTGAATTGCGCGGTCAGAAAAATGGCAGCGGAGTCGCTTTTTTCACAACCAATCAGAGCCAACCTCAGAGTGTTGTCCATACCGGTTCTCCATCTACCTTGCCTCTACTCTTTCGGGGCACCGTCAATGTAAAAAATGGGAAAACAGACTAAATAGCAGACCTTTCATTTTTTTTTTTTTTTTTTTACACCATTACCCTTTTTTTTTTTTAGGAAAAATCTCCCGAACACCCCACCCTGCCTGTGTGGGGCCCCAAATTCAAGGTTGCGTGGGCCTTAAGTGATGAGAGTCCCTTGATGGAAATATTGTATAGGGAGTACCGACACGACGCTTTATGCATTTTGACAGGAGTCGATTTTGTCGACCGCGTGAACGAATTCGAAGGTTAAGTTCGACGGTGGACCGGTGGTGGACCGGCGGATTTGCCGGCATTCCGGTCCGTTCCCATACGTTCCTCTAAGAATCGACTCCTTTCGTATGGAGCCTTCGATGTCGACGACTCCTGCTCGACTCCGTGAGAGCCTAAAACCAACGACCAATCACAACTCGTTGAGCTCGTGTCGGTACTCCCTATACAATATTTCCATCAAGGGACTCTATAAGCAGGGCTGCCAAAACGCGTGTAATCGTATCCTTGGCGTATAATTTGATTTGAAAAAAAGTATCTTTTTGCGTATCTTTTAAAATTTGGCGTACAATTTTTTTCTTCCCCGTGTTAAAGCATAGGAGTTGGCGTATCCTTGTAGTTGCAGGATACGATTATACGAATTGGCGTATCTTTTGAAATTGGTTCACGGCAGCCCTGTCTATAAGTGATGTAAATACGCCCCTGCATGCAAGGCAGTTTAACGGACAGTGGTGTAGCGTGCGATTTGGCATCATTGTATTAATTCCATTTATACCTATGCAAAAATCGAATGCGAAGGTGCTCACTGAAGACCCAATAGGCAATAGTTCGATCTTTATCATGGGTTAAAAAAAAAAAAAAAATCAAAAGGACGAACTGCACGCTATAGGTATACTTTACGCCACCATGATGGTGACGGATCGTGTCATTGCGGTGGCGTACCTATCGTGTTTGGCAACGATGCTTTCCCTCCATTTGTATTAATGTTCAACAATCGATTATTGCTGGCTAAGCAGCACTTCACTATCAAATCGATTGCTTTACATGGAATCAAATGGACGGAAAACCTCAACGCGGCGCCTACTTGAACGAGAGCCACTCCTGATTCTTTGTTACATTTACTTTTGTATCAGGAATGACAAGATCGGGCCTGGCAAGAGCCCCCCCCCCCAGCTAACTTTTAAAAAGTTGCAACTTGCAGATACATACGTATAAAAAAAATAAAAAAAAAAATAAATAAAAAAAAAAAAAAAAAGCGTGAAGGGTTTTTACAACTCATTAGGAACTTCATTTTGGCGTATCCGAAATTTTCGGGAAGCACTCCGGGAGGGGGGGGGGATCGCCCCCGACTCAAAATTCTTAAATGGCAACCTCATCTTGTGATACCTTCTTGTTCGAAGGGGCATTAAATTCCAAGACTTTTGGCGTAAGCCGGAAATCGACACCGTTTTTATACAGTTTACGTCGTAAATTTAAGTATTTGATTCGGACCCCTTTTCAAAAAATCATTATTCCTATCTGAAACTTTGGAATTTAAAAAAGTAGGGGTCGTTGATACTTTGAATGGCAATTAATTTTTAGAAAAAAAAAAAAAAAACGGTTGGGGGGGGCGGCTATCTCAAATTTTTGATGGATAAGCCCAAGGCTATAACTCAAAACTTCCCCTCCCTCTGCCTTTCCGGGGCATTCTCGATGTCATTTTGAATGGAAAAATAGACGTTTCAGCCGAAAAAAAATAGAAATTTTGGGAAAATAGACTTGCGGGCAGACCGGTTTATCTTGAGGGCTTCCTAAGTTCTTAATGCCGACATGACAAAGGACCCTCTAAACCTCCCCTCTGCTTTTCTGGGGCATCGCCTATGTAATTTTGAATAGGGAAATAGACTAACGAGTACACCTGTTCATATCGAGGGCTTCCGAGCCTTCTGAACACTATCAGCAAGGCGCAAATAAGGGCCAATGCGGAGTGCCGGAACTCCATGGTTTGGGGTTGTGGCCAAGATAAATTACTTACAGGTGTCCCTGTCCCTCTCTTTTTTGATAGGACGAGTGTGAGTTGGTGGTGAGGGCCTTGGTGTAGCCATTAATTTTTCGAGGGGGGGGGGGTCCTGAAGATATCATTTTGGTAAAGTTTCTCTGTAAATGCAAAAAGTTACCTTTTATAGAGCAAATGTTGGTGTCAAGGTGGGGTGGGTCCTGGGGGTTTCGATCCCCTTGGCTACGCCACTGGGTGGGGGGCTTGCCTTTAGAATTTGTTGGGGGCAGGGGGCACCGCACTGGAGCCGGAGTAACGCCCCAGCCCCCAACTGAGAAATGCCCTGTGGAGGTTTAAAGCCCTTTATGACTTCTGGTACTATTAAATCTTAGTGCAGCCTGCAGCCTACATGTAAGTACTTTACTATTGCGCATTTTGTCGCAAAATCGGTGGTCGATATCGTTCTTTTTGTTCGAGGTATCAAATGTCAAACTTCGATTTACAAATAAAGTTTATAATCTTGAATGCAAATAACGATATCGACTTCCTTCAGTCCTTCTTGCTTTTTAGAGTATTTTTGACTTTTCAAGTAGGAGTACTTACAGTTTGACAAAGGGGTCCTTCGTTGGGTCCAAATCGAACTTTGACAGACCTTCGATGTATCGAAAAAAGGAATCAAAATCACCACTAATAATAAGAAATAATTCACAATCCATTTCCTACTTGGCAACAGCGCGCAGCGTGGTAGAAAAAATTACTCTTTGGCACCGACCAACGCACCAACAACATCCACAATATTATAACTAGAGTACCTATATAAGTTATAACCAAAGAGTGTTATAACATAAACAAAAGAAAAGAAGAAGAAGACTTGTCGGTTGTCGGTAGTCGGTCGGAATTTGGACGTTTTTGATTGGTTCGTTTTGTAATTCGTTGCACGTTGCAACCAAAGATTACTTATACTCCAGATATGGCACTAGCTATCTCGCCTATGTTAAATTTTGTTGAGAGCCTTCATTTCTAAAACCGAGCTAAAACACATACACTGGCCCACGGTTTGTTTACGTTTCGGTCAGCGAGGAGCGTGCGGGCGGGGTGGGGGTCGTGGGCCAGTCGACTGGCCCCACCCCGCCCGCGCGTCTCTCGCTCGCCGAAACGTAAACAAACCGTGGGCCAGTGTATGTGTTTTAGCAATGAAGGCGCTCAACAAGATTTTAGCTAGTGCCATATCTGGAGTATAAGTAATCTTTGGTTGCAACAGGCAACAACAAATTGCACGCGTTGATTCATGGATCTTGCGTTGAAGAACTTTTCTTAACTTAAACCATCTTAAATAATAATAATAACTTTATATTTAAATGAAGCAATAAGTGGTAAAGTGCAGGTGCTCAGACTGCTCAGAGGTTTTCAAGTAAGTAATGCTATGCAGCCCTAAACAAAAATCAATCACCCGAGGTATTTTTGCACTGGTGATTCAGTCCTTTTACCCCTAAAGCGAACATTACTATCAGGCCCGAGTGAAGATTTCTATTTCGGAAGTTCAAGTGTCCTCTCTCGCCAACTAGGGCCCATGAGTCAAAACGGAAGAGAGGAAAAGATGAAAGAGAGCAGTGTTAGGCGAATCGTATGTTCAAGATTAAGACCCCAAAATTCTCAACATACACCGCACCGGCTCCTTTAATTTTCGCAGTCTGTTTGAATTATCAAGTAGAACTTGGCATTTTTGGGGAATTAAACGCTCTTCGGGCAAATGCGCGCGCTGTGTTCACTTCCCGCTTGCTCCAGGTCTTTCTTATAATCTAAGTTGGGGTTGTCTTCACTAGAATTAGGGTGTTTTGTAGGGGGAACGACAGTTTTTTCCTCTTTTGTTTAGTGGATCACAATCGGCGTTTGTCGAAATCTTGTAGACAGAACCATTGAATGGCCCCTTTATCGAACTACATCGTCCAGCATCAACCCATTTTTGTAAACGTTAAATACTCATACTTCAGGAAGATACCCCGAAAGTTTAAAGCTGAAACACTCAAAAATAAAGCTGGAAATTATGAAATAAGAAAATTCCCATTTGCCTCAATGAGAGCGAGTGAGGCAGATAAACATATTATTACTCGCACTCACTCTCACTCGAATTAAGCTTATGGCGAAACGAATTTCATAATTTTCAGCTTTAATTCTAAACCAATTTTGCTCTTTTTGGGCTTAAGAAATCTATGAAAAAATTTTGCGGGTGCCGAAGTTATTGGATTTTGTGTTTTATCTATTGTTTCAGTTTAAAACGCCAAAAACACAACTTTGCTGAAAAGCGACTAATAGCGCTATCCACTGGATTGAAATTTGGAAAATTTCGCGTGGAACCACCTTAAAGTGCTGCCTTAACTGTTTTTCTTTATTGTTTACCTTTACTGTTTACCTGTTGCCTAACTGTTTAATTTTTCGGTCTCTCTTTTTCTTTAGTTGATGTGGAGGAAGGAAAATTGTTGATGCTTACACCGAACCAAAAGAAACATTTTTGTGAGTAGTTTTTCTATTTACATAATATCTGCATCACTTACGCTTGTAGGAACATTACTTTCTTTGGTATTATTTGGTTAATTTAGTGTCAAATTAGATGTCTTCGTTACTTTTAGATGTAGAACCTAACCTAAGCCTCAAAAGAATATCTTAATGGTGTAAGAAGTTACAAACTAAATAACAGGACCGGGCTGCGTTTGTAGCCTGCTTGCCTCCTTTTAGGGTCAACCAGTTTTTTTAAAGACTGTTGTTTTTGCTATCCATAGTCATGCCATTTCACCGGTTTGGTTCTTCTGTTGGGTTTTGTTGGTTCTGTTCCGTCCAGATATCAAAGCAATACCTTGACCCCTAGAGGTCACCACTTAATTTGTTTGTAACACTACCCCCCCCCCCCCCCCCCCCCCCCCTTCTAGTCCTAGCTATTTTTACTTTTTTCCAAACTTCTCCAGATCCTGTTTTTACAGAAATTGGTTGGACTTGAAATTACTTGACCTATACTTTCTCCTAGATTTTTGGGATCTGAGACAGAATGGCTCTAGGTTTTTCGTCTTAGGTTTTAGAAAAACCTACCATATTTTTTCTCTGCGGGAAACTTTATATGAAGGAATACGCAATAACTCAGCATTGATAGAGCTCGTTTCTGAAGTGTAAACTGTAGGTGCATCCAGAACCATGATCTTTGACAAATCTCAACTTTTCATTCCTTCATATCAGAATAAAACTTGCACCTGACTTTGAACCTTTGATTTTTATGTGTTCCTCTATGAAAAGCCAATACTCAAATTCATTTTCATTAATTTTCATTTTGTATTTTTCATTTTTTTTTTCCGAGAAATAGTGTTGAAAAATTCCAAAGATTATTGGTCTAGGTGCGCCTACACTTCTGAAACGACCTCTAACAAAGATGGGTGAAGCTAAGCACCCTTTGATGAGTGCAAGCCGTTCGGTTGAGTTATTCAGCAGGGAACCTACCATACCCTAACGCAGCGCAAAGCAAGCAACATCTAGGGTATGAGAGGGGAAAAATAGATGTCGACGGTCAAGCTTACTGGCCATGTATCCTAGGCGTGCAAAATTTTCCAAAACTTCGGAAGTTTTAGAAGATCTGGGGGTTCTTTGGCATCCTCACCAAAATTCGAAAAGCAGTAACTATTATTTATTTATTTTTTTTCATTCGTTGCTTTTTGTAATGCTGTATACTCTAAATAAATGACTGACATTTCTGAAATAATGAGGGCTTTTTTCAGAGTAAATGTATTTGGGGAGCTTTCACGCAATCCGTGTATTGCTAGATCGGGTATTTTTTGCATCTCTGACACAGCCCTTAAAGTTGTGTGAATGGTGATGCTGTGTAGAATCAGAAGTGGCTTTTCTAGCATCCAGCGGGCCGATCTTTGAAAATATTAGATGAGGCTGGTAGACTGGATTAATGAAGCGCTGCTTTTGGTCCCTTTAAAGTGTTTATCAAAAAGAAGAGATATTTAACCGAGTATCCCTCCACTACATTCAATGAGTAATCAGGGTGTTTCAAGCGGGCAATAGCTTATCGAGTGTAGTGGAGGGTTACTCAGTTAAAGATCTCTTCGTTTTGATAAACACTTTAAAGGGACCAATTGCAGCGCTTCATTTATCCAGTCTACCAGTCTTATCTAATGATTTCAAAGAGGGCCGATCTCTGAAATCATTAGATAAGACTGGTAGACTGGATAAATGAAGCGCTGCAATTGGTCCCTTTAAAGTGTTTATTAAAAAGAAGAGATATTTAACCGAGTATCCCTCCACTACATTCGATGAGTAATCGGGGTGTTTCAAGCGGGCAATAGCTTATCGAGTGTAGTGGAGGGTTACTCAGTTAAAGATCTCTTCGTTTTGATAAACACTTTAAAGGGACCAATTGCAGCGCTTCATTTATCCAGTCTACCAGTCTTATCTAATGATTTCAAAGAGGGCCGATCTCTGAAATCATTAGATAAGACTGGTAGACTGGATAAATGAAGCGCTGCAATTGGTCCCTTTAAAGTGTTTATTAAAAAGAAGAGATATTTAACCAAGTATCCCTCCCCTACATTCGATGAGTAATCGGGGTGTTTCAAGCGGGCAATAGCTTATCGAGTGTAGTGAAGGGTTACTCAGTTAAAGATCTCTTCGTTTTGATAAACACTTTAAAGGGACCAATTGCAGCGCTTCATTTATCCAGTCTACCAGTCTTATCTAATGATTTCAAAGAGGGCCGATCTCTGAAATCATTAGATAAGACTGGTAGACTGGATAAATGAAGCGCTGCAATTAGTCCCTTTAAAGTGTTTATTAAAAAGAAGAGATATTTAACCAAGTATCCCTCCCCTACATTCGATGAGTAATCGGGGTGTTTCAAGCGGGCAATAGCTTATCGAGTGTAGTGGAGGGTTACTCAGTTAAAGATCTCTTCGTTTTGATAAACACTTTAAAGGGACCAATTGCAGCGCTTCATTTATCCAGTCTACCAGTCTTATCTAATGATTTCAAAGAGGGCCGATCTCTGAAATCATTAGATAAGACTGGTAGACTGGATAAATGAAGCGCTGCAATTGGTCCCTTTAAAGTGTTTATTAAAAAGAAGAGATATTTAACCAAGTATCCCTCCCCTACATTCGATGAGTAATCGGGGTGTTTCAAGCGGGCAATAGCTTATCGAGTGTAGTGGAGGGTTACTCAGTTAAAGATCTCTTCGTTTTGATAAACACTTTAAAGGGACCAATAGAAGCGCTTCATTTATCCAGTCTACCAGCCTTATGTAATGATTTCAAATGGGTCAGTCGCAAACGTTTGCTACAGCGATATAGAGTGTTAGATCTATGTAAGATCACATGAAAAGTCAATTGGTGGTATCAGAAAGTCATAAAATGAAGTATTGAACTCACAAGAGGCGTTTAACTAAAACCCAAGATGGCGGTAAAATATCGAGCAACCTGTGTGCACGCACCGTGAACATCCATGATGGCCAACGTTAACAACCTCACCGCATTGGAGGTTATGAGTTTGTTTGCGTTGTGATTAGTTGTGATCGATGTTGTGAGGTTGGCCATCATGGATTTTCATGGTGCTTGCATACAGGTTGCTCGATATTTTATCGCCATCTTGGATTTCAGTTAAATGCCTCTTGTGAGTTTGTTATTGCATTTAATGACTTTCTGTTGCCACCTATGGACTTTTCACGCGATTTTACATGAGATTAATCACTCTATAGCGCTGTAACAAAAGTTTGCAACGGACCCATTGTATCTACACTTTGTGACAGGGCTTTGAACCGAACCGCAAATCGCGAATCGTTTTGCAGATTAAGCCTTGACTCAGAATGCAAAGCGAAGGATCTTAACCGGTTTTGAACCAATTTGCCATTATTTCAAAAGCAGTTCAATTTACTACAACTGTTGACTCCAAAAAATACTGTCTTTATGAAGCAAGACATCGATTGATGTAGAAAAGTCTGACGGAAATAGTTGTTGAAAATAGACACTTACCATGATCGAGGTCGTTTCAGAAGCGTTGGTGCACCCAGACTGATAATCTTTGGAATTTGTCAACATTATCTCTCTTGTTGCAAAATGAAAATTAACGAAAATTAATTTGAGCGTTGGCTTTTCTTTGAGGAACGCTTGAAAATCAAAAGTTTGAAGTCGGAGGCAAGTTTTGCTTAGATTTGAAGGAATGAAAATTGAAAATTTGCTAAAGATTATGGTTTTGATGCCCCTACATTTCTGAAATGAGGTCTACGGTCGCCGCAACAGAGCTTTGATTTCAACATTTTCTTGTACAGTAACTAGTTTTGTGTGATCTTTTTTTTTTCTATTTACTAAATGTGATCTTTTTTCTATTTTATTGCTTTAAGTTTCTTATTAAGTAAAACGGAACCTGCTATCCCTGTGAACCTGAACCGAACCGCGAATTGGTTTTATCCGCGAACACCAAGCCATGAACCGAACCGAAAATTTTGCCGGTTCAAAGCACTGGTTTGTGATGCGTTCTGAAAAAATGTGCCTCATCTGATCTGATTTAATTTTTTAGGAGAACTGATCTACAGCTAATATTTTGATAGTCTGGATTGTTACCAGCGTTGTAAATTCTCATTTTTTTTTTTTTTTTTTTTTTTTTTTTTTTTTTTTTTTAATATAATGATAAATTGTTAGTAAAAATAAAACTGATCATCATAGTAATCAGGATTAATGTTATTATAGGAACATGGACGAATATGAATTAATCATGGAAAAAACAAAAATAGATAATCCTGCTCCAAAAGCAAATGGATTAGTTGCTATAAAGGAAGAAAATGGATTCATCTCTATAAAGAAAGAAAATGGATTAGCTACTGACAAGGACGAAAATGAAACCGCCGCTGATGAGGTAGAAAACGGATCAGCTACTAACAAGGACGAAAATGAAATTGCCGCTGATGAGGTAGAAAACAGATCAGCTACTAACAAGGACGAAAATGAAACCGCCGCTGATGAGGTAGAAAACGGATCAGCTACTAACAAGGACGAAAATGAAACTGCCGCTGATGAGGTAGAAAACAGATCAGCTACTAACAAGGACGAAAATGAAACCGCCGCTGATGAGGTAGAAAACGGATCAGCTACTAACAAGGACGAAAATGAAACCGCCGCTGATGAGGTAGAAAACGGATCAGCTACTAACAAGGACGAATATGAAACCGCCGCTGATGAGGTAGAAAATGGATCAGCTGCTGATAAGAAAGAAAACGAATTAGTTGCTGGACAAAAGATTAAGAAGAAAATAAAAAATGAACAGAAAATACAGAGTAGTATCATTGCTGCTGTTGAATCCTTGACGAAGTATTCAAAAGTTGTTCTAAGCAGGATTGATCTCACTAAGTTCAATTTAGGTTATAAGGAAAATAATATCGTATGTGAAACCTTAGAAAGTGAACAAAGCTCTGATAGGCCGCATGCTTGCACTCAGTGCCCATCAAAATTTAGGCAACTTAGCCATCTAAAAGACCATCAGATGATTCACACCGGTGAAAGGCCATTTTCGTGCATGGACTGTACTGCCTCCTATATCTCAAAATTTCAATTAAGCAAACACCTGCAAAAAAATCCAAAACATAAACCCTCAAATAGAAGTTCTTTTGTTTGCACCCAGTGTTCGAAGAGATTTTGGTCCCTGGGAAATCTACGAATGCACTTGAAGATACATACCGTTGAAAGACCGTTTAGCCATCTAAAAGACCATCAGATGATTCACACCGGTGAAAGGCCATTTTCGTGCATGGACTGTACTGCCTCCTTTATCTCAAAATTTCAATTAAACAAACACCTGCAAAAAAATCCAAAACATAAACCCTCAAATAGAAGTTCTTTTGTTTGCACCGAGTGTTCGAAGAGATTTTGGTCCCTGGGAAATCTGAGAATGCACTTGAAGAAACATACCGTTGAAAGACCGTACGCTTGCACACAATGTTCATCAAAATTTAAACATCCTAGCCACCTAAAAGACCATCAGATGATTCACACCGGTGAAAGGCCAAATTCATGCATGGACTGTACTGCCTCCTATATCTCAAAATTTCAATTAAACCAACACCTGCTAAAAAATCCGAATCACAAACCCTTGAATAGAAGCTGTTACATTTGCACCCATTGCGGAAAAAGATTACTGTCCGTGGGAAATCTGAAATTGCACTTGAAGATACATACTGGTGAAAGACCGTACGCTTGCACTCAGTGTCCATCAAAATTTAGGCAATCGCACCATCTGAAAGATCATGTGATGTATACACACACTGGTGAAAGGCCATTTTCTTGCATGGACTGTGCTGCTGCCTATGTTTCAAAATCTCACTTTCTGAAACACCTGGAAAATAATCCGAATCATAAACCCTTGAATAGAAGTCAGTTTGTTTGTACCCACTGCTCAAAAAGATTTTTGTCCTTGTCCAGACTGAAAGTTCACACAAGGATACACGCCGGTGAAAGGCTTTTCTCCTGTGTGCACTGTGCAGCCAAATTTTTGAAGCGAGCCCATCTGACTAACCATATGATGACACATACCGGTTAAAAGCCTTTCACATGTTTTTTCTGTCCGATGAAGTGTCCTTTTTTTTATTCTCCGGTGCAGCTCCAGTGCACCATTTTTTTATTTCGGTGCTCCAGCACTGGAGCGCACCGAAGTGTTTTTTTAGTAGCGGTGCGATGCGCCTGGACCTTGCTTCGGTGCAAGCTCCAGTGTATCGGAGTTGAAGACCGGTGCACTGGAGCTGGAGCTCCAGAGCTTCTGCACGTGACCGGTGCTGCACCAGACAGCTTCGGAGCAGCTCCAAAAGCTCCGGGATATTGCACCGGTGCGGATTCCGGAGATTAAAAAAATGCATCAAACACTGCTTATTTCGTCGTCCATCTGACGTATAGGTATTTGTCGAATCCAACTTTTTATGATCATCTTCCGTGTTTTAAACTTTTCAAAGAACAAAGCATGCACGAATAATCAAGAATATTTTTTCCTATGTTTCTCATGAGTCATAGAATCACAGAAAAATATTAATTGAAGTAATTGAATGATTGATCGTTGTTGAAAAAATGAAAATGAGTTAGGAAAAATTGAAACGTTGGATTCGACTTATGCCAATACGTCAGATAGACGACGATTTCTCATAGCGACAGCTCATGCAATGTACTAACAATGTTTTTCCTCCATTTGATTCAATGTCAAATAATCAATTGAACAGTGCAGCAGTGCTTCACCAGCATCACGTTATTTTACATTGAGTCAAATGGAGATAAAACATTGTTGCCAAATCGCACAAACTGTCACTGGTTTCTTATGGGGCTTGGACCACTGACAAGGTATTCTTTTTTTTAGCAGAAAATGAAACTGGAGACCATTCTAAGGGAAAGTTATCGTGGGCCGGAAAGAATATTCTTGTCAAGTTAGCCTCTATCAAAGTTTGAAAGTGGGATCAGAAAAAAACACTTAGTAAGCTAGTTTTCGAGAATATTGCGTCAAAGCGAGTGAGTTCACAGAATGGTCGCCTGGCCTTGTCTCTACCTGCTGTAAAGTCTGAGGCGTGAGATCTAAGGTTGGGTTGACGATCAGGACGGAGCTCATAAAGTGTTCTGATCTGACAGTTAAATTTTAATAGCGGCTATCTTGACATGGCAATTTTTTGAGCCTATGAGAACTCTTGCTCAGAATGGTTTCTAGTTTCAATCTCTGCAGAAAAAAAGTACATCTTGACCGTAGTCTAGGGGCTGTAAGAAATGTGCTCTGTCCTTTGCAGAGAAGAGTAGTGTTTGTTGAACATGGGCCAGTCAGCTGGTCCACGACCATCTCGACTGGCGTAGACAATTTTCGTACTCCGGAATGTAAAAAAAAAACAGTGGGTAAATGTCTTTAAGCAATGAAGGCGCTCGAAAAGAATTAAGCTACAGTCTGTTTCATTAGAATAGAAGCTTGAGCTCGACTCTTTCCCCTGCGAGTTTTATCCCCGCTCTTGTACCTGCGATGACTCGAGACCAGTCAGGTGAGAAGGTCTCGCGGATTCCGTCCGTCACAATGGATTTCAGGTATTCAAAGGCTCCCTCCGTTGCCAAATTTAGGATAACCCTCAAAAAATACGTATGCACTCAGATGCTACGGGGGCGGTATTTTACCTGACCCATGTAAAACTGTGGCAACGGAGGGAATCCTCACTGCTGAGCCTTTGAATACCCGATGTTCATTGTGACGGACGGAATCCCCGAGACCTTCTCACCAGACCGGTCACGATTCATTGCAGGTACGAGAGTGGGGGTAAAACTCATAGCGAAAAGAGTTGAGCTCAAGCTTCTATTCTAATGAAACGGACTTTAGTGCCATATCTATAGTTTAAGAAATCTTTGCGTGATTAAGGTAGATTTACACGGGATACGCAGATAATTTTCCTACCATCTGGCTAAGCTGGAGAAGAGTAATCTTAGATAACACATCAAAACTTAATCTGAAAAAAAAAACCTCAATCCCTCTGCTTACTGCCCTGTAAAATTTACTCTATAAAGAAGACTAAATGAACCAATTAGGAAACATACCAATTAAGAAACTAAAAAAATACTGGTGAAAAATCAAGAAACACCAATCAAAAATAGTGTAAGTCTAATCAAGAAACACCAATCAAAAATAGTGTAAGTCTATCATATGAAGTGAATTTATTTTTATCAGATCTCCTTGTTACATAATTTAGACTACAATGTTTTGGATTCCTCATCCATCTGTGGGTCTTAAAAAAACACAAGAACTTTTACTGGAAGGGAATGCTGCATCATTTTTGGAAAACCATAAACTTCGTCTTGAAATAAAAATTAAATCACTGAAATGCTTTAGATCTCACATACAGTGTGAAGCTGAGAATTTAAAGATGCACTAGGGTGCTTTTCGTTATTGTTCTTGTTAGGTACTTTGTGACCTTCTTTTAAAATTTTGACTGACCGTTTGTGAATATTTGTTATTACTTGTCTTTTTTTTTTTTTTTATGAGACTCATCAACTCCGTCTTGTAATAATTATTGTAGAGTAATAAATTTGAATATCATTCATGCCACATTAATAAATGTGACGCACTAAGATAAAAGGGCTTTTATTTTCACGTAATAAAATTTTCAGATCAATTTTTCGGAAACAGGGTTGAAAATTGCTTTTCTTTTCTTTTTTTCTTTGTCTTTTATTGAAATAGATCCAAATTCGGAATTAGCATCAACTTTCCAATCGGAATCTTGTAGCTCTTGGGGTTTTAGTATTATTTCATCAATGAATTTCGTACGATATATTGCTGAATCTTATAACACAATTTTCTCGGTTTTTAATTAATCATTCTTTACAGTTCGCTGAACTTCATAATGTCATAACTCGCTCAGTTTTTCGTTGTTTTGGGTTTTCTTGGCGTAAAGATGACCTTTATAACCTCCTCCATACAGTTGCAGCAAAATCTCAATTTTTTCTTGGTGTTGATAAGGGCCCTTTTACCTGTCACTAATAAAAATACCATGAAAACTTCTCTACCTTCCACAGCCCTCCATCATGATTTTTTTTCTTTTCTTTTAATCGAGAGGAGGGGAGATTATATTCTTGAGAAGTTGTTATGTTATCATCATGTTACCTTAGAAGGGTGTTTTCCATCACTGTTTTTGTTTTGTATTAATTTTCACCCTTTCCAAATTTTGTCTTTTCTCTTGTAACCATTATCTATTATTATTCAAGTGTTTGTTGTTCATGAGGACAATCTCTCAATGAGAGCTATCAATTTATTGCTGTATGAAGTGACTCAATTTGGAACTGCGGGTGACTTATGAACCATAGGAAAAGACCAGAGAAACTTTGTTGCCCTCTGAAATCCTAAAATTTGCGGTGTTCTTGCTAAGAAATCAAGTCTAGATATAGTTAATGGAAAAGGGATTATGGACTACATTATGTGAATTAGAGGTTTTTTGTTTTTTTTTTTTTAAAAAGAAAAAAAAATTTAAAAGTAAAGCTTTTGAACTAAAATATTAAATTAGTAATAAAGTATGTACGAATTGCCTCTCACTTTTTTTCATTTTAGCGGAAGGGGATTGAAATTTTATGTTGTTTGTACCATTAAAGTATTATTTTGAAAGTGCTCTCAAAAATTGTATTTGCTCAGTATTATGAGTCGTTTTTTTTAACTTTTCACCGTGTTTTTTTAACTGTCCATTTTAGAATTCCTTTAAACTTTTCATCGTATTTTTCTGAATTAATTGCTATAGCAGGAGTGTTTGCGCTTTCCTTTTTTTTAATGTAATTTATGAGTTTAGTACCATAGTCATAGTACCGTAGATTGACTTTTCATGTTGGTTGTATCATTGAAGTATTATTTCTAAAGTGCTCTCAATAATCGTTTTTGTTCAGTATTAGTAGTGGTTTCTTTAAAACTTTTCATTGTGTTTTTTTAACTATCCATTTAGCTTTCCTTTGAACTTTTCATAATTTTTTTTATAACTGTGTGCTTTATCGGGAGTGCTTGCGCTTTCCTTTTTTTAATGTAATTTATGAGTTTAGTTCCATAGTCATAGTACGGTAGATTGACTTTTCATGTTGGTTGTATCATTGAAGTATTATTTCTAAAGTGCTCTCAATAATCGTTTTTGTTCAGTATTAGTAGTGGTTTCTTTAAAACTTTTCATTGTGTTTTTTTAACTATCCATTTAGCTTTCCTTTGAACTTTTCATCATTTTTTTTATAACTGTGTGCTTTAGTGGAAGTACTTGCTCTTTTGTTTTTTTAATAGTCATTTAAGTTATTTATTGTAAAAAAAATACCATAATAACTGCGTTTAAAGACAACCATAACTTTGTGTGGTAGGAAAGACTGGCCTATAATTGTCCACCAGGTTGTCTTGTCATTCGAGTATTTGCAGCTGAAGACCAGTTAGAAATGCACCTCAGCACATCCATGGTTGGATACAGGAATTTCTCTCTCTCTCTCTCTCTCTCTCTCTCTCTCTCTCTCTCCTCCCATTTGATTGTGAGTGTTAGAAAAGGACGGAGATAGGGGCTAAAGTTACGTGATGGTCCCCTTTGCTATCCTTGTCTAACACATGTGTTCAAATGGAAGGAGAGTGAGAGAAAGATAATTTCCTATATCCGCCCTTGAGCACAAAAAACAAATTATTTTGGAGGATGGGTTTTAATACTACTACTACTACTACTACTACTACTACTACTACTACTACTACTACTAGTTTTTATTTGTTTATGAAATTGAATGCAATTTGTTTTTGTTTTCTGCTCGCTTTTATTGGCTTTTATGTTGTTTTCAACTTAATTCTTGTGTGGTTTTAATGACCTTGTTTAGTATTCTATTTGTTTTTCTTGTATGCCAGCAATGAATTAAGTTCTAAATGATAGTATAGTTCTCCCGGTGATTACGAATAAATTTTTCTCAATTTAATCTCCATCTTTATGATTTTTTTTTTTTTTTTTTTTTTTTCACGTTTCTTTCATTCTTCTGATTATTTACTGATTATCTGGTTGGAGCGATATGGCTTTGGGTTTCGGTCGGTGTTTTGTCAGGTGCAATGTTGTCAGATTTTCCTCAAAATCACTACATTTTACACAAGTCAAATTTGGAAAATTGGTTATTATCAGAAAAATGGGAATGCTGGTTAGAAGGTTTTATTCTATCCACCCTCTAACTAGTATTGCAATTTATGGTGGTAAGACAGTTTATCCATTACAATTCGTCCAACTAATGTTTAGTACCAAGTATTTGGTCCGATTCTTCTTGTCTAAACTTTAGTGATCCATTGTACAAAAACGTCCAACTCAAAATTGGGCCAATACACAAGTTTGTCCTTAAAAGCTTTTGTCAAAATGAAAGAATTGGCAACTCCTACTAATGGTTTCTTCAATGAAAACCTACTAACCTGAGAAAACAAAAAAAATCACAGAATATCGTTTTTGTTTTTTTTGTAATTTTTTTTCATACCTACAGATCTTGCAAAATTCGATAGAAAAATAATTTTTTTTTCCCTAGTCATCTACTGTCGAGAAATTTCAAATATCTAACATCTATTTATAATTTTCCGTGCATCAAAGTGTAAAAGGTGGATTTACGTGTAGTACACTTGAATGTTATCTTTTTTATTTATTTTTTTTTTTTCGACAAAACTTAGGAGGAGAAAATATTATCTTAATTTGGGTGTACTCTACCTTTGGTCAAAGAAATAGTAAGCCTAAGGAATAGATATTTTCCTCTGAGGCCATTATTTTTCTGAATAAATTTGACATGTAAACAAACTGATCTTATGGACCTACTTTACCTTTGTACAAAACCAATAGGAGGAACTATCTGGCCACTCCATTTATGGCAGTAATTGTCCAAATTTAACTTCAAATCAAATTGAAAAATTTGGATAGTTTCTGCCTTAACTGGCAACACTGCCCCTAAACATCTGCAAAATAGCTCCTGTCTTAGTTTTTTGGTAATTTAGCTGTGCTGCCAGTTTTGATGAAAATGATAGAAATTACTCTTATGATTCAGTGTAAAGTGTGTATCGTTCAGTGGCGTCGCGTGCAATTTGGCAACAATGTATTCTATCTATTTAAACTCTTATAAAATATCGAATTCAGGGGGTGCACAGTGCACAAGGAAAATTCGATATATTTAATGAGCTTAAATGGAGCAGTTGCATTGTTGCCAGATGGCACGCGAAGCCACTGGTATCGTTTTTTAAAAATCTGGTAGCACTGTAATTTAGAGGCTCAAGTTTAAGTAAATGAGCAACTGGATGCCGAAATGGTCAAACTCGTAAATCCTGTGATTTTGAAAATTTGCCCTTAAAGTTACTGACTCATAAAAGTGCTTATTTGATCAATTTAAAAACTTTTGAAAGTTGCGAACCTCCGACAGGTCTGGAACAAGTGGCTTCAGACCCTCTCAGAATTTAGATGCCTTTCTTTGGTTTTTTATTGGTCAGTTTATTTTTTAACTTAATTTTTACTAGCTAAACTCAAATTCGAACATGGACGCCTGCAGAAAAATTGGGAAGATAAGATGAGCCAACATTTTTGAATCTTAATGGGAGGTTGAGGGGACACCACCCAGTGTTAGGCAGGTCTGGGAGACACCCCCCCCCCTCAACTTTCCCCAGAAATAGGCAAAAATTTAGTTTTTTCCTCTAATTAGTACAAAAAGCTACTGGAGATGTATCAAGTTATAGTTTTACTGTCTTTAAAGAGACAGCAGGTAATAATGATCGTAAGGAAAATGCTTACTACAACTATTTCTGGCAAAAGACAAATTAAAATGATGAAAGAAAGTACAGTAAACCTCAGGTTACCCAAACGCTCTTGTCAATACGTATTCCTTGCGCACGGCCGTGCATAGGAAAACGTTACGGATTATTTTAAACAAGTAAATGTCAATCAAATTTTTTAAAACTCAGTCGTTCAATGTAAATATCAAGCACAAAGTTTTCAGTATACAATTAAAGTAGTTTGCAGTATTTTAATTGACTTTCCAATCATTTCACGAAGAGTACTAACTGTCAGCGACAGACTCCAGATTATCCGAACTGGCCGACCGCTACATCACTTCGGATAACCCGAGGTCTACTGTAATGATTTTCAACTCTTATTCCTTTAATCTATGTTTTATCTGCTTTTGTTCCTCTTGTTTTTTATCATGAAACTTTGATTGCTCTGAATTCCTGTGGGGAAGAGGGGGAGTACCAGTACCCCCTGCTGCGGGCGACCATGGAAATGAATGAGGATATTTTACTGCATAGTCTGTTTAATGAGGCAAACCAATGTTACAAAGTATGAAGAAAGTGCCATTTTGAAAGGCAAGGCACAACATTGCTTTGCCTGGAATAAGTTACCTACTGCTATTCTAATCGCAACATATGATCAAATTTTGCAAAAATTCTGTATGTCCGTACTTTCATCTTTTTCCTTAGCATACTCAACTTTCTGGACGCCAGAATTTTTTACGTTCATGATTCCTTGTAAAGTGTCTTGGATTTTTTTATTTCATCAGAGAATGACTTTCAGATCAATCTGGACTCTCGTAAAGATGGACTTAACGAAATGAATTTTCTAAAAGGTCAAGGTATATGATCTCTTTAAAATAAAATTGATTGGCTCAAAATCCGGGGAATATTAAGTCTGGATCCGTGATTTGGAAACGTTAAAAAGTGGACAAGTAGTCGGAAAACTATTTTATTATGCGTTGATATTTTTGGTTGTTGAATAAATTACAATTATGATAAAATAATGAGAATAGTGAAAATTTAGGCAATGATTTGCTGGTACGATTACACAGCGGTTTATAAAGTGCTACAGCAGAGATAAAGGTAGCCTGACCTTCGACAGACCAGAAAGGTTGAACACAGTTAACAGTGTTGCTAAATTAAAATATGAAATGACGGACTGCCAATGTATGAATAATTATACTTCACAACCATATCTTAAACATTAGGAAATTAGTTAGTTGGTCCTGTCATTCTCTAAAGAAAGCGTTTCGTAACTATTTTCAGATTCTCAGAGAAAGAGTTTTGCCTTCCTACTGTGAATTGAAAACGTTGCAACATCATTATCCTTGATCGTCAACTGTGGAGTCATGGAAGGTAAGGATTTACCTAATCATTTTAATGAAGATACTCTGAACCTTAGAGGAATAACCATCAAAAAGGAATATTTCTCCAATCTCAACAACAATGTTTTAAAGGATTGTGACATAAAACTAGAGTGTACGCACGACCAGCAGCCCTTTTTGGCTGCCGTCAAACTGGTGAAGGATGAGGAAGATAGCAGCAGAGCAGAGGATCCCTTTGAAGTACGCAAAGTGAGTCAATCGAAGTCCACAGTCATGAAAACCTTGAAAGTAGTTTTGGAAAAAGTTGACAAACCTGTTAAAGAAGAACCTACTTCTGTCTCCTTGAATACAGCAGTAATGGAAACCAAAAAACAACTTGAAAGTAGTGAATTTATGGCATTAGTAAATTCCTTAAAGTATCATTCAAGAGTTGTACTTAAAAGAGTCGATGTTCAATTACCGAAAAATACCAGTGATGTAGGAAATTTTAGATCTAAAGTCCATAGCCAAGGAATTGGTAGTAGAGCAAATGCTGCGCTGTCCATCAGAATGAATCCGAAAGTTGTCCTAGAAAAGTTAGATCCTCAAATATTGTCAGACACCTCTAATGTAGCGGGCAAAAAGACCTTTGTTATTGGACATGACAAGCAAAATTTATCAAGGCCATATGCTTGCAGCGAGTGTCCATCAAAATTCAAGCGTCACCATCACTTGAAATATCATATGACGTCACACACTGGTGAAAGGCCATATGCGTGCACCCGCTGTCCATCAAAATTCAAGCGTCACCATCACTTGAAAGATCATATGATGATACACAGTGATGAAAGACCGTATGCGTGCTCACACTGTCCATTAAAATTCAAGCGTCTCTATTGCCTGAAAGAACATCTGATGTTACACACTAGTGAAAGGCTGTTTTCGTGCAGCTGTACTGCTGCCTTTGTTTCAAAATCTCTAATCATGAAACACCTAAAAAATTATCCGAATCACAAACCCTTGAATAGAAGTTGTTTTGTTTGCACCCATTGCGGAAAAAGATTACTGTCTTTGGGAAATCTGAGATTGCACTTGAAGATACATACTTGTGACAGACCGTACGCTTGCACTCAGTGTCCATCAAAATTTAGGCGATCGCACCATCTGAAAGATCATGTGATGTATACACACACTGGTGAAAGGCCATTTTCTTGCATGGACTGTGCTGCTGCCTATGTTTCAAAATTTAAACTTATGAAACACCTGGAAAATTATCCGAATCATAAACCCTTGAATAGAAGTCAGTTTGTTTGTACCCACTGCTCAAAAAGATTTTTGTCCTTGTCGAGACTAAAAGTTCACACAAGGATACACACTGGTGAAAGGCCTATCTCCTGCGTGCATTGTGCAGCAAAATTTTTGAAGCGAGCCCATCTGACTAACCATATGATGACCCATACCGGTGAAAAACCTTCCCTAAGTTTTTTCTGTCCTATGAAGTTTGCGCTGAAAAAGGGTGTGAACATCAACATCATCAAGACACATGCTGATGCAAAGCCTTTTCCGTGTGATCACTGCCCAGCAAGATTTGTAACGAAATTCAATTTGAAGAGACATGTTTTAAGAGCACATACAAATGGAAAATCTTAGGCTTGTGCCCTCTACACTGCAAAATTTTCTTACCAAAATAGATTTAATGAACATCTGAGGATAATTCCTGTGAAAAGGGTCTCTCCTCTTGTACTCCCTTGCTAAACTTTCTTATGTGATGTTTTCTGACGAAACCTACTATATTAGGTTTATCCTACCTTTCACTTGGATGAAAATTAAGATATTGGTACCACTGCATAAGGATGGTTATATGGGTCAGTTTAAGACCAGAATTGTGGAGAAATCTCAAAAATTGACAGAATAGTTGCGTTTTGAATAGAAATAATGTGATTTGGAGAAAAACAATGTTAAAGTTTTGGAAAGTCAATAGCCAACAGTTGAATGTATTGATTCACATGCATTTTTATCGCTTAGTCAGCGAAACAATGCACTGTAACTATTTTTGTTTTGGGTGTTCTTGGCGTAAAAATGACCTGTATAACCACAGAATAATACAATCAGAACGGAAACTCTCATAAGAGCCAATGGAAGCAAGTTTGGAATTTAACGGCACCAATAGGCAATGCTGTGGTCCTATATCCCAACATGGCGGATGAGTGTGATTTGTGTTGAAATTCATTTATTTCTGTAAATTCTGGAAATAAATCTTAAGTTTCTGGCCTCACTTTCATTCTATTGGCATTTCAGAATAAAAATTTTGCGGATCATGTCCTATATTTTTTTTTTCGCGTGCGAATCCAGATGCAAACATCCTATTTCCCAACATGGCGGACACGAAATGAATTTGCTTCAAAATCCGACAGAGTTTCCGTTCTGGTTGTATTATTCTGTGGTATAACCTCCCTACAGTTGTAGCAAAATCTCTATTTTTTCTTGGTGTTGATAAGGGCCTATTTATCTTGGCGCGTCACAAAAAAAAAAAATCTCTAACTTCCACAGCCGTTCATTATGATTTTCTTCCTTTTTTTCTTTTAATCGAGGGGGGGGATTATATTCTTAAGAAGTTGTTATCATTATGTTACCTTAGAGGGTGTTTTCCATCTCTGTTTTTGTTTTATATTACAAAGGCTGTCCCGTAAATATCCAGACTGACGCTGTAACTCAAAAAGTAAGTGACTTATTTAGCTAAACTTGGTCTCAGTTGAAAGAAAAAGTAAAAACAAATCGATTGAGATCAAAACCAGCTTATTTGAACAAAAATTGACCAAGTTATGGCAGTTTGAACATGGGATGTAAGGAAACACCCTGCCGTTTTTAGAGCATTTTTTTTCCTTGTAGAATTAGCCCGTAAAACTTTCCAGGGGCTCTGTTTACAACAAAAATGACTGGACACCGTCGAAGATGACTTGACAAGTTGTAAGTTGAAACGACCAGACATCCACCGTTTAGACCGAATTTGGCTCCCTGAGATTTCTGGCTATTCCCGGAATTAAAGACAGATCTCCCCAGCAAGCGATTCGAAACACGGGCAGCAATCCAGAATGACGTCCAGAAATCCTGCAAAAGCATCCCTCAAGTCAAGAAGACTATGGTTCAAAAATAGAAGGAACGCCTGGAAAAGTGCATAAGATTCAAAGGAAGATACTTTGAGAAAGAGCGAGAGAAGCTTGAAGATTTCGAGGATAGCGGTGATGAAGAGTTTGTAAATTTTGATGAAAATAAATTTTTGCTCTAAAAACGGTAGGGTGTTTCATTACATCCCATGTTTAAACTGCCATAACTTGGCTAATTTTTGTTCAAATAAGCTGGTTTTGGTCTCAATCGATTTGTTTTTACTTTTTCTTTGGAATGAGACCAAGTTTAGCTAAATAGGTTTCTTAGTTTTTGAGTTACAGCGTCAGTCCGGATATTTACGGGACAGCCTTTGTAATTTTCAACCTTTTCAAATTTTGTCTTTTCTCTTGTAACCATTATCTATTATTATTCAAGTGTTTGTTGTTTATGAGGACGATCTCTCAATGAGAGCTATCAATTTATTGCTGTATGAAGTGACTCAATTTGGAACCACGGGTGACTCATTAACCATAGAAAAAGACCACAGAAACTTTGTTAGAGGCCGTTTCAGATAACTTCGGTTCTGACAGCTCTCTTTTTACGTGCGTGAAAACGTTGACGCCACTCACTGCGAGAATCATTAGAACTTTTAGCCGCACAAAATAGACTCGTTTAATATCGTAATTAGTGAATTTTTACATTAAAGCGTAATTGAAAGCTTGATATTGTCCTTCCTTGCATGTAAAGAAAGAACTGTCAGAACCGAAGCTATCTGAAACAGCCTCTACCCTCTGCAATCCTAAAATTTGAGTTGTTCTTGCTAAAAAATCAAGTCTAGATATAGTTAATGGAAAAGAGATTATGGACTACTTAATGTAAATTAGATGTTTTTTTTTTTTTTTTTAATAAAAAAGAAAAATATTTGAAAAGTAAATCTCTTGCAATAAAATTTCAAATTAATAATAAAGTATGCACAAATTGCCTGTCCCTTCTTTTCATTTTAGCGGAAGGGGATTGTTGTTTTATGTTGTTCGTACCATAAAAGTTTTGTTTTGTAAGTGCTCTCAAAAATTGTTTTTGCTCAGTATTAGGAGTGGTTTTTTTTTAACTTTTCACCGTTTTTTTTAACTGTCCATTTTAACATTCCTTTAAACTTTTCATCGTATTTTTTTAAACTATTTGCTTTAGCGGAAGTGTGTGCGCTTTTGTTTTCTTAATGAAATTGATGAGTTTAGTACCATAGTCATAGTACCATAGATTGTTTTTTTATGTTGTTTGTTTCATTAAAGTATTATTTCTAAAGATCTCTCAATAATCGTTTTTGTTCAGTAATAGTAGTCGTTTCTTTCAATGTTTCACAGTGTTTTTTCACTATCCGTTTTAGCATTCCTTTGAACTTTCTATAATATTTTTTTCAACTATCTGCTTTAGCGGAAGTGTTTGCGGTTTCGTTTTTTTAATGAAATTCATGAGTTTAGTACCATAGTCATTTAAATTATTCATTGCAAAAAATACTAAAATAACTGCGTTTAAAGACAACGATAACTTTGTGTGGTAGGAAATAGCGGCCTTTAAATGTTCAAGTTTCAATTGATAGTTTTAACATTTTAAAGTGACAGCAGATGATAATGATAGTATGGAAAATGCTTTTAATGACTATCCCTAGCGAAAGACGAATTAAAATGATGAAATTAAGTAAAAGTAAAGATTTTTAACTCTTATTCCTTCTTTACGACTATTCCTAGCGAAAAATGAATTAAAATGATGATATAAACTAAAAGTAAAGATTTTCAACTCTTATTCCTTCTTTACGACTATTCCTAGCGAAAGATGAATTAAAATGATGATATAAACTAAAAGTAAAGATTTTCAACTCTTATTCCCTCCATTATTATTTATTTTTTTTTTATTTTGTTCCTTTTCTTTTTTATCGTGAAGTTTTGATTGTTCTTAATTCCTGTGCGGAAGAGGGGGAGTATTAGTACCCCCTGCTGCGCGTGCCCTTGTAATTGAATGAGTCTATTTTACTGCAAAGTCTGTTTATTAAGGCTAGCGTATGTTGGGACGTATGAAGAAAGTGCAATTTTGAAAGGCACATCATTGCTTTTTCAAAAATCAGTTACCTGCTATTATTCTAATCAAACATGTGGTCAAATTTGGAAAAAATTCTGTGTGTCCGTACTTTCATTTTTATTTTCTTTGCATTCCCAGTTTTCCGGACACCAGAATTCCTCGTAAAGTGTCTTGGATTTTTGTATTTTATATGAGAATGACTTTCAGATCAATCTGGACTCTTATAAATATGGACTTAACGAAATGAATTTTATAAAAGGACAAGGCATTTGAACATCTTAAAATAAAAATTGTTGACTCAAAATCCGAGAAATTTCAAGTCTTGATGCATGGTCAGTAAACGTAAAAAAGTGATTGTGTAGTCGAAAAACTATTTCAATATCTGTTGATATTTTTGATTGTTGAATAAATTTCAATTATGATAAAATAATGAGAATAGTGAAAATTTGGGCAATGATTCGCTGGTAGGTTTGTGTGGTAGTTTTGTGTGCTACAGCGGACGTGAAGGTAGACAGACCCTCAATGGACCAAAAAGAGACCGATAACAGTGTTCTCAACTTAAAATATGAAAATACGGATTGCCAATGTATGAATAATTATACTACATAACAATATCTTAAACATTAAGAAGGTAGTTAGTTTGTCCTGTCATTCTCTAAAGAAAGCGTTTCATAACTATTTTCAGATTCTCAGAGAAAGAGCTTTGCCTTCATACCATGAATTGAAAACGTTGCAACATCATTATCCTTGATCATCAGCTGTGGAGTCATGGAAGGTAAGGATTTACCTAATTATCTTAATGAAGCTACTCTCGATCTCAGAGGAGTAACCATCAAAAAGGAATATTTCTATAATCCCAATAACACTGTTTTAAAGGACTGCAACATAAAACTAGAGTGTATGCACGACCAGCAGCCCTGTTTGGCTGCCGTAAAACAGGAAAAGGATGAGGAAGATATCAGCAGAGCAGAGGATCCCTTTGAAATACGCAAAGTAAATCAACCGAAGTCCACAGTCATGAAAACCTTGAAAGTAATTTTGGAAAAAGTTGACAAACCTGTTAAAGAAGAACCTACTTCTGTCTCCTTGAATACAGCAGTAATGGAAACCAAAAAACAACTTGAAAGTAGTGAATTTATGGCAGCAGTCAATTCCTTAAAGTATCATTCAAAAGTTGTACTCGAAAGAGTCGATGTTCAATTAACGAAAAATACCAGTGATATAGGAAATTTTAAATCTAAAGTTCATGGCCAAGGACGTAGGAATGGAGCAAATGCTGTGCTGTCCATCGGAATGAATCCGAAAGCTGTCCTAGAAAAGTTTGATCGTCAAATATTGTCAGACACCTCGAATGTAGCGGGCAAAAGGACCTTTAAAATTGGACATGACAAGCAAAATGTAGCAAGGTCGTATGCTTGCAGCGAGTGTCCATTAAAATTTAAACGGTTCAGGAGCCTAAAACGGCATTTAATGTCACACAGTAATGATCGGCCGTATGCGTGCACCCACTGTCCATCAAGATTCAAGCGTGTGGTACACTTGAAAGAACATCTGATGTTACACACTGGTGAAAGGCCGTTTTCCTGCATGGACTGTCCTGCTGCATATTACAGAAAACAGCCTTTAAAGATGCACCTGGAAAAAAATCGGAAGCATACACCCTCAAATGGAAGTATATTTGTTTGTGCTCACTGCTCAAAAAGATTCGTGTCCTTACATGGGCTCAGTATTCACAAGAGAATCCACTCCAGGGAAAAACCCTTTGTTTGTTCCAAATGCCCTGCAAAATTTACTGAAAAAGTTTCTTTTGATCGCCACAGGAAGACACACAATAGTTTAAAGCCCTTCATTAGCAATCTGTGCCCTTCAAAGACTTTTGTCCAAAAAGACAATTTGAATAGGCATATGAAGACACATATCGATGGAAAACCTTATAGTTGTGCACCGTGTCCTAAAAAATTTGCAGGACAAGCTAATCTGAAAGAACATCTGTGGGAACACTATGTTGAAAAAAAGTTTGTGTGCTCTTACTGCCCTGAAAATTTTGCTCTGAAACGTCATCTTAGAAAGCATTTAAGGACACATACTATGAGAAAGTATACCAGGGACAAACCATTTTTATGCTCCCTTTGCCCTGCAAAATTTACCGCAAAAGCTCTTCTGAAAAACCACTTAGAAAAACACACTAGGGTATTGAACTTCACTTGCTCTCACTGCGCTGGAAAATTCTCTACCAAAGTGGGTCTGACTGCTCATATGAAGTCACACTCTGGTGAGATTTCCTTTTAATCAGTGGTGTAAACTTGGGATTTTAATTAGTGGGCAAAACAACTTTTGAGTAGATGCAGTGAGGGAGGGGGGTCTGGGGTGAAAACCCCCCAGTGAGAGGGAGATCTGGGGGCCCTCCCTCAGAAAAATTAGAAAATTCAGTTTCTCTTGGACGATATTTTAAGGTGATTCCATGGCAAACTCCCGGATACTTTAATCCGATAGATAGCGTTACTTGTCCCTGGCTTCGAAAATATCCGTTTTCTGACGGTTTTCGGCTGTTTTCTCTAAACAGACGAATAATAGACAAAAAATCGGGCTGTCAGCACCTGCTTAATTTTTTGCTTGATTTTTTGAGCCAAAAACGAGCCAAATTGGTTCTAAAATAAAGGCGTAACTATGCAAAGAAAAAATCATGTGTAATTTGGAGTTGTATCAGTGAAGATTACAGGTGAAACAGAAACCTGTAATCTTTACTGATACAACTCAAATTACACATGATTTTTTCTTTGCATAGTTATTCCTTTATTTTAGAACCAATCTGGCCCGTTTTTGGCTCAAAAAATCAAGCATAAAATTAAACAGGTGCTGACAGTCCGATTTTTTGTCTATTATTCGTCTGTTCAGAGAAAACAGCCGAAAACCGTCAAAAAACAGATATTTTTAGAGCCAGCAACGAGTAATGACATCTATCGAATTAAAATTTCCGGGAGTTTGCCATGGAATCACCTTAAGCAATGTTATTCCAGGGCAAGGCAGTCCTTGGAAACTGCCATGAAACTGGAATGATCAAAGGAGCGAGATCTCTAATAGAAATTGAAATCTCTCATATTAGAAAACCTTGATATTGTTGCGTTTAAAAGTTAGAACAGTGACAAGTTGCGCGCCAATGTGATTCTGGGCATTTCAGTTTACGACCTTCACTCTTTCACTCAACTGCAATGCTCAACGGGCACCATTCAAATATTTCCTGACTACGTATCCCAAAAATCTGGTTTTTATTTTAAATGGCTTTTTTTTCATGTGTGCATTGAGCATAATTCTTAGCTTCAGAAAACAAACTTTTTCAAGTAATAAAAGTTGTGATATTTTGCAGAAAACTTGTCATTGCAATGCTGCTGACAATGTGTTATCAAAATTGCGGAAACTTTGGTTGATCAAAGTATCATTGTTCTATGCATTCCGAGTGATAAAAGTTTTTATGTCCAGGATTTCTTGTAAAGACACTAAGTATCTTTCTGAAAATGAATCTATACGACACTGGACTTTTGTGTAGGTGGACTTTCAGAAATTAGCTTTTCAAAAAACAGACATTTTACCCTTTTAAAATAAAAATTGTGAAAGCAAAGCTCAGGGACTTTCAAGGCTGGAACCATGATCAGTGGATGTGAAATAGTGGACACGTTGTTGAAGAAGTAACTAAACAACTGAAATATTACATACTTAATTGTTAAAAGTTGTGATATTTTGCAGAAAACTTGTCATTGCAATGCTGCTGATAATGTGTTATCAAAATTGTGGAAACCTTCATTGATCCAAGTATGATTGTTCTATGCACCCCCTGCATTCCGAGTGCCATCAATTTTTGTCCAGGATTCCTTGTAAAATTACAAAGAGTCTTGAATATTCTCTCTGCTTTACATTTTATTTTTTTCTTCAAATGAATCTACGACAAATCCTTAATTAATTAAAATTTGCGAAATTTTGTAGAAAACTTGTCATTGCAATGTTATTGACAATATTTAATCAAAATTGCCAAAACTTTCGTAGATCCATGTTATTATCGATCTTTGGGTTCCGAAAGCCAGAAGTTTTTATGTTCAGGAATCTGTGTAAAGTCACCAAGTGTCCGGAATATTCTGTCAGAAAATGAAGTTACAACACATCTGGACTTTTGTGAAGATAGACTTTCAGGAACTAGCTTTTCAAAAAACAGACATTTTACTCTTTCAAAATAAAAATTGTGAAAGCAGAGTTTGGGGACTTTCATGTTTGGAAACATGGTCGGTGGATGTGAAATAGTGGACACGTTTTTGAAGAACTAATTAAATATCTAAAATATTGCATACTTAGTTCGTTCTGTCATTCTCTAAAGAAAGCGTTTCATAACTATTTTCAGATTCTCAGAGAGAATGTTTTGCCTTCCATTTGTGAATTGAAAACGGTGCAACATCACTATCAACGATCATCAGCGATTCATCTTTGGAGTAATGGAAGGTAAGAATTTACCGAATTGTTTGAATGGAGATACTCTCGATCTTAGAGGAGTAACCATCAAAAAGGAATATTCCGCTAATCCCAATAACACTGTTTTAAAGGATTGTGATATAAAACTAGAGTGTACGCACGACCAGCAGCCCTGTTCAGTAGCCGTAAAACAGGAAAAGGATGATGAAGATAGCAGCAAAGCAGAGGATTCCTTGGAAATACGCAAAGAAAAACAATCAAAGTCCCCAGTCATGAAAACCTTGAAAGTAATCTTGGAAAAAGTTGACAAACCTGTTCAAAAAGAAACTGGCTTAGTCCCTATGAGCATGCAAGTAAAGAAAACTAAAAAGCAACTCGAAAGTAGTGAATTTATGGCAGCAGTAAATTCCTTAAAGTATCATTCAAGAGTTGTACTCGAAAGAGTCGATGTTCAATTAACAAAAAATACCAGTGATAAAGGAAATTTTAGATCTAAAGCTCATAACCAAGGTCGTAGGAATGGAGCAAATGCTGTGCAGTCCATCGGAATGAATCCGAAAGTTGCCCTCGAAAAGTTAGATCATCAAACATTGTCCGACACGTCGAATGTAGCAGGCAAAAGGACTTTTAAAATTGGATATGACAAGCAAAATATAGCAAGGTCGTATGCTTGCAGCGAGTGTCCATCAAAATTTAAGCAATTCGGGTACCTAAAACGGCATTTAATGTCTCACGGTGAAGAAAGGCCGTATGCGTGCTCCCAATGTCCGTCGAAATTCAACCGTAGTGATAGCTTGAAATATCATATGATCTCACACACTTGTGAAAGGCCATATGCGTGCACCCACTGTCCATCAAAATTCAAGCTTTCCCAAAACTTGGAAAGTCATCTGATGTTACACACCGGTGAAAGGCTGTTTTCTTGCATGGACTGTCCTGCTGCATATAACAATATACATTATTTCAAGATACACCTGGAAAGCAATCCAAATCATAAACCTTCAAAAGGAAGAATTTTTCTCTGCACATACTGCTCCAAAAGATTTGTTTCCTTAAAGGCTGTCAATATTCACAAAAGGATACACTCAGGTGAAAAACCTTTCGTTTGCTCTCAATGTCCTGCAAAATTTGCAGACAAAATGTGTCTGAGTATCCACAAGAAGACGCATACCAAGGAGAAACCTTATGGTTGTGCGCACTGTCATGAGAAATTTCAAGTAAAAAGTACACTTATAAATCATTTATTTGAACACTCTGCTCAAAAAAATTATACTTGCCCTCATTGTCCAGCAAATTTTGCTCTTAGAGGTCATCTCATAAAGCATTTTCGGACTCATACCAAAGTTACTCGCAAAGTTTCTTCCACAAAGTTTATTGAAGATGATCTCATTGTTGACGAAAAGACACATCTTGAAAGACCGTTTGCTTGCTCCCTCTGTCCGGCTAAATTTATCTCGAAATCCATTCTATATATTCATTTCAGACAACACACAGGAGCCTTAAATTTCACCTGCTCCGTTTGCGGTGGGAAATTTGCTACTAAAACTGCTTTGGGTGCTCATAGCAGATCACATAGTGATGGGAAACCCAATAGATGCTCCCTCTGTCCTGCCAAATTTAGGCAGGGGCCGGGCTTGATGAGTCATATGAAAACGCATAAAAATTGGGAACCTTTTACTTGTGCCCATTGCTCCAGAACATTCGTGAGGAAAGCATCTTTGAAGTCTCATATCAAAAAACATTTTGCTAAATTAACATTTGCTTGCTCTAAATGCCCTAAGAAATTTTCTAAGGAGAAGGATCTGGATCTCCATGTGAGTGCACGTCATAATTGTTTAAAATATTCCAGTTCCTCGGACCGCCCTGCGCCGCTCATATGGAAGAAAGCTTTAAATGAACATTTTAAAAAGATACAACCTCATATAAAACCTTTTGCTTGCTCGTACTGTCCTGAAAAATGTTCTCATAAATCAAATTTGACTAGACATATCAGGAAATACCATGGGAAAAAACCCTTTGCTGAAGGTGATTCCTAGAGTCCCGTGATGGATACGCCGTATTAGGAGTACTGAGACGAGCTTAACTAATGCTGATTGGTTGTTGGTTTAAGGCTCTTACGGAGTTAAGCAGGAGTCAACCAAGGTACATACTTATGTTTAACAGGTATGCTCGACTTGCTTTCCGCGCCATCTTCAGTTGCGCAAAAATCGAAAGCAGAATCCAAGATGGCCGTCAAAAGAAGAAAACACTGGACATTCATGTCCGTGTAAAAGAATTCACAGAGAGATAATCAAATCAACTAAAATTGATGAAGCGAGAAAAAACACTAAATAGTGAGTTGCACTTCCACCTATCTTCATAACAAACTTACTCCTAATCATGTCCCACGCAGAGACAATATGTAATAGAGACCACGCACTATCTATCTTGCCCATGTTTGCGCGCGGTGGCAAATTTTTTTGGGGGGTCTCAACAGAACACCGCAAAAATGGACCATACGTTGACTGATGAGAAACGTTGTTGAGATTTTTGCCCAGTGAATCCGAAGCACTGAAATTGCATCAGTCAAAGTATGGTCCATGTTGGATGGTGCTCCTTCATGCTCCCTTTGTTAGTTTCTGTTGAGCTCCGAAAATAAAGTCAGCAACCGCGCGCACGGCTAGTGCGTGGTCTCTATTATATATTGTCTCTGGTCCCACGATATGTCCAGTGTTTTCTTCTTTTGTCGGCCATCTTTGATTCTGCTTTTTTTTATTTTTGCACCGCTGAGGATGATGCGGCAAGCAATTCGAGCTTACCTGTTAAATATAGGTACCTTGGGAGTCGACGACATCAAAGGCTTCTCACAGAAGGCGTCGATGAGTAGAGGAATGTATGGGAATGGACCGGAATGCCGGCGAATTTGCCTGTTCATGCTGGTCCATTGTCTAACTTAACCTTCGAATTTGTTCAGGCGATCAACTAAATCGACTCCTGTCAAATTGCATAAAGCGTCGTGTCGGTTTTCCCTGTACAATATTTCCATCAAGGGACTCTATTTTATCTTTAGAAAATTGTTTCCAATTTAATTACCTTTTTTACCTCCTTACTTTTTAACCCTTTCATACCTGAAATTATTTTTGTTCAGAAACGGATTTTTGACCTTTTTGTTGGTCTTTGCGCTGTCTCCTTTTCTAAATTGATGCGCTTATTGTTTTTTTATGCTTTCCATAAGATGCTATGTTATTCAGATGTACATTAAAATGTACGCAAGGTCTGAAAGCCTGTGCACCAGGTCTGCACACCAGTTTAGTTCAGTTGTTTGCTTTGAAACACCATCTTAAAGAACCACTGTGTTTGGGTTTTGGCGGCTGGACTTTACTACTATTTCTACTACAGTTGTATTGCGTTAAAACGGTTTAAAATGGAAAACTAAATTAGAACATTGTTCTCAGGGAAAGGTTGTTATTGGAAAATTGTGTGCTGACACTTCAAAGTTTTTCTTGTTTCGGAGTCATTTTTATGATGAAACAGGGTAGGGCTGTTAGAAAGTTGTTGACGATACCATTTCAATAATTCACCTTCAATTTTATCGCATTTCGATACAGACGTTCTTCAGATGAGTATCTATAAACTGACATTCTGTTTTCTCAAATATAAATTATTTTTTGCCTGTAATTTGACATTAATCGAATTGGTCAAGCTCTGGTGTCAGAAATCTGCACTAAACGCTGAAGAATCACCTCAATGAGTTTGTTAATCACCTTAATTACGCCTTAAACTTCAAAGTCATTTTGTGAGTCTATGAGTGAATTTCAAGATTTTTTAGTGTACTCATTGTTTGTTATTTTTGCTGGTTTCTACATGAGACTATTAAATCGTGCATAGCATAAATAAGTCCCATTGGCCCTTTCTTTTTAGCTGTAGCAGAACATTGTAGGAGACTCATTGCTGTATCTAAAAGCCAGGGCTGCCGTTTTGCGTATAATCAATGCTATTTTTCTATTCACCAATGATTCCACCGGTTGAGAAAAGATTACACAGTTCAGTTCAGTGTATGACTGTAATGCACGAAAACACTCGCATCTGTAATCTCTCCTCAATCGGTGGAAACACCGTTAATTAATTAAAATATCCGCAAGTTTTTAAAAGTCATCGACGACTCCAACGGCTGAGAAAAGATTACCGAAGCGAGTATTTTCGTGCATTACAGTCGTACACTGAACTGAACTGTGTAATCTTTTCTCAACCGGTGGAATCATCGGTGAATAGAAAAATAGCATTGATCATACGCAAAACGGCAGCCCTGCTAAAAGCAGCTGATCCAGCAATTTTATCAAGACTCAATGTTGTGTTCTGAGCATTGATCTAAACTAAAAAATTAGTTTTGTCTGTTTGTTAATTTATTCATTTTCTAAGTTTTTCTTTTAATTTATTATACATGAGCCCAGTGCAAAACACATTATTTTGCTAGATACCTAGTTATTTATCTAATTTTATTTATTATTTATTTATTTATATATAATTTATTTTATTTTGTATTATTTAATTAATGAACTATTGTGTGCCGTAAGTATTTTACACCATCTGATAATTATGGGGGTGGGGGACAATTAAATTTTCACCCCATTTTAAGACCATTGCTGATGGCTTAATTTTTTATATTTTTCAAATCTGTAAGAATCATTTTGTCATGGTTCGTGGTGCCTTCAAAAGTCCTTGAATATCCTTGATTTATATTTTGGTCGTTTTTTATATGCTTAACCCCTTAACGCCCAGGTTAGGAATCCAGCTGAAAATATGCTGCCACTCTATTGAAAGTGGTCGGAAGCTGTAGTTCATACTCTCCGGAACAGATAGCGCTACTAATCATTGACATTTCATGCATTACAATACGCTATAGCACAAAATAAACGAGAGGGTACAAAAACGTACATGTACGGGCGTGGGCATTGGAGGTGGTTTTTTGCAGCCCGTATACATAGGGCGTGGGCCTTAAGGGGTTAAAAATCCTTGAATTTTGATGAATTTGTCAAATGTACTTGATAATCCTTGAAAATGACCGGCTTCAGCTCGTTATAGCTCGCCATTTTGTTGATATCTTTGTTTGGGTGCCTGAGGATTGTCGTGTCGTTTTGGTTGCAAAGTCGTGAGAACTAATGCAGGATGCAGCATAAACTTTTTTCTTTCTTTTATTTCTTTGTGCACAGTTCTCCTCTGGTTAGTGCACCAGTGCACCCTTATGTGAGAATCACCATGTGTTTATCCTGGCTGTAGAAAATTGGTGTTCAAAATGATACGTTTTTCTTGTTGGAAGTCCTTGAAATCCTGTAGAAAGTTCTTGAAAAGCCTTGAATTTTCTTTTAAAAATCTGCCATGAACCATGCCTGTATTCTCTTAGGAACTATAGTATGTTTTTTTTTTCAAATTTTTCAAATTACTACCTAGAAAGGGAAGTAACGAGCAATTTAACGATGGTTACTGTAGTTACAGCCGAGTCCTACAATGCTGGACCAACAGCGTCACTCGAAGACAGTCTTTACCATCGGTTTAACGAAAAAGTAAACAATCAGCCGTTAGTGCAAAACCGATGCAGTCGGTTTGCTGATCTCAAAACTTTTCTATTATAGCTGAAAACAATAATTTGCAATTTAGTTTGTAAAGTGGGTCTGTTGCGTTCATTTGCTTTGTTTTTTTTTGCTGAATCTTACCTGTGTCTTACATGTGTCTTATTGCTGTAGCAAACGTACACAACAGGTGTATTGAATGTTTTTTTTTTTTTTTTTGCGTGTACATATTCTGTTTTATCTTCATCATTTTGTGGTCCTAAAAATCATTCGTTGGTAATTTTTTATTTTTTCTTTTTGGTTCGCCAGGAAAGATTTTTGTTTCAAGCAATGATATTTACAAAAAGTACAAATAAATTTTTCTTGATTTAATTTCCATTTTTATGATTTTTCTTGGCATTTATTTATCCTCTCTTCTGATCAGCCTCAGACTATCTAAATGGGCTAAACTGTAAAGGGTTGTTGTGTTGTTGGCATTCGAATTTAAAATTAGAAACATTTATGAAATGTAGATTAAGATAGTCTCTCTTTTGAACCATCAATTTTTTCATAAGTATGTGTGAAATTTTGATAAGGTATTGAAAGAAGAAGAATGTTACAAAGGTGACTCGTCAGCGCACTGTCCGCAAAGCTCTATTTTTTTTTTTATCATAATGAGTTTCTCACCCAGTTATTTATGAGTTGAACCGGTGAGCCTAAAGGTTCTAAAGAGACAATCTTTTTCTACTCTCTTCAAGTTTTTGAGATTCCTCCGACCATAAGAATTTGGGTTTAATCAGCTTCTTCAGACATAGAGTCTCGTTTGTAACAAATAAGAATGGCTGCACAGTAAATCAATGTAGTTAAATTAATTAGCCAGCAGCAGAAGTTTTCAAACACAAGAACAGGAAGGTTTTTTCGTCAAATTGAAAAGAAAAATTATGCAGAAACCTGCGGGGAATATCGTGTAACTGGCAATTGGGCGAAGGAATCTGCTGAACTGATTTCCAAATTATCTCCATTAGCAGTGCAGCACGGCGGTTTGTTGTTTAAGAAATTTTTTTTTTTTTAAAAAGCGGGCCTAGAAGCATTCAAAACTTGATGTATTTTTCAAGTGATTCCTATTCTAAAGTTTGATACCTAATAATATGTACTTAATAATACATAATAATAACATCATAAATAAAAATAATATGTAGCTGTATTTAAGAAAAAAAAATAAAAAACTTTGCCTTGTTTATCTACTGACCAGGCAATTTTTCTGATCCATGCAATATTGATCAATATGTTGCGTTTTTTTTATTCGCCGGAATCCGCAACGGTGCGATAACTCAGAGCTTTTGGAGCTGCTTTGTGGCTCCAGCTCCAGTGCATTGGTCTTCAACTCCGATGCACTGTAGCTTGCACCAGAGCAGCACCAGGTGCATTGAACCACTATTAAAAAAACACTCCTATGCGATCCGGTGCTGGGACACCGAAATACAGAACATTACGGTGTGGTGCGCGCAATGGTGAATAAAAAAATGCACCAGTAATTGAACTCCGTAAAATTCCAATTGAATACTTCAGAGTCATGATTATGTGACCAGCAGGGTTAAAACAGTCTGTGAGTGATGCTTTTGATAAAAAATAGTAAAACTTGGCTGTTGCTGTGACTACCATCAATAAATTACTCATTTTTCAAAGCCATCTGTGAAAAGCGTTTGGAAACCAAGCACTCTAAGAACACTTACCGTAGCAATAGGCAAGTTTTACAATTTTTGACCAATGTTGTCATTCATATACTGTTTTAACGATTGGTTCAGCGTTGAAGTAAATGATAGGTTGGTCAGTAAATAAAAGTGCTACTAAAAGTTGCCGAAAGGTAAAAGAAATGATGTCCAATGGCCAGATCTGTACCAGGAAACTTTAGCTATACCCATTGATTTAAAGCATTAGGCTATTTTTTTTTTTTTCTTTTTTATTTTTTTTTATGGAATAAGATGAAATTCTGTGGAATGAAATTTATAAATAGAAATGGAATTTTTGTTTTACTGAATTCAGTGGCGTAAACTTGAGGTTTTTATTTGGGGGGGGGGGGGGAGCACAAAAACCTTTGAGTAGATACACTATAGGGGGTCTGGGGGATACCCCAGTAAAGGGAGGGAGTCAGGGGGTCCTCCCCTGAAAAAATTTGAAAACCCAGGTTCTCTTTTCAGACGAATAGTTTTTCTGACATTTCTATATTGAACATATTAGATTTGTAAGAAAAAACCAGTGGCGGCTCGTGCTATTTGGCAACAATGTCTTCGCTCCATTTGAATCTATGTTTAACAATCGATTGCTGGTGAAGCGCTGCTTCACTTTCGAATCGATTGTTTTACATACAATCAAATGGAGGGATGACATTGTTGCCAAATTGCATGAGCCGCCCCTGGAAAAAACAAATGAAACTAAATTCATAATAAGAGCCAATCTTTTATTAAAATTTTTTAAAATGACTTTATTAAAAGTCAAAGCCAAAGGCCTTTTGATCCTTATCATCATCATCAGTGGCATAAAGTGTACCAAGAAAAAATTGTAATTAAAAAAATAAAGGCAATAAAAAACAATGTAAAGTAATAAAAACAGCATGATGCAAAACATTTTGTTAAACACATAAAACCAAAAAACTAAAGCAACAGAAAATACAGAAGCAAAAGCAAAATAAGGAAAAAGTCGAGAGCAAAGTGAAACAATGAGAGTGATGAATTGAAACAATAAGAAGCTTGCAAACAAGTAAGTAATAAAAACTATAAAAATTAGTAAACAGATGGCAGCTTTCATCTATACACTTTTGAATGTAGTTACTCATTATGAGTTTCGTTTACTTTGTCTTTTCTTTTAATCCATTGCATCTTGTTCTTTGCAAAGTTTCAATATTAAATTTGGACGGAATCTCTTGGAACCCATAAAATCCCTGTTTCTCAATTTACTTATTAAATTAACAAATAGCAGGCTGATTATGAACTATTGTATCGTAATGCTGTTGAGTCGATGATCAAGTACGTGTTATCTTATGGGTGGTGCCTTCTGATAGAAACCCTCCTATCTCTGCGGAAATTTGGCCATGACTTCTGAGCCAATCGGAGAATTTCCGCAGAGAATTTCTGCAAGTTGATTATTGAGTACATTTTATTCTTAGGGGTGGTGTCATTAGAGGTAGTTTCAGAAGTGTAGGCGGACCAAAACCATAATCTTTGGCGAATTTTCAACTTTCATTCCTTCAAATCAATACCGAATTTGCTCCTGACTTTATTCTTTTGTGTTTAAAGTTTTCCTCATTGAAAAGTGAACACTCAATTTCATTTTTATTCATTTTCATCGAGTAATATCAGAAATAATGTTGACAAATTCCAAAGATTATCGGTCTAGGTCCGCCTACACTTCTGAAACTACCTCTACCATAGGTTTCATTCCGATAGAAAACCCTCCCATCTCTGCAGAAATTTGGCGATGACTTCTGAGCTATCGGAGAATTTCCGTAGAGATGGGAGAGTTTCTATCAGAATGAAACCTATGGTAATGACACCACCCATAAAAATAACACTTACTAGATCATCAACTTGGTAGCAATACAATAAGATTGTTCATAATCAGCCTGCAGGCAGTGGCGTCGTGTGCAATTTGGCAACAATGTATTCTATCCATTTAAACTCATGTAAAAGATCAAATTCAGGGGGTGCACAGTACACAAGGACAATTCGATGTATTTAATGAGTTCAAATGGAGCAGTTGCATTGTTGCCAGATGGCACGCGGCGCCACTGCTGCAGGCGATCTGCCCAAGTACGAAACAAATGATGAGAAAACAGAGAAGATGACCGACTTAAACATGAACCGATCAAAGTAACAGGACAAAATTAGTAAGTAGAACTCTAAGAACTCAATAGTTAACTATAGAATTTGACATTTGACATTAAACCTAAAATGAGACAAAACATCGAAATTGAAGCCGATTCCGGAAGGAGGGCCCATAAAACAGCAGGTGTGCTCTTCAGCTAAGAACCTCTATTTGCTCACAATGCACAATTCTCAGGAAGAGCGCACCCATTGTTTTATGATCCCTGATTTGGAGACAGCTTCAATGGGTCTGTTGCATAGGTACTTTTGCTACAGCAAAATAGAACCTTGATTCTTATGTAAAATTTGATGAAAATAACGACGCGCACATTAAAAACGTTCAAAATCCACTCATTAATTCAGGAAATCACTTCAATTTCAAACAGCCCGCGCTACACCAGACACTATTTGCACCGGTATACTATACTACATAGACGGAACCGCCGTGCATAAGTGAACAACATCGTAACTACAAAATGATGGAATTTCCTTCTAAATACATGAACTATTGGCTGCATTTGCTGTCTGGTCTTTTCGGTTTATCAAAGATTACAAAATAATACAAGAAATGTATGCATCTAAATGAAACATTCCAATGTTCGTAAGTTCTGTTCATGTTAACATGAACGAGATGGTTCCATCCATGTAGTTATAAGTCAGTGATATAGTGTCTAGTGTAGCGCGGGTTGTTTGAAATGGAAGGTATTTGCTGAGTTAATGAGTGGATTTTGAAAGTTTTTAATGTGCGCATCGTTAATTTCGCCGAATTTTACGTTAGAAACAATGAGTTATATTGATGTAGCAAAAGTACGCAACAGACCCATTGTAAAGATCATATATAAGTTTGAAATTAATGCGTTAAGTCTGTTGAAAAGAATTTAAGTACAGTAAAAAAAAGACTTTCTAGGACTTCATCAACCTAACCAACACAGGAAAATAGTAAAGGTTAGAATGGGAGGCTGGAATGACTAAACAGTGACGGTCCTTGGGTTCGAAGGTGGGTGGGCTTGTAAAAATGTGATGTCTCTTTTTTTTTTTTTTGGGCGCTTCTCACTTTTATTGATCCCTGATAATAGTGGGGGGGCTTCAGGTATTGCAACCTTTCTTTTATCCTTTTTTCGAGCCCTCTTCCCCAAAATTAGGGGAGCCTTAAGCCCCTCAGACTGCCACTGTGACCAAAGAAGCAAAATCTCGTGACGGAAATGGAAACCTCTCTAACAAAAAACATTTTCAAATAATGGATGGAGCTATTTTTTTTTTACCTGATTTACTTGACTGCTAAAGTTTAGAGATGACTGTAGGCATTTCGGATGTATCTTCTTCATCAGGTCTAAGAGCGAAAACTGCACCAGAAAATTATACTGTTTATTTTGAACACCAAAACTTGTCACGGGTTAAAAGTTAAAAAGTAATAAATAAATAAATACATAAATAGATACATAAATGATGGAGTAATAATCACGGGAAAAAACTACGGTGAAAATAACCATACGGATACCTGATTTTGGCACCTGCTAGATGTTATGGTAATGTTAACCAGAAGTATACTATGTTTTGGTTAGGTGCTAGGTGATGTTACCTGATTGCATTTACGAATTTACTCAAAGTATCGGTAAATGTACCATACTTCTGGTCAAGTTTACCATAACATCTAGCAGGTGCCAAAATCAGGTATCCGTATGGTTATTTTCACTAATCTTTTTTTTTCTGTGATACAGCAAAATACCATCGATTCGCCCGACTTTTTGGTTTTTTTTTATTATTAGTACTAAGCTATTTATGTATTTATTTATTTCTTTATTATTTTCTAACTTTTAACTCATGACAAGTTTTGGTGTCTGAAATGCACAGTACAGTTTTCCGGTACAGTTTTTGATGTTCGCCCTGAAGATGGATTTAGGTAGGTACCTGTATCTGAAATGTCCAGAGTCATATAAAATTCAGTCATCAACGAAATCCGGTAAAAAAAAAAAAAATAGCTCCATCCATTATTTGAAGTATACTCATCTTGATCATGAAATTCACCAAATTAAAGAAATTTTTTTTCATTTTTTCAGGAATTATCGTTGGTTCAAGTGGATTTCTGTAGGCTGCTTCCAAGGCCTCCTTGTTACACTGTATGCTTTCATCCTTGTCCGTCACCAGATAACATTTCTTGTAATGGAAGCAGAGGAAAGCAAATCAAATGAATCTGAATGCTTGTCAGGTTATTTCCATTTCGATGCAATCGCCCCGTTCTCACTGCAGAACAATCTCTGGAAGTTCAAACAACAAGATTTGTTCTGTGATGTAAAGTTAAGGGTGGGTGAAGAAGTCCTAAGTGCCCACAAAGTTGTTCTTGCAGCTGCATCGCCTTATTTTCGGTTAGTTCACTTTGCTCTTCTTACAGGGACGGATTCAGGAGAGGGGCTATAAGGGCCATGCCCCTCTCCCTCAATCCAAATAAATTGTAGGGAATACCCCACAAACACTTTCTCACATCAAACTTAATCTGGGGGGGGCCCCCTTATATTTTCTGGGAGAAACCTTCAGACCCACCTATAATATTCTAGGGGAGACGCCAGGCCCGCCTATTATATTCTGGAGGAGACCCTGAGACCCACCTAAAATATTCTGGGAGAGACCTCCAGACCCCCCTTAAGGGGTTAATTTAACAGTAGAACAATATGAGAAAAGAATAAAACAGGATCAAAGCTAAAACAATTAAATTAAAATAAAATAATCGTGGGACGTTTGGAGGCTCAAACGGCACTCTTCCTCAGCCACTCAAGCCGTTTGAGCCTCGAAACGTCCCACGGTTATTTTATTTTAATTTAATTGTTTTACCTTTGATCCTGTTTTATTCTTTTCTCATAATGTTGAATTTTTGGGCTATTTGTGTAATTCTGTTGTTTTAACAGTAGACTGGTTGCAGAATGTTTTTGCAAATTTTATTCAAAATTCAAAGAGCTACATATATGTATTTGAAATATTTCAATTTTTCCCTGTGTTCACCCATTTTACCCATTTTCTCATTTTTTATTTATTTATTCATACATTTTAATTTGTAGTATGTACAAACATTAATGCGAGTCATTAACAATCAAAACAATTTATAACAATAGCAGACAGAGTAGACATAGTATTAGTTATCAACAAATTCTGAGATCTTATAATAAGCTTTATGCACAATTAATTTAATGGAAACTTTATATTCCCCATAACTCACTTAAACCTTAAAATTTTGAAATAACAAAAAAAGATCCCTCTGAGGAATGTTAGTTGCAACTTCTCTGCAAAATTTGGATTCATATGAAGCTTTGGTTCAAAAGTTATGCTGGGATGCAGACAGGCAGAAATCTGCGCCATCGCAATACTTTCTCAATTTCTAACTTCGTTTGAGTAGGAAAGTAAAAAGAAGAATTAAGGTGAGGAGCAGTTTACAGTGTGGAATACAAAGTGTTTGGATTCCATTTTTTTTCGTTCCTTGATTCTCTTCTCCTTTTTCTTCTTCTTTTTTCTTTGTTTTCTGGTTTTGTTTATGTCACCGTTTAATTATACAGTACTTTCTCTGCTTGGAATTTTCTTTCAGAGTTATGTTCACATCTGGTCTGAAAGAATCCACTGAAAACATCATCGATCTGCATGAGGTGGATTTCAATCTTCTTAAAAAAGTCATTCAGTTTTTTTATACGGCTAGAATCAAGGTAATATAATTTATTTCCTACTTCATGAAAATGATCCTTAAAAAATATGTCAAATATTTACATTTAGTTACAGGCATTTATAGTCTTCAGTTATTTAAGGTGATTCCATGCCATGTGACCAAGGTGATCAATTAGTCGATCAGTTAATGGTCATTTACTGGATTTTATGGAGTTTTTTTGCTAAACGAGGATCCTCAGAACCTGTAGTTAGATATAACAAAGCCAGCTGTTAAGTTTGGATGTTGGAATCCGCAAAATAAGGACGTAATCATGGAAATTTGCGCAATTGCTGATCGATCTCTTGTATTGCACTACAATAGTGCAAATTCCCATAGTCATGTTCTTATTTTGCGGATTCGAGCATCTAAACTTAATAGATATCTTTGTTAGATCTACTTCCAAGTGCTGAGGATCCTCGTTCAACAAAAGAACTCCATAAAATCCAGTAAATGACCATTAATTGATCGACTAATAGATCACCTTGGTCTTGTGGTTTTAACCATAAGAAATAAGCCTTGTTTGTACATAAAATTTGTACAGTTGTGCTGATGGATTGTTAAAAAAAAAAAAAAAGAAGAAGAATTATGACCGGTTTTGAGTTCTTATATATATTTAATCTTTGTTTTTAGGTGGATGATGGTGATATATATGAAATCTGGAATCTTGCAAATTTATTTCAAAGCACTCATCTCAAAGGTGCTTGCAAGCAGTACATGTACGATTCGGTTTGCATCAGCTATTGCTTGAGTGTGTACGAGCACGCTATTTTATTCGACGAAAAGGATCTGAGTGACTTTGCTTTCCACTTCATTATCACTAATTTTAGAGATGTTCTTCTGTTCAAAACAGAACTCTTCAATGCCTCTTATTTAACGATGCTTCAAATTTTGAGCTCAAATGTTGTGAATGTGCCTTCTGAAGCAGATCTTTTTGAGGTATTCAATTCAATTCAATTTATTTTCAACATCACAAAAAGGTTGCTAGGGAGTTCCAACAGGGCTTTATATGTTTGAAAAGAGTCGATCGCATGAAATATTTTGAAGGTTTTTATCTCATTTTTATCACTTTAGGTTTTTTCCTTTCCATTTTCTTATGAGCTTTGTTTATTATTAAGCGTTTCTTGCAAAATTACCCGAAAGAAAAGTCGTGAACTTTTTAAGTTCTTTGGTTGTAAGAACAACAACAAAAATTGAGCAGTATGAGCATTGATTTTTGGGAAGTTTTGAATGAATATGGTCTAAAATTATGTCTGAGAAAAGCTAAATTTCCAACATTTTTGGGGGAGCACACAGGACCCCAGGTCTTAGGGGGGAGCCCTGTCCCCGGACCTTTACTTGAAATGACTAAAGAAGGGCCCCATAAAATATTTGGTGGTGAGGCCCCGGAATCCTTATCTACGCTACTGGTGGTTGTGATCCGGGACTGATAAAGTGTGTGAATTATTTTGCTCAAAATCTCATTTGATAGGTTTAGACTATTATTTAACTAAGTCAAGACCATCATTAAACTAAAATAAACTAAACTTTACTGAAAAGAAGAGCAAAGAAAAAATAAAACCAGCAAAATTAACTTAAGATAATTAAGCTGTAATGTGTAGCAAACTTTTGCTGTGAGCAAATGAATAGTCTAATGTGATGTGAAAACCAGCAAAAATCACACTAAGATAGTCAAAAATTCAGTAATAAACTCACATGACTGCTCTAACGGCCAGTTTGTAATGGCGGCTCATCGCAGATATCATAGGAGATTCCTGTTTATCATGTCACTTTCTCTACGGAAACATAGAGATATGTCTCAATTTAAATAGGAATCTCCCACGATTCCTACGTCTCTCCGCCATTAAGCTCGATTCTGATTAGTGAATTTCACAATTTTTTAGTGTGCTCATCATCATTTTTACAGGTTTTTAAGCAAGTAGGAATTAACTCTTCAGTCCCCTGAGGCAAAAGTTTGCAAGAGCACCCTTAGTTTAAGGTGATTCTATGGCAAACTCCCGAAAATTTTAATCCGATAGATGGCGTTACTTGTCGCTGGCTCCGAAAATAGCCGTTTTTTGACGGTTTTCGGCTGATTTCTCTGAACAGACGAATAAGAGACGAAAAATCGGAATGTCAGCACCTGCTTAATTTTTTGCTTGATTTTTTGAGCCATAAACGGGCCAAATTGGTTCTAAAATAAAGGCGAAAGTATGCAAAGAAAAAATCACGTGTAATTTGGAGTTGTATCAGTAAAGATTACAGGTTTCTGTTTCACCTGTAATCTTTACTGATACAACTCCAAATTACACAGGCTTTTTTCTCTGCATACTTTCACCTTTATTTTAGAACCAATTTGGCCCATTTATGGCTCAAAAAATCAAGCAAAAAATTAAGCAGGTGCTGACATTCCGATTTTTCGTCTCTTATTCGTGTGTTCAGAGAAAACAGCCGAAAACCGTCAAAAAACGGCTCTTTTCGGAGCCAGCGACAAGTGACGCCATCTATCGGATTAAAATTTTCGGGAGTTTGCCATAGAATCACCTTAATTGATAATTATTTCAGGGATAAGTATGATAATTATACTCATATATTTCCTTTCATTTTCAGGCTGTGAGAAAATGGGTTTACTTTGATTTTCCGAACCGACAAGCTTACATTGCACCTCTTCTTCAAAAAATTAGTCTACAAAGGATTATGGATAAAGACATCGAGAACCTCTTGGAATCCTGCGAGATTAAAAATAGTTTTTCGGATAGATGTCCTTTCTATGATTGGCTCGTGAATCTTAAAGAAACTAGACAAAAAATTCGGTACAATGACTCTGATCACTGTGATAAAGAACTGTTGAAGAATATGAAGGCTAATTTTCGATGCCGTTCGAGTACAAGTGTAAGTATGCTTTCTTCATCACCCGGATTTCCTTGTAAATAATATTTCAATTTCATTTATTCCAAAATCACAGAATATTTTTACAATTCTATTGTCTAAGGCTTAAAGTAGGTATTAATTGGCTAGGAACAAAATTTAATTATTAACAAGAAACTGCGGTATCCAAGGAAGGTTACCCTGTGCGTGGTGAGGATTAACTTAGAATGAGAATTTTTTACTATGGAAAAATGGAAGGAAGAGTAGAGAGAGTGTATTAGCTAGGGAAGAAGTGTTTTTATGAAGGGGAATTTGAGTCGAAGAAAGGTTGTAGTTTTGATGAAGAAGTACTGGATGAATTTTCAAATTTAAATCTAATTTGGTTGCATATAACTTATTAAACTAGTGTTGTCTAATATTTAACTAAAAAATAAAAATGAACTTGACTAAAGAAGAAAAATTAACTCGTCTAACAAAGAAGAAGAGTAAAGAAAGAAAAAATAATAAAAGGAGAATTGATTGAATAAAGATAACATTTATAGTTAGGAGCTGTAAATAAGTAAAGTGAAATGAAAAATTAAAAAAATTAAAAAGAAAAAGTTTCGAGAGTGGAAAGGATTACTTATACAATTTAATAGTAAATCAAATCAAGATTGGTGAAATTTTTAATAGTCGTTTTGTCACTTATTAATACTGTTATCATCTCATAACAAAATTAATTAATAGATATTATTTTTCAGAATAGCTTTAATAAAATTATGTTTAAATAAAAAAAAAAAGAATAATTGAAGAAAATTGGTCAGCAAACTGTGACTTTCGATATTTCGTAATTGAAAAACAATATTGCCCTGGAGTTTGCGATAAAATGCTTCGTTTGTTTCGATCACTTCAGTATATTCATCCATATTTTCAGATCATTTTTGCAATTGGTGGAATGTCTTCTTCGTTGGCCCTTTTCCGAAATATGGAGTGTCTAGCAATGGGATGGGAAAACTGGAAGTGTGTTCGCCCTTCGATAGCTTTTGTCAACGGGAAACCTTGTGAAGAAACCAGAGTCATACCTACCATGGCTTTTGCTAGACATCACCCTGCTGTAGCAGTGCACGACAAATGTATCTACGTCATAGGTAATTATTAATTTATTAATTTTTTTTTTTTACCTCTTGGAGATTTTCAACTCAAAATAAAGAATATTGTTATGGAAAATGTGGCTGTTGATTCGCAGTGTGCTTTGTGATGAGCCTTGACAGAAGGGCCCCAACTTATACCTTTTCTTTAAGGTGATTCTTAAGCGTTCAGTGCCGATTTCTGCCACCAGAACGCTACCGTTTGATTATTTTAAATTACAGGCCAAAAGCTATTTACATTTGAGAAAACAGAGTGACGGTTACTAGATTTATTTATTAATTTATTTATTACAATTTAGTACATTATGCCCCTAATTTAGGGCTGGTACAAGTCAAACATACAAACAACCAAAATTAATTTGAACAATCTAGATCATCCACATGGTAGAATGCCCTCTGCAGGACAAAATTCTTCAGCTCTCCCTAGATAATCATCTGATGAATGTTTTTGCAAAATATCTCGTCAATAACTTCAAAAATAAAGCAGAAAGTACCAAAAAATGAAATATCGCAAATTGATTCTTGTATCAAAATGTGATATTTCATTTTTTGGTACTTTCAGCCTTATTTTTTAAGTTCTTGACGAGATATTTTGCAGAGACCTTCTTCAGATGATTATCTAGTAACTGAATTTCTGTTTTCTTAAATATAAATGACTCTCAGCCTGTAACTTGACATTAATCAAACGGTAGCGCTCTGGTGGCAGAAATTGGCACTAAATGCTGAAGAATCACCTAAAAAATTACAAAATTCACAGACTCACAAACTGACTTTCAAGTCTAAGGTTTATTGGTGAAGCTAAGCAGGAACCATTGGAGACTTTAATTGAATTTGAGGCTTTCTTAACCCTTTGACTGCTGAGTTAGGAATGCAGGTACTGCCAGGGTGTGAATGGAAAATCGTGCAAATTTACGAATTGTTACGTTTTTTTGTTTAATTTTTTGTTTTTGTTTTTTTTTTTTAATTTTTTTTAATTTTTTTTTAAGAGTTTTGAGGAATCCAGTCACGATTGCGAGTATACTCGTCCGCAGCTCTAAGAGAAGAGGTTTCTCCGCCGCGAGTATACTCATCCGTAGCAGTTAAAGGGTTAAGTGCGTCTCTGTAAAAGGAGAGACAAATTAGAAAGGAATCTCCCATGATACCCGGACCCGCATAGCTCTGCCATCTTTGGCTCGATCTGGAAAGAGCGGAAGAGCCAAGGATCGAAGTTCATCTTTGGCTCTTAAAAGGCAGAGCTAAACAAGTGTTATGGGGGATTCTTGTCTAATTTGTCATCTCTATAGAACACACAGAGAAAAACCTAAAATTAGAAAGAACCCATAGTATTTGCGTAGCTCCCTTATTACGTATTAAACTTTTAAGTCATTTTGTGAGTTTGTGAAATAATTTCACAATTTTCGATTGCACAATTCGTAATTTTTGCCGGATTTTAGTCTAGAACTAAGTATTCAATCACTTATAATGCGGCTGTTACACACTTTTGCTATAAGCGATTTTACAGTCGATTCTGGTGTAAAAACCTCCAAAAATAACGATAGCAGCACTTAAAACTTCCAAAGTCCACGTCTAAACTCAATGAACGCTCTTATTTGCGTGAGTGTGATGGTGGCACAAGGCAGTAATAATGGGAGATTCCTATCTTATTTCCGTCTCTCTCTCTATGCCGACAAGGATGATCCACAGAGACATTAGTCATCAGAGTAGTGTTTCACATCCGATGAATGGTACTGTGACATCTAGTGACACCGGTGTCAAATGGAAATCGTCTCTTTTTGGTCACTTCTAGATGGAGTTAAAGTATTGTTAGATGGGAATCTCTCATAATTACTGCCCTAAGCCACCATTACGCTCGCGCAAACAAAAGCGTTTATTGAATTTAGGAGTTGATTTTGGAAGTTTTTAGTGCTGCTATTGTTATTTTTTCAGGTTTTTACACCAGAATCAACTATTAAATCGCTTACAGCAAAAGTGTGCAACAGCCCCATTTTAAAAGTTAGCAAAAGCCCCATTTAACAGTTCAGTCTCAAACGAAATTATTTTATTTTCAGGGGGAGCCTCTCTTGATTATTCCCTCAGCTGCGTTGAAGTATTCTCAGTCCCATCAAATGAATGGAAAGAATTGCCATCATTACCAGTTTCACTCTTTGGATGTGCGGCCACCTTCTCCAACGGAACCCTCTTCGTCTGCGGAGGCGTTACCGGTTCGATAATGGACCCGCAGAATATGAAAATTTCTTCTAGTCTATGGGTATAAGCTCTGATGATTATTATTTTTATGTAAATAAAAAAACCCTGAGCAAAGAGTATATGATTGTTGATTGTTTTAGTGAAGAAGGGACCAACACCAAAGATTACTTATACATACAGATACAGCATAAGCCTGAATTTTGTTAAGTTGACTCCGGCCGTGATACAACTGGGCATACAGAGGGGATCATGAAGATTACAGGGAAAAGATTACATTTTCCATGTTTGTCTAATACAAAACTGTTCCATGTTCCACATTCCACTGTTCACGTTCCGGGTTTGTTCTAGCAAACAAACACAGGAAAAGTGGGAAACGTAATCTTTTCGAACCAGAATTCTGTAATCTTTATGATCCCCTCTGTATGCTCGGTTGTATCACGGCCGGCGTTTTATCCATTTTTCACTTAACACGGGCGAGATGGCTAATGCCATATCTGTATGTATAAGTAATCTTTGACCAACACCCCCTCCCAAGTCTGAGAAAAATGTACTTTGAAGGGGGAGGGGTGTTGGTTTTGTAGAATTTGTGGTGTTTTGTAAACTGACACCGGTTTTGATCATGATAATCTTATGCATGACGCTATGCAGGGCTCTTGACTCGATGAAACTGACGCTGTTGGAACTATGAAGCTGTTGCAAACTTTTGCTACAGACTTATTTTTAGTTGATTTAGGGGTTAACCCCTAAAAAAATGAAGATAAGCAACAATAGCAGATATTTATCCCATTTAGAAGAATACAGAATGCGTCTTAGTTGTTGTGGAACAACAACGTTCCTTATTCTTAGTGTTGTATCCGTGGAAGTCACTATTAGATTTTATTAATAGCTTATTTTTTTTAAAAAAAAAAAAAAGAGCAACGTTCCGTAAACAAGTATAAATGGTAAAGTTAAAATTTTATGTTCAATAAATAAATTTCTCCAAGAATCCTTTTTTTTTTTCTTTTTAAAAATAGTGCTTAAAGCCCTCCTCTGCAGCTCAAAGATGTTTTCAAGAGAGTCCTTACTTCAAAGTTTTTCCTCAATACTTTTTGATGTCAGGTAATCCACGACGATACTTTCTGGTTGGCAGACGGGTCAAAGTCTTATCACTTACAGCTTCAATTCATTTAGGCATCTGCAAACTCTTTGAAATTCTCTGTTCCGTAATCTTTGTTTCTCTGTTCTCCTCAGATGTATGATAAATTTAAAAAAACTTGGATTGAATTAGCTTCAATGAAATTTAGACGAGTTTTTCACCAATTAGTAGCTGCTCGTAACATGCTTTTCGCCATCGGAGGCAAAGGCAGCCATTATACAGAAGGATCTGAAGGTATGTCGCTAGGAAACCAGAATATGTTACCCAAAATATTAAAGGGAGGTCTGAGGGTTTTCCCCAGAAAATATAAGGGGGTCTGAGAGCCCCCACTAGATTAAGTTTGATGTGAGAAAATGTTCGTAGGTTATTCTCTAAAGTTTACTTTTAGATTTTATACAGTTCAAACGAGAACAATTTTCTGAGATCTTTGGTGGGTCACTCAACTTTTTGCAAAATGTCCGATTAAATTCCATTGAATCCCATGGGATTCAAGGGTCAAGGGTCAAGATAGGTCTTGTTATAAATGTTTAGTCTGAGTACTAATAAAATCCCTTCTCTTTCTCTTAGCCACAAATGCAGAAAGTCTTGGTGTCATTGAATGCTATGATTTCGAGACAGACTCTTGGATTGAACTATCCTCTATGCTTGAATCAAGATCTTGTTTCGGTTGCGTTGCTTTCGGAGAATATATTTATGCGATTGGTGGAAAAAAAGGCAAAAAAGCCTTGTCATCTGTTGAAAGGTATCTATAACTTTCTTCTTTAACTCTTATCTGTTATAAATATAAAGCTAACGCCCGTCCAAAATGTGTTTTCTATTTTCCCGAAAATTGGCCAAAGCGATCTCCCTCAAATTTGGCATGGTGATTTCTTAGGGTATTTAGAAGAGATCCCTGAAAATTTTTTTCGAAAAAGTCGTCTGTAAGCGACGCTAATTGAATTTTAAAATTAGAGAGGGGCAGCTTATTCTGTCTCTTGCCTTCCCTCCTCCGAGCCATGTCGCTGCGCTGGACTCTCTTATCTGTCCTTTCCCCCGCCCGTTCTACACTCGGCAGAGTTTCATTGGATGTTGAGGCGTGCTCTAGTGGCCGAGCGCGCTCATACACGGTCGCTATGGAGACGTGGTAGAAGAAGAAAAGGAAGAAGAAGCTAACCTCGCGCTACAAAAAGAATGAATCTAATAAGCTACGCAGTTATTGTATGAAACATAAAAATATCCATTATTTGAAATGATTTGATTTATATTTACCAGAAAAGGTATTTCTGTTTGTTCTCATTGAAAATAATCATTTAGTATTGTTGCTAGACGTAACATTGGGCAATCTAGTGTGAGTGGTGGAGGGAGAAGTTTGTTTCCTCGCAATTCTCATGAACTCTTGGTCCTTCAATTTTTCAATTTTTGCCGCCTGTCTTTAAACTGTCGCAACTCCCTCAGTCCTTAAGCTAATTGCTTAAACCTGAGCGCTCCAATACTTTTGATCTGTCATTTTGTGTGAGTAATTTTTATCATACTTCAATTGTTTGTTTAACACCTATTATGATTCTTTAAATAAAAAATAAACTTGCTTAAACCACCAACTAACCGGTACTCTTAGGGTGCCGTTCCAGGCACTCTTCGGGCGCCCTTTACGGCCAGTATCTTACAACTATAACTCTTTTTTTTTAAAAAAAAAAAAAAAAAAAAAAGTTTTATATTGTATTCCAATACATCTGAATTGTTGTTTGCAATGTTTTAATTTAACCATGAAAGGTCATCTGTCTCTTGTTCTTTGTGCCAGGTTTGATGTTTTCAAGAATCAGTGGGAGAATAAAAGACCTTTGTCGGTCGGCCGGTACTCGATGGGAGTCACTCTTTGCGGTTCTCGCGTTTACTGTTGTGGCGGAGAAGATGGGGTACGTCACACGTTATCAACGGTAGAAAAGTACAATATTTTAACGGATCGATGGCATAGCGTTTTATCCATGCAGTGTCCGAGAGTCGGTCTTGTCGCAGCCTGTTTCACTTTACCAGCCTTAGAAGAACCGCCGCCTTGAGAAGCAAAGTCTGCGCGTTGGTAAGTATTCCTAACTTCAATTTTGGTCCCTTTGCGTGGGACTTTACAAGCTATAATTGATTAATTCATTTTAATTTTTACTTTCTCACTCTAATGAAATTAAAAAAGTTGAGAAAATATTGCAATGGCGCAGATATTTTCAAGGTGTTTTGTTTCGATACTTGGCCCGCTGCAACTGAGTAAATCATGATAATTATAAAATAATTGGCTTTCATGCCTAATACTATCTTAAAGAACACCCATCCATGACTTTTCAATATTTCTTAACCATATATGGTAGGGAGGAGTAAATGCATGAAATTTCTGTATCGACTGTCTGTCTGTCTGTCTGTGGGTGTGAAGCATGAAACCTAGCATGACTTTTAAATCATTGATCCATATGCATCCAAATTTTGCAGAGATGTTGCTATTAACATTCCCCAGAGGCCTTTTTTTTGTTTTTTTGAAATTTTAATTTTTAGGACAGTTATGGATGAAAAATGGTTTCCATTAAAATCAATAGGGACGTGGGTCAAAAAATGGGAAAAACTTAAATAAGTATTTCAAACATGGATAAGGGAGGTCTGGGGGTCTCCCCTAGAATATTAAAGGGGAGTCGGGGGGTCTCCCCGAGAATATTAAAGGGGGGTCTGGTGGTCTCACCCAGATTAAATTTGATCTGAGAAAATGTTCGTATGGTATTCCCTACAGTTTATTTTTATTAATTGGGGCGACGTAATGTTATAGGTCCTAGCCAAAAGGGAGGCAGCCTGAACAGAAGGTCTGTTCGCCTCTTATTTTTTAACCTTAAATAAAAAAATTGTAATGGGTGTATTACAAACTTTCGCAACAGCTTTATGGAGGTCGAGTTCTGGTTAAAATCCTGTGAAAATTCTTTTGAAAGCATCTAAAAGTCTCAAAATCTATTCTCAAACTCTACAATTTATTCATTTTATGTTATTGTGCAGTATTATGTCTCCTCAAGTTCTTTTGAAACAGTTTTTTTTTTTTTTTCTCCCTCCAACAGCTCTTTTCGAAGAAGTCACGATGGGACCTGAGTTGCCAATTGCAACAATTTATTCTTGAAACTTATTTGACCCTTTAAAGTACCACCTGCTCAAAAAGCATCAACCCAGTACAAAGTTTTAGCTTGTTTCAAGACAATTTTCAAAGACCAAATAGATTGCGCAGAGAGACACAGCAGAAGAAATATCTTTCTATTGGACAGTCAAAGGTATGTTTAAATTAATTACTATCATTAAATTAATCAACTATTATTAAACTATTATTAAAACTATCATCAATCAACTATCATTAAATTATCATTAAATTAATGACTATCATTAAATTTTCAAGTTGGGGAGGGTGTCAGAAAATTTTATTTTAGGAATCTCATTCGTAGAGCTTGGAACATTTTGTGGCTGTAAAATGCTGCCAAATTGTTAAAACGGTCGCATTGCGTTCTAATCCTCATAGGAGTACTGGTTGTGACCCCCTGGTTTCAATTATGCAAAGTGAAATAACAGGGATTTGGGCTTTTCCAGATCAGTGTTTTCCAGCAAAGTAACTGCAAAATTCAGAGGAAAATTTTTGCGAAATCGACAATTTTGCATAATTCTTGTAGGCCTGTGGGTTTGATCAAAATTTTGATCGTTTCAATCTGACAACGAAAGGAAAAGTTTTTTTATTTTTGAAGTTGCAGTCTATTAAAACTTAAAAAAATATCAATCAATCCAAAAATGCCAAATTTTTTATTGTATTTTTAATTACCGAATCAAAATTTGAGAAAAAGAACAAAATTCCGATCAATTCAATTGTAAACATTTTTGGAATTTCAATCAATTCAAACTTCAAAATTTCAAAATTTGCCGGAAATTTTGTTCAGAATGATTGTTGTTTTGGTCAGTCCCACTGGCCTAGTTAACCCTTTTCAAACTCGGTATTATTTATCCACCAGCTCTGGGTACTTCTTGCTATTTTTCATATAATACTGAAAGTTCACAAACAGACCACAGAGAGCGCCAATGGAGAAGATTCATGATGTAGCAGTTCCTCTAAAATCCGTCAAAGCTCACCACTTGTCAAAGCCGTCAGATATATCTGACATCAGAATGAAGCTAATTTTTTTATTTGTCGGATAATTCCGACATCGGAGCAGGAAGAGTTAGATGATCTAAAAACCAAGTCATTAATTTTTACAGGTTTATTAACTATAAATAATAAATTCATTTTATAAATATCATGCTAAATATTTAAAAATATTCAAATAAATACTATTCAACAATTTCAAATCATAAGCAATTTGCCTTAGTTAACATCAAATAAATACACACATTCAATAAATATCAAGATCAGTCATATTCGGGTAACCATGATGGTAATGGTAGGTAACCATGGTAGCCGCGGTAACCATGATAATGGAGAGTATAAAAAAAAATAAAGCTTTCGACAACGTATAATACAGCTTCTACAAGTCCTTGCCAAGCCTTTGGATTTCTTGAATGAAGTGGTCCATGTCTGAATTGCTCAAGCCGGAGTTTTGTATCACTAGTCGGAAGAAGTTCGGTAGTTCACCGAGCGGCTGGTATGTGATCATCATGGAACCTTCTTTCATCATTCGCTCTTTGATCTTTGGTGCAACCTTTAAAAAAAAAAGATTACGGTTCTTATTTTGTAGTTGTTATTACATGAAAAGTAACAACTGTACTAGCCACTAATTTGTCAAATGAATAAAAAAATTTAAGCCTGTGCGATGCCCAGTTTTGTGCATCGAAGTTCGATGTCTAAAAAACATCAAATACATCAAAAACATCAAAAACATCAAAAACATCAAAAACATCGGAACATCGGCTTATTTTATAGGTAAAAGTATGGACACCATTGCCGTAGCCAGGATATTGTGTTTCTCTCTCTCAGCCCATTTAAACGCATGTGTTAGAAAAGGACAGAAAGAGGGGCTGAAGTCACGTGACAGCCCCTATATCCATCCTTTTCTAACACATGCGTTTAAATGAGCTAAGAGAGAGATAGACAATATCCTGGCTACGGCCATAATGGACACCACTGAAAAACTGTTAATTTGACTATTTCGTCTGTTTTAAATAGTTAAATTACCTCCATGCCATGTTAATTTAACTAATTTAATTAGTCATACTAATAGCTTTTAAGTGACTGTACAGTCCATACTTTTAACTATAAAATAGGTAAATTCTGCACTCTTTTTTCAGTGACTTTTAACTATAAAATAGGTAAATTCTGCACTCTTTTTTCAGTGCTGCTAGAGGCCGTTTCAGATAACTTTGGTTCTGACCAGTTCTGACAGCTCTTTGTTTACATGCGTGAAAACGTTGACGCTGCTCACTGGGTGAATCATTAAAGCTTTTCGCCTCAAAATAGACTCGGTTAACTATCAAAATTATTGAACATTAACATTAAAGCGTAATTGAAGACTTGATACCATCCTTCCGCGCAGGTAAAGAAAGACCTGTCAGAACCGAAGCTACCTAAAACAGCCTTTAAGAGAGACCTGAAAAAAAGGTAAGGGATGAAAATTCCTTTGAAAAAAGTGTAGTTAGTAAAAGCAAGATGAATGCTAAATTTTCCATAATTTCAAGGCTACTCATCGTAATTTTAAAAATTTGATGTTAAAATGAACCTGAGATTATGGAGAAGAAAAATAGTCGGGGGACCTTAAAAAAATTGCCAAAATTCCCTTTCCCCAGTCCCCTTAAAATTTGGATGTTCGGCGAAGAATAAATAACGATGTGGTATATAGTTTTATCATAACTTACAGCATTCAATTTTTTACAGTAATCAGCATCTTTCTCTGCATTTTGTAAACTGGGGGGAATATACCAGAAACAGATATTGGTGCATTCCGGTTTGGTTTGAACCAATTCGAAGTCTGGTTTGTTCTCAATTTTTCTTGTGAAGTACTCTGCGTTGTCAAATATCGTGTCGATATGTTTCTCAAATCCATCGGTTCCCTGTAGTAAATAAAATTTTATCTATTATTTCCATAATCAAATAAATTTTAAAAAAATAATACAGTAATCGAATGGCATCAGCTATACCCATAATATTAAGATATTAGGAGTTGACATCTGGCAGCACTGTTGGTTAGTGGTGTTTAGATGACCATGAGTTGCCGTTCTCATCGTGCGCCGTGTCAAAATGAATTTGCGATTTCTCGGCGTCCAGAGCGAATTTGACGCATAACATCAGGATATTAGATGTTGTGACATCTGGCAGTTCTGTCCATCATTGTTGTGTTTAGATGACCATTTGTCGCCTTAAACATTGTGTGCCCTGTCAATATGATTTTGTGATTTCTCGGCATCGAGAGCAAACTTGATGCACCATTGAAAAGTATTAACTGCATGTTTTTTGGCTTTATTAATGGTTTATTGAAGCATCCTCAAAAGTCAAGGTCTACTATACTTACTTACTGAGTTACTTACTCCAAATATTGCTCAGTTTTTCAAATGGTGAATAGGGATAATTGATTCTATGAGACAATTTTTTTTTTTTTTGAAACTTTAAATGAACTAAGTCCAGTAACATTTTATCCAGAAGTAACTTACCTTGGCTTTCCACATGAACCAAAATTTCAAAACATCAACTCGTCTGCCACACTGAACGTGTTTGTCTCCGGTATCGTATTGAGTGTCGTAAAATTTGTCTTTTTGGAAGAGGTACTCTGCATTAGCCGTGTGACAGGCAGATAAAATGTCAGGGTGTGATGTCAGGAATGTCGAACATTGTTGTGGGGCTGCCAGTAATTTATGTGGGTTCCAAGTCACTGAATCTGCTCTGTAATTCATAAATAAATTCTAATTAGTATAAACGAAAAAATAAGATTTGATAGTTGGGTTCCATGTAATGGATGGAAATAAAACCACTGGCATTTCCTTCATTTGAAATGCTTTTTGAGCATTTTTGAGCAAGAAAAAAAAAAGAGAAAAAAAAACTGAAGTCCTTTGAACGAGGGCTTTGCGATTAATGCTTTTTAATGTATTGTGTGGCTCTTGTTAACCCATTGCCCGACTTTTTTTTATTTTTTTTTTGCGCAAGGGCCATGAATGAGAACTTACATTTACTCTCTAAGGAAATTTCTAATCAAGGATCTAAAAAATGTATTACCTCTCAATTCCATTTAAAAGATGTTTGTATCTTTTTGACATTAAGGCACCTCCGCCCCAAGCTGCGTCCACATGCAACCACATCTTGAATTTTTGGCAAATATCTGCAATTTTATCAATTGGGTCAAAAGCTCCGAGCACTGTGGTACCTGGTGGTTAAAAAAAAATATCTTTGTAAAACTCAACACGTGACAATTAAAAAAACCAGTGAGAGAAGAGAGAGAGAGAGAGAGAGAGAGAGAGAGAGAGAGAGAGAGAGAGAGAGAGAGAGAGAGAGAGAGAGAGAGAGAGAGAGAGAGAGAGAGAGAGAGAGAGAGAGAGAGAGAGAGAGAGAGAGAGAGAGAGAGAGAGAGAGAGAGAGAGAGAGAGAGAGAGCAGTTTATTTAAAACACAAATACTAGACAGAAAGTGTACACTAGAGACCTTGCACTAGCCAACTGTGCGGTGGACATTTCTCTGATTTGGGGGTTTGAATTTGGAGGTCCCCTCTTTTATTAAATGGCTTATAGGGAAAAGCCCCTCAAAAAAATAAAACTAGAAATTATTTATGCGCTCGGTAAAGTGTACCAACCTGCAGTGGCAGACACCATGAATGGTACAGCATTGTCCTTGATGGTCATTTCAATTTGTCTCTCCAGCTCTGCCATGTCCATTTTCCCTCTTTTGTCTGTCCGGATCAGGCACACGTTATCGGAGCCCAAGCCTTGAAGCGAGGCCATTTTCTTTATCGAATAGTGGGCATCTGCAGAAGTGTACAGCACCAGTCTGGGCAGGGATTGTAAGCCCTTTGTCTGAAAGAAGAAACATTTTAAGCATTCATTAAAAACGTACTGTCATGAATCTGAGAAATCAATTTTCAATGTGACCTTCTGTCGATTATTTTTACCGAATCCATGCATGGGTTAATGGGGCAGTTGCAAGGGTCTGAAATTTTGTGTTTTTCATAAAGAAATTGAAAGTGCTCGATAAGCCGAGAACGAAGGTGCCTTTGGTTTTGTCTGGAGTGTCCCGGTTTCCTTGATAAACTCATCAGTGGTGCAGTGTGGACTTTGGCAACATTTCATTTAACTTCATGAAAAATATCGAACTATTGCGGGTGTTCTGTGAGCACCTTCGCATTTGACTTTTTTACGCGGGTTTAAATGGACATTGTACAACGTTGCCAAGTTGCACGTTATGCCACAGAAACTCATGTAAATGTTAAAAAGTGTGTGCCGTGTGACGTCACAAAGCGGAATTCCCATTTAAAAACATGTAAGTAGAGGCATTAGAGCCAAAATTACATCTCAGGAACTATGATACTTAGTTAGAAGCCAAGGACTTTTTTGTTTCAGCTCACCAAGTTTTTTCTTTTGCTTACTAAAAACACCGAAATTCAGACCCTTACAACTGCCCTATCGGTATTTCAAAGAAGAAAAACATCTCATCTTACTTTAAAAAAAAACTTTAGAGGGTCATAGTAAGAATTTATGGGCTATTTCCGCAAAGAATAGGGGATTTTTGAGGTTGATTGAGAGTAAGTGAATCAGTGCCCCCCCCCCTTCCCCTGTTCCGTGTAGCTGGCTTTGATTAAATAGCATCAAACATATTTGATCTCACAATATTAATATTCAATCGCATCAAACGGAAATCATCGTACCGATTGATATCGCCAATGGAGCTGTTGCAAACTTTTGCTACAGGTTAGCATATTTGAACATGGGGTGAAACCCTATAAAATTAACGATTAGCGCACTAAGAAATCACGAAATTCACTCCCAATCTCATACAATGCTTTCAAACGCGAGACTGTAGGCGGCCGTTGCCGTTTAAATGTTATGGCAATTGTATGCTTCTTCTCATAGGCGGACCGTGACCAAAAAAAGTGGGGGGGGGGGCTAAAAAGTGATGACTTTCTTTTTTTTTTTTTTGCTTCTTAAGCCTCAAGTGATGACTTTTTCCCGATTTTTAGCACCTCCGGCCTAAAAAATTGGAGGCTATAGCCCCCTCCCCCCCTAGCCCCTGTCCGACTATGCTTCCTCTTCTTCTTGTGTGGTGTCGCTAGAACACCTTCTGAGGACTGAGGATGGAGCTGATTGAAGATAGGGGAACCCAATAATGTGATCGAATCGGCGGCAACGGCCGCCATTATGGACTCGCGTTTGAAAGCAATTTATGAGTTTGGGAGTGGATTTCGTGATTTTTTAGTGCGCTAGTCATCATTTTTACAGGGGTTTACTCCAGAATCAACTGTTAATAAGCCAGTAGCGAAAGTTTTCAACAGCTCCACTGGTGAACAATCTAACATCGAAATTTCGATCAGATTAATATTCTATCAATCGATGTTCGGATGGCCCAAAAAAAAAAAAAAAAAAAAAAAAAATATGCATCACGTGATTTGCGTGGACCGTAGAATCCAGTCAATCACAGGATCGCTCTCGCCTCACGCTGTTTTTGTTGCTATCAAGTTGCTATGTGTATAAGAAGACTTGAGAAGACGCCCGACATCTGACGGACAAATCGTGAACTAACCTTCGTATGCCTTCGGCAGATTACGCGCCACTTTCAAATTGACGGGGATTGTTTTCGTGCGCGCCACCGAGAAAATCGCAGATTTGCACTCAAATCGTCGCATGTTACCATTTTATCAAACTATCGAGATTGTGTCATATCTTGTAGGAAGTGTTAAATCTACGTTTTTCCGCGATTTTTATTGAGTTCCCGCGGTTTTGAATTTTTGATAGAACCCCCGCATCTTAGCAACAGTGTATTTGTCCTATTTGATTGCATGGCAAATAATCGATTAGTCACAGGGCCATGGCCCCTTCAAGAATCGATTGTTTATCATACATTCAAATGGGAATAATGCGCAGTTGCCAGATTGCTGGATCCGCCAATGCATATTATAAAAATGGGGCTGTGGCAAGATTCTGATTCAAGCTCGAGAACCACGTTTTGATTTATCGTCTTTTCGCTTTTCGCTAACGAAGTACGAAGCTTTCAGTGGCAAGTCTATGATCTCCCTGACATACGTTTTGCAGGTTGCCAAGATGCAATATAAGTATACTGCATGGATATTAATCAAATTTGTTCAAGTTTTGCATTTTCACGAAATTAGAAACGTTGATATTTGAGTACGAGTCGGACATAGTTCGGTGACTGTTTTAGTATGTTACTCCTTTTTAGTAGCCTATTAAGTATCTATAAAAGAGAAAACCGAAATTTGTCCGGCTTACATCTAAATATTCAATAGTTTAACGAAAAATAGGGCTTTTTCCATGAACAACTCTAACCTGACCCACTTTGAGGTGGTGGAATATCCCATTAAAGTTCAAATAACCCGTGTAAAGCACATGTTAGCGATCGAATATCATTCACTTCAAGAATTGATGATTGCTAACTGATGCCGCTGATCGGTGAAAAATCTAGCCAATGAGAGTCGAGAATGAACTTCTGAATGATGTTCTCGTGAAAATGAAAAATGCGATAATAATATCCCATAACATAACCTCTAAATCAGCTGTGAATGACATGACCATTTTTAACAATAAAACTAGCGTTTTCGAAGCTAAAAGTATGTTTGTCTCATAGGAAAATGACTTCTACGCATGGTCTGTACAGTAAACTTTATTCGAAAAGTTCGTCATTTCCGAAATCATCGTGGCGAAAGGAGTCCAAAAGGATAGAAGATGAGATTTCTGACACCGCAGTTGCAACAATTCTAAAACGAATCTACCTCCGGAGGTGAATTCAAAATTTCTAATTGTTGGAATTCAGTGGTGTCCGGCGAGACCAACGAAACAATCGAATATCATCAAAATAAAATGCAAATCCATCGAATATCCTACGACGGTGAATGATATTCGATCGCGAAAATTCGCTGAAAAACCATTCAAATCTAAAAATACGTATAAACCTTTAAAGAACCCAAGTAAAGCCATTTTACACGAACTTTAAGGTAATTTTAAATTTTGACCACTTTTGGAGTAAGAAAACCGCCCGTATTGGCACTCCTCCTTTTTTTGGCAGGTATGAGTTTCTCGTTTCATTTAAATGCGATTTTGATGTATAAAATGTAGTGAAACAAGGTCGTGTTTACGAATTGCAACAATAGAAAGAGATGGCTATGCATGAGGGTCAAGTTAGAGCGAGAGAGATAACGTTACGCGAGTTTTTCCGCACAGCTGATTACGACCGATGAGTGCATCGCTGTGATTGTTGGCTATAACCGTTGACTTTGTACTAAAACCGTCTATTGATGTGCTGTCTGATGCCGATCACTGGTGGCCTGTCTAATCTTCTTTTGTCACGCACTCGCCGTACTAAAGTGGAGACCAAGGCTGTTCTGCTCTTCGATTTCAATCCATAGCCGAAGAATCGATTATTTGAATATAACAATTTAATTGATATTACTTTTATTGTTCATGGGAAATTGGCATGTTGTATTATCGAGCTTTGAATTTCTTCCAATTTCGGCTCATGTGCAAAAAAAAAAAAAAAAAAATTAAATATGGACTGAATAGAAAATTCTTTTAGAATGGAGCTGTTGCAAACTTTTGCTACAGGCTTATTAATAGTTAAATATGGGGTAATACCCTGTAAAAATAACGATTAGCGCACTAAAAAATCACGAAATCCACTCCTAAACTCACAAAATGCTTTTAAATGCGAGACCGTAATGGCGGCCGAGGCCGCGGTTTTCTTATGGCAATTGTATGCTTCTTCTTCTTCTTGTGTGGTGTTGCGAGAATACCTCGTGTAGATGGCGCTGATTAAAGATAGGGAACCCCAATGAAAACCGCGGCCCCGGCCGCCATTACGGTCTCGCCTTTAAAAGCATTTTGTAAGTTTTTGAGTGGTTTTCGTGATTATTTAGTGCGCTAATCGTTATTTTTACAGGGTACAACCCCTCAATCAACTATTAATAAGCCTGTAGCAAAAGTTTTCAACAGCTCCATTACTGGAATGGGGCTCACGCAAACTTTTGATGTGAGCAAATAAATAGTCCAATGTGAAGTACAAACCAGCGAAAATCACGGAAATCACTCTGAGAAAGTCTAAAATTCAGTAACAAACTCACACAACTGCTACAAGGGTAAGTTTGTAATGGCGGCTCAACGCAGGTATCATGGGAGATGCCTGTCTATCATGTCCTTTTCTCTACCGAAACACAGATCCCATGATACCTGCGTCTTTATGCCACTAAGCCCGATTCCGAGAGTAAGTTTTGTGATTTTTCAGTGAGTGCTCATCGTCATTTTCACAGGTTTTTATGCAAGAATCAACTCTTCAATCCCCTGTAGCAAAAGTTTGCAAGAGCCCCATTCTCAATAATTCTCATGGCTGAAAAGTTTCTGTTGAAATTATCAGAATTCTTTTTGATCCAAAAGAGCTTTCTGATAATTTACCAGAAAGAACCGTTAAATCAAGAAAAATTCTGGTTATTTTTTGAGGAATCTATTATTCGTCCATGTTTAAAAATACGTTCCGTAATTACAAAAGGAAATTCTTTCTCTTTGTAATTTTTTAGACGTAGGTGAAACTTCAGCGTTTAGTGCCTATTTATTCTGTCAGAGCGCTACCGTTCGATTTTTGTCAAATTACAGACCGAAAGTAGTTTATATTTTAGAAAACGGTAATGGAAGTAGAGTGTGAAAGTGAAAATCGAATGGTTGATGCCTGATGGTTTACGACCGATGCAATCAATTTGCGGTACTTGACAAGCGACAAGATGAATAAACAGCCTAAGCACTGAATATAATACAATGTGTCTGTTGCAAACTTTTGCTACAACGATTAAGAGAGATTAATCTAAAGTTAAATCGCCTGAAAAGTCCATTGATGGCATCAGAAAGTCATAAAATGCAATAATAAACTCACAAGAGGCGTTTAATGAAATCCAATATGGCGGAGAAAGATCGAGCAATTTGTATTCATGCACCGTGAACATCCAAGGATAGCCAACCTCACAATATGGATCACAACCAATCACAACGTTAACAAACACATAACTTCTACCTCCAGTGAGGTTTTCAAAGTTGGCCATCCTTGGATGTTCGTGGTGCATGTATACAAATTGCTTGATATTTCTCAGCCATCTTGGATTTCATGAAACGCCTCTTGTGAGTTTATTATTGCAGTTTATGACTGTCTGATGCCACCAATGGACTTTTCAGGCGATTTTACATTAGCGTAAACACTCTTAATCGTTGTAGCAAAAGTTTGCAACAGACCCGTTATTGTATTCTGTGTCCAAAGTAAAAATTTCGTTCTTTTAGTATTCACGTAAGCAACCCCGTAGCCAGGATGTTGTCTCTTCCTCTCTCTTAGCCCATTTAAACGCATGTGTTAGAAAAGGATGGATATAAAGGCTGACACGTGACTTCAGCCCCTGTTTCTATCCTTTTCTATCACATGCGTTCAAATGGGCTAAGAGATAGGAATACAACATCCTGGCTTACGGGTTTGCTCGTAATACGTTCTTCTCTAGCTAGCTTCGTTCTTACCCATCTGTTCAAGTTACTCTGAATAGTCTCTGAATCTTGCGGCACAGCCGCGCGTCGCGCAGAAAATCGAAATATGGAACTGACCACCGGACATCGCTTTCAATCATTTCGTAAAGAAAAATCGAGATTTTGAATGACACAATCCTATGTATAAAGCAAGACTTTAGCAACATTTTGAAAATATGTGTAATCTTGCCAAAATCTGGTTATATATACACTGCCCCGCAAAAAAAAAAACCGGTGCACCTGGCGCGCTGGATCATTCCTCTCGAAAATGCGAACAAATTACGAAAGTTCAAATTGTCATAACTTTTGAACTAAAAGAGCTAAAACTATTTCAAAGCCAGGGTCGGATTTCTCATACTTTTTAGTTTGTTATACTTAAGCTCAAATTTTTTTTGGTAATTTTCACGCCCGTCTGAAGAGTTTTTCCAAACCCTCGACAAAATTACACGTCAAAAAAATTATATAAATGATTTTTTTTTTTTTTTTTAAAAAAAAGGTTCAAAATCAGGTTTTTTCGTCAATAATTCGGAAATATTTAAAAAATATAGATTTTTTAACTACTTTTTACGAACACATTTGACGAAGTTAAAAATTAAAAAAAGTATTGCGATGGCGCAGCTGCGTCTGTCTGTCTCAGAGCTGCCGTTTTGCGTATAACTAATCGTATTTTTCAATTCACCGATGATGCCACCGGTTGAGAAAAGATTACACGATTCAGTTTAGTGTATGACTGTAATGCACGAAAATGCTCTCATCTGTAATCTTTTCTCAACCGGTGGAGTCGTCCATGACTTGAAAAAACTTGCGGACATTTTAATTAATCAACGGAGTTCCCATCGATTGAGAAACGATTACAGATTAGAGTATCTTCGTGCGTCACAGTCATACACTGAACTGAACTGTGTTATCTTTTCTCAACCGGTGGAATCATCGGTGAATTGAAAAATTCGATTAATTCAAATTCTTGCTGAGACGTTGCTTTCACCGTTCCCTAGAAGGAACTCTCTTTGTTTTTTTTTTCTGAAATTTTAGATTGTGAGCAAGTTATGGAGGCAGTGGCGGCTCGTGCAATTTGGCAACCATGCTTTTTTGCCATTTAAATCTATGCAAAAGTATCGATATCTTGGGGGTGCATTGCACCTCCTGAAGATCGATTGTTTTACGTATGTTTAAATGGAGAGAATACGTTGTTGCCACATTGCACGAGCCGCCACTGTATCACAGAATAATACAATCAGAACTGAAACTCTGTCGGATTTTGAAGCAAAGTCGTTTCGCGTCAGCCATGTTGGGATATAGGATGTTTACATGTGGATTCGGGCGCGAATAAAAAAAATATAGGACATTATCCGCGAAATTTTCGTTCTGAAATGCCGAATGAACAAAAGTGAGGCCGGAAACTTAAGATTTCTTTCCAGAATTTACAGAAATAAATGAGTTTCAACACAAATCACACACGTCCGCCATGTTGGGATATAGGACCACAGCGTTGCCTATTGGTGCCATTAAATTCCAAACTTGCTTCCATTGGCTCTTATGGGAGTTTCCGATCTGATTGTATTATTCTGTGACTGTATGGAGGATAAAGGTTTCCATTAAAATCAATGGGAAAATTGGTACACATAGGAAAAATCGAAATATGTCAAAATATAGCTGTTTGAATTTTGATTAAAATTTGTGAAAACATTCTGCAACCAGCCCTCTGTAAAATTAACCCCTGAAAAAAAGGTCTAAGGGTCTCTCCCAGAATATTATAGGGGGGTCTTGGAGTTTCCCTCAGAGTAATAAAGGGGGTTTTGGGGTTTTCTCCTGAAAATATAAGGGGGTCTGGCTGGAGGCCTCCAAGATTAAGTTTGACGTGAGAAAGTGTTAGTGGGGTATTCCCTATACAGCATTATTTTTTTTTTTTTAAATTTGAGAAATATTTTGAAATATTATTTCGGTAAACCATTCATTATTTTCAAGACCTTCGTATTCTTAAAAAAAAAAACGGATTCATTTCGGAAATAATAGAACTATAACGCTCTGGTGGAAGAAATCGTCACTAAACGCAAAATATTCACCTCAAACGATCCCCCGTTCGACCTCTACCAATTGAATCAGTAGCGCAACGAGAGTTTCTTCATCTCTTTCTTTTCTCCATTAAGAAACGTATGTTAGACAAGGATGGACAAGGGGATGAAACCCCCTGTTTCTGTCCTTTTCCTACTTATACATTCAAATGGGAAATGAGAGAGATGGAAGAGATCCTGGTTGCGCCAGTGAAGTGAATGTATGTTTTTCTTTCACGAAGGTCTCTCTCTCGTAATTGATCGTCTTCTTACAGAAACCAACCAACTGATTTTCATTTTACTATACTAATAGTACATGCATACAAATATGTAGTTGGTTCCTTTCTGACGTAAAGCCGTTCAATTAGCATCAATCAATCGGTATTTTTCATTATTGCGTTCACCGATTCGCTTTTTAATTGACTCTCGCTCGGGCGGACGTTTGACGAACTTTCTCAAACGGGCCGCCTGCTTCGCTTTGTTGTCAAATTTATCTGAAAAATCGAAATATTCTCTGTATAGACATTGTTTTGGTTTAGATCGTTTCAGGAGAGTAGGCGCACCTAGACTGACAATCCTTGGAATTTTCAACATTACTTTTTATTAAATAACAATTAATGAAAATGAATCTGGACGTTGGATTTTCTTTCAGGAGCTATTTAAAATTAAAAGTTTAAAGTCGAAGGCAAGTTTTTTTTCGATTTGAAGGAATAAAAATTGAAAATTCACCAAAGATTATGGTTTAGGTGCGCCTACACCTCTGAATACGAACTCCAGAGTGATGTATCGTAGCGATTGCAATTCGAGGACCTCGGATTCCGAACAAACTTTGATTCAATGGAGCTGTTGCAAACTTTTACTACAGGCTCATTAATGGTTGCTCATGGGATAAAACCCTGTAAAAATGATGAAAAGCGCACTTCAAATTTACGAAATCCACCCTTAAACTCATATAATACTTTCAAATGTGAGACCTTAATGGCGGTGGTTACCGACTTATACATTGGGTTTCCCTATTTCAATAAGCTCCAACCTCTCAAGGTGTTCTCGCGACACTACACAAGAAGAAGAAGAAGAAGAGGCATACTTACAATTGCCATTAGATTTATGCGGCAACGACCGCCTTTACGGACTCGCGTTTAAAAGCATTTTATGAGTTTGGGAGTGGATTTTGTGATTTTTTTGGTGCGCTTTTCGTCATTTTTACAGGGTTTGTACCCCATAATAAACTATGAATAAGCCTATAGCAAAAGTTTGTAACAGCTCCATTGTGTTCAAAAATAAGCTTGTGGGGAAAATACCATTAAGCAAATTTTAGCGATCGAATATCATTCACTTCAAGAATTGATGATTGCTAACTGATACCGCTGATCGGTGAAAAATCTAGCCGATGTGAGTCGAGGACAAACTTCTGAATGATATTCTCGTGAAAATGAAAAATGAAATAATAATATTTCATAACATAACCTCTAAATCAGCTCTGAATGACATGACCATTTTTAACAATAAAACTAGCGTTTTCGAAGCTAAAAGTATGTTTGTCTCGTAGGAAAATGACTTCTACGCATGGTCTGTACAATAAAGTTTATTCGATAAGTTCGTCATTTCCGAAATTATCGTGGCGAAAGGAGTCAGAAAGGATGGAAGATGAGATTTCTGACACCGCGGTTGCAACCAATGAGCTATAACTTTAGAGTGGCAGCGGGCTGGTCCACCGTGTGCCACAGAGGGTAGAAGGAATCCCGGGAAAAAGCGGAATTTGGACGGCAGATTCTAAGGTTTGAGGTTAAGTTTTGTAGGTCGTTTCCTAGTCGTTTCCGGCGATGCCCGAGTTTGTTTACGAAACGACCGGAAACTACCTACAAAATTTAACCTCAAAATCGATTTTTACGGCAAGATGGCGGTGCCCTTGGTGACAACAACGAACCAGCGGAACGTTCCTTGATGTGTCACTCTAAAGTTATAGCTCATTGGTTGCAACAATTCTAAATCGAATCTACCTCCGGAGGTGAATTCGATATTTACAATTGTTGGAATTCAACGGTCTCCGGTGAGACCAACGAAACGATCGAATATCATCAAAATAAAATGCAAATCCATCAAATATCATACGTCGGTGAATGATGTTCGATCGTGAAAATTCGCTTATTGAGTCAGCGTTTATTTGGAACTAGAGGTCCTGGGATGGCAATCAATACGATATATCGCTCTACTAAAATCATTAGTCTATTAGGATCTATGTAAATCTGGCGATTTTTGCCGTAAATTTGACAACTATGTAGTGTTTGGGTCGCGTGCGCTCTCCGGTCGGATGCCATTATTAGTGACGTGCGCGCGCTATGTGTCCATCTTCATTCAGTTCTCAACTTTGATCGAACCGGTTTTTTCTTTTGAAAATCAATCAAATCAATTGATTCGTCGTGGTCGGCTCCTGTTTACTTTGTGAGTCAGAAATAATGGGAGGGGGCTGATCGTTTCGTTTTGTTAATTTGCAGGGTTTTTTTTTTTTTTTTTTTTTTTTTTTTTTGCGTGTTTCCTTTGACTCTCTTAACTAGAAAAGTTCAAATAAACGGACCAGAGGATTCACCGGAAACGGGGGATGTGTGTGTGTGTATCTGTTTGTGTGGGGGAGATTTTGTCAGCTTTTGTGGGAATGACACGACATTGTTGCATTGAATGGGGCTCTTGCAAACTTTTGCTGTGAGCAAATGAATAGTCCAATCTGATGTGAAAACAGCGGAAATCACGAAAATCACTCCAAGAAGGTCTTTAATTCAGTAATAAACTCGCGTAACTGCTACAACGGCAAGTTTGTGATGGCGGTTCAACGCAGTTATCATGGGGAGATTCCTATCTATAAGCACAGAATAATACAATCAGAACGGAAACTCTGTCGGATTTTGAAGCAAATTCATTTCACGTCCGCCATGTTGGGATATAGGATGTTTACATCTGGATTCGCGCGCGAAAAAAAGAATGTAGGACGTGATCCGCGAAATTTTCATTCTGAAATGCCAATAGAATATAAGTGAGGCCGGAAACTTAAGATTTCTTTCCGGAATTATCAGAAATAAATGAGTTTCAACACAAATCACACACGTCCACCATGTTGGGACATAGGACCACAGCGTTGCCTATTGGTGCCGTTAAATTCCAAACTTGCTTCCATTGGCTCTTATGGGAGTTTACGTTCTGATTGTATTATTCTGTGCTATAAGTATTAAGTCCTTTTTTTTTACGGAAGCACAGAGATAATGCATCAATTTATATCGGAATTTCTCATTATACCTGCGTTTCTCCACCATTAAGCCCGGTTCTGAGAGTGAATGGGGCTATTGCACACTTTTGCCATAAGCGATTTAGGTAATAGTCGATTCTGCTGTAAAAACCTCGAAAAATAACGATGGCAGCACTAAAAACTTCCGAAATTCACTTCTAAATTCAATAAACGCTTTTATTTGCCCGAGCGTAATGGTGGGTGAGGGCAGTAATAATGGGAGATTCCTATCTTAATTTCGCCCTCCTCTCTATGCTGACAAGGATGATTCACAGAGAAATCAGAGTAATGATCTGATGAATGGGTCTGTTGCACACTTCGGCTACAGCGTTTTAAAGTATCAATTCCTATGTAAAAAACCGAGAAAATAACAATGGCAGCAACAGAAGAAAACACTAAAATTCAGTATTAAGCTTACAAATTGCGGAAAACACTAGACACTATTCACCCCTGTATCTTTCCACCACGTGCACGATATTTCGCAAAATTAGCGCGGCACATTCAAATAATCACGGCCGTCATTCATCACAGCTGACTTCATAAACAAATAAACAGTAAACACTGACGACGTCTGCTCGAATTCTTACGTTTCAATGTCCTCAATTCCTCACAAAAAGTTGTGAAAGGTACGGAAACCGATATTTGTCTCGAAAACTTATCAAACTATGATACAATAACACGCAGGAGTTCCAAGGATGATTCCAACTTCGATCATCATGCTTGAAACTCTTGTGTGTTATTGTTTCACTTTGATAAGTTTTCGACACAAATATCGGTCTCCGTACCTTTCACAACATTTTGAGGATATTGAAACGTAAGAATTCGAACAGCCGCCGTCAGTGTTTACTGTTTATTTGTTTATGAAGTCAGCTGTGATGAGAGATGGCCGTGATTATTTGAATGTGCCGCGCTAATTTTGCGAAATATCGTGCACGTGGTGGAAAGATACAGGGGTGAATAGTGTCTAGTGTTTTCCGCAATTAGTGAAATTAATACTGAATTTTAGTGTTTTCTGATGCTGTCATTGTTATTTTCTCGGCTTTTTACATAGGAATTGATACTTTAAAACGCTGTAGCCGAAGTGTGCAACTGACCCATTGTACTGTGACAGCTAGTGACACCGGTGTCACATGAAAGTCGTCTCTCATTGGTCACTTCTTGATGGAGTTACAATATTGTTAGACGGGAATCGCCCATTATTTATGCCCTCAGCCACCATTACGCTCGCGCAAATAAAAGCGTTCATTGAGTTTAGGAGTGGATTTCGGAAGTTTTTAGTGCTGCCATCGTTATTTTTCGAGGTTTTTACACCGTAATCTACTATTAAATCGCTTAAAGCAAAAGTGTGCAACAGTCCCATTCCGAGATAGTGCACCCATCGTAATTTTTCCAGGTTTTTATGCAAGACCCAACTTTTCAATCCCCTATATAGCAAAAGTTTTCAAGAGCTCCATGCGAAAGAAAAAGACGCTCATTAAAATATAATATGGGGCGAGGGAAGGGGAGGGTGAGTGAGCCGTAAAGTTCAATCAGAACTTGCGATCAGAAAAAAACGTCAATTAATTGGGTGGAAGTATAAAAAAGTACAAATATGAGAGCTTTTACAACTGGATTATTCATTAGTTTTTTTATTCGCCGTAGGCGAATAAAAAATTTCCGTCAAAACGGGATATCAATTCTTCAGCGTTGACTTTTTTCTCTCTCGTTAAAGTCACTATTGCTCAAAATCTCAATTTTCTCTCCACGAATTCTCGTTCTCTCTCATTTTCCTCAGTTCAATCAATAGTAGGTATTATTTCCCTTTCTTTTATAGTTATTATTATTATTTATGGTTTTTTGTATTTCTCTCTATCTCTCTTTTTTTCGGACAAGGAAACACTTACTGACCGAATTTAATTATTAAGTAATTTACGTGAGGAAGGACTTTTGACACTTTAGACGATTCTACACTTTGACTAGTCTCGGAGGCATAGGCGTATATATTGGAGTTTGTCTTTCTCTCTCTGCGACCGTTTGAATTCATGTGTTGAAAAAGGATAGCAGAGGGGGCCATCAAGCAGTGTTGCCAGATCGAGGCAACAATAAAACCCATTTAAAGCAATGTGAAACGTACGGCTTTTTCACCCCAATCTGGCAACACTGCCATCAAGTGACTTTAGCCACTATCTCCGTCCTTTTCTAACGCACGTATTCAAATGGAAGAAGGGAGAGACAGACAAATTCTTGTATCTGTCCATGCTTGGATGAGCACTAGTGAGGCGATTGGTGTTGCCAAATTTGGCGGGAAATTCAAAATTTGGCGGGAAATTCAAAATTTTTACATTGAGTCAATTTGATAAATGCGGATAATGTACGCGGAACGGCAGATCTTGTCGGCGATTGAGTTCCTTGGCCCACGGGTATGGAAGGGTGTTGCCGTTTCAGTTTTACAACTCCTTTCACCCTTCCTTTAGAGGTGACCGAATGCGCAGTGAACGGATTTGCGACTTCTGCGCATTCATCTAAATCTACGCGTCCCAAAAGACCGATCGAGCGACGTTTTTTTTTAACGCAAAGCACTATAGACACATTTAGTTATCATCGGCTAATTCATGTGACATGACCTCTAAGCAGTCGAATTTCTGGATAAATTCAGCACACTTCGCTTTTCATTGCCAACAACTCGCGGAGTGAGAGAAATTGACATATTTGGCGTAGTCAAATAACAGGAGGTCAAAATTTCCTGAAAGTGTCGTTTTAAAGTCCCCCGGATATATACTTCAGATTTTTTTTTTTTTTTTTTTTTTTTTTTGTATTGTATTTTCCAGCAAAAAAATTTAGCGGAGGCAGTTTAACGTAGTGTAGTTATGTCCTGAAAGCTTATAAATTGATGTATTTTTAAATTTGTTCTTTCAGAAGGTCGGTCGCAAAACTTTGGGATTTTTTTTTTTTTTTTTTTTTTTTTTACGTTTAAAGTTGCATACATTTTTTCGTCTCTAAATGATTTATTGGAAAGAGTATGATGGTGAATGTTGGTCATCGCTATATTTTGTTTCAAAAATTTGCCCCTGAAAATCGAATTCTTGACTGGGATTTTTTTTTTAAAAAAAAAAAAAAAAGGCCCAAGGGAGGCAAGGAAGAGATGAAGACAAATGGCGGAATAAGCAGGTACCATGGGAGATTTCTATCTAAGTTGAGACTTTCCTCCAGGGCTGCCGTTTTGCGTATAATCAATGATATTTTTCAATTCACCGATGATTCCACCGGTTGAGAAAAGATTACACAGTTCAGTTCAGTGCATGACTGTAATAAACTAAAATACTCGAATCTGTAATCTTTTCTCAACCGGTGGAGTCATCGATGATTTTAAAAAACTTGCGGATATTTTGATTAATCGACGGAGTTTCCACCGATTAAGGAAAGATTACAGGTCATAGTATTTTCGTGCATTACAGTCATATACAGTGAACTGAACTGTGTGATCTTTTCTCTACCGGTGGAATCATTGGTGAATAGAAAAATAGCATTGATTATACGCAAAACGGCAGACCTGCTTTCCTCAGTGTGTTTCTATAGAGAGAGTTACAAAGTGGATGGAAATCCCCCCATGGCACTTGCTTCGCACCGTCATTTAAGAGCAAAGATGGTGGAGCTATGCTGGTATCATAGGAGATTCCCACCTATTTTGTTTCTCGCTGTCTCTCTCTCTCTCTATAGACACAACACAAAGAAAAGCCTCAAATTTAACTAGATAGGAATCTCCCAGGCTCGGAGAAAACTTTCTGGTTGGAATTGCGGAACGTATCTTTACATAGTATAATTATTAATAATAGGGTAAAAAGAAATTCCTTTTAAACTAATAAGAATTCTTATTGATCCAACGATTCTTTCTTGTGATTCTTCTGAATCATCAGAACGTTCAATTGGACCAATGATAATTCTAGTTGAATCAAAAAGAAATCCTTATTATTTTAAAAGGAATTTCTTTTCACCCCAATTTCTTAATACGTTCCGTAATTTCAATTGGAAATTTTTCTCCGTGTGGCCCCTGCATAGCTGCCGCCAGAGTGCCTTTTACTTTAAAATAATTTTGTGACTCTGTGAGTGTGAATTTCGTAATTTTTTAGTGTGCTCATCGTCATTTTCGCCGAATGGGTCTGTTGCACACTTCGGCTCCAGCGTTTTAAAGTATCAATTCCTATGTAAAAAGCCGAGAAAATAACAATGCCAGCATCAGAAAACACTAAAATTCAGTATTAAACTCACAAAGTGCGAAAAACGCTAGACATTATTCACCCCTGTATCTTTCCACCACGTGCACGATATTTCGCGAAATTAGCGCGGCACATTCAAATAATCACGGCCGACTGTCATCACAGCTGACTTCATAAACAAATAAACAGTAAACACTGACGGCGGGCATCTGCTCGAATTCTTACGTTTCAATATCCTCAAAAGGTTGTGAAAGGTACGGAAACTGATATTTGTGTCAAAAACTTATCAAAATTAAACAATAACTCACAGGCGTTCCAAGGATGATTCCAACTTCGATCATCATTCTTGGAACTCCTGTGTGTTAATGTTTCGTTTTGATAAGTTTTCGACACAAATGTCGGTCTCCGCACCTTTCACAACCTTTTGAGGATATTGAAACGTAAGAATTCGAGCAGACGCCCGCCGTCAGTGTTTACTGTTTATTTGTTTATGAAGTCAGCTGTGATATGACAGTCGGCCGTGATTATTTGAATGTGCCGCGCTAATTTCGCGGAATATCGTGCACGTGGTGGAAAGATACAGGGGTGAATAGTGTCTAGCGTTTTTCGCAATTTGTGAGTTTAATACTGAATTTTAGTGTTTTCTAATGCTGCCATTGTTATTTTCTCGGCTTTTTACATAGGAATTGATACTTTAAAACGCTGTAGCCGAAGTGTGCAATATACCCATTTTACGCAAGAAATAACGATTCAATCGCATGAAGCCCTGTATAGCGAATATGTTTGCAACAACCTCATTACTTAAACAAGTCACAAGAAAGACCGCTCATGAACGGATATGCCCTCGCAATGACTATAGCCTCGGCACTGTCACATGTCATATTATTAGACCAAAATACAATCGATTAATCAGCCATTAAGCAAGCAAATTATTAGTGATGTATAAACATCGAAATGACTGATGTCAAAACAAGGTGCGGATTGACGCGAGAATCCGATCTGTTCACGTAATTGCACTGGCGGATCCAGGATTCTATCCTTCTCTCTCTTCTCCCATGAGAACGCGTATGATAGAAAAGGACAGATTAGGGGCAGTCACGTGATTTTCGCCCCCTCTTCTATCCTTTGCTAACACATGCATTCTAATGGGAAAAGGGAAGGAAGAACAATAACTTGGATCCGCTAGTCCGTAACTGTTGCAATCTCCAACGAATTGAACATATAGTTTGATTACTACTGAACGCACTCACCCACTGGCAGTAAGTACGCATGGCGGCTTCTTTATGGCCTGGGATCATCAAAAAGTGGCCAATTAGAAAGTGAATTTCTCGTCGATTTATCATCAGTGGCGAGGCGTGCGATTTGGCAACGTTCCTTTTTCTCCCCATTGTAACACATTAGAAAGGTCGAACTGCCTGGTCATCGCCGATGACTGAAGCTTTCGACTTTTTTGGTGAATTTAAATGGAGAAAATGCATTGTTGCCAAATTTCAAGTTTCAAGTTTTAAGACCAATTTCAATAACAGAAAACACTGAATACAACTAATTCCATCTTTGAAATGGAACTGAGAAGTTGTAAATTAACCGTGAAAGATCAAAAACTATGGATTTCCTTTTTACTTTTTCCACTGATTTTTGGCAATTTTTTTTTTTTTCGATCTTACAATCAGACCATAGTGAGCTCTCGTGCAATGTGGCAACAACGGATTCTCTCGGTTTAAACCTACGTTAAATAATCTAGCCTTAGAAATCGATATTTTTGTATCGATTCAAATGGCATAAAAACATAGTAGCCAAAGTGCACTCTCTGCCCGCTGCATTAAAAATGGGGCTCTTGCAAACTTTTGCTGTGAGCAAATGGATAGTCCAATGTGATGTAGAAACCAGCGAAAATCACAAAAATCACACCGAGGAAGTCTAAAAGTTAGTAACAAACTCACATAACTGCTTTCACGGTAAGTTTGTAATGGCGGTTCAATGCAGGTATTATGGGACATTCCTGTCTATGATGTCGCTTACTCCAGAGAATTACAGAGATACTTCTCAATTTAGATAGGATTTCCCATGATATCTGCGTCACTCCGCCACCAACCCCGGTTCTGAGAGGGAATTTCGTGATTTTTAAGTGTACTCATCGTCATTTTTACAGGTTTTTATGCAAGAATCAATTCTTTAATCCCCTAAAGCAAAAGTCTGGAAGAGTCTCATTATCTCAAAAAGTTACACCGGCGCGAGTGACTGGTTTTGCATAGACGCAGTTTTGGAGGCAGTTTTTGGATTTTCAGCCTCATGTATTTTAAATGGGAAAACAGACTTACGAGCAAACCCGTCTTTCTGGAGGGCTCTTAATCGCTGACAAGGCGAAGAGCTCTCCAAACGTCCCCTTTGCTCTTCCGGGGCATCGCCAATGTTATTTTAAATGGAGAAAACAGACTTACGAGCAAACCTGTCTTCTTAGTGGGCTTATAATCGCTGATAAGGCTTAAGGCTCTCAAAACGTCCCTTCTGCTCTTCCGGGGCATCGCCGATGTTATTTTAAATGAGAAAACAGACTAACGAGCAGACCTGCCTTTCTGGTGGGCTTTCAATCACTGACAAGGCGAAGAGCTCTCAAAACGTCCCCTCTGCTCTTCCGAGGCATCGCCAATGTTATTTTAAATGGGGAATTAAACTTACTTGCAGATCGGTCTTTCTGGTGGGCTTTTAATCGCTGACAAGGCTTAGGGCTCTCAAAACGTCCCCTCTGCTCGTCCGAGGCATCGCCAATCTTATTTTAAAACAGGAAAACAGACTTACGAGCGCACCCGTCTTTTTGGTGGGCTTTTAATCGCTGACAAGGCTCTCAAAACATCCTCTCTGCTCTTCCGGGGCATTGTCAATGTTATTTTAAATGAGTGAAGTGACTAACGATCAGACCAGTCATTCTGGTGAGCTTTTAATTGCTGACAAGGCTTAAGGCTATCAAAACGTCCCCTCTGCTATTCCGAGGCATCGCTAATGTTATTTTCAATTGGGAAAACAGACTTACGAGCACACCCGTCTTTTTGGTGGGCTTTTAATCGCTGACAAGGCTTAAGGTTCTCAAAACGTCCCCTCTGCTCTTCCGAGGCATCGCCAATGTTATTTTAAATGGGGAAAACAGACTTACGAGCACACCCGTCTTTTTGGTGGGCTTTTAATAGCTGACAAGGCTTAAGGCTCTCAAAACGTCCTCTCTGCTCTTCCGGGGCATCGCCAATGTTATTTGAAATGAGAAAAGTGACTAACGAGCAGACCAGTCATTCTGGTGGGCTTTTAATAGCTGACAAGGCTTAGGGCTCTTAATACATCCCCTCTGCTCTTCCGAGGCATCGCCAATGTTATTTTAAATGGGGAAAACAGACTTACGAGCACACCCGTCTTTTTGGTGGGCTTTTAATCGCTGACAAGGCTTAAGGCTCTCAAGACATCCTCTCTGCTCTTCCGGGGCATCGCCAATGTTATTTTAAATGAGAAAAGTGACTAACGAGCAGACCAGTCATTCTGGTGGGCTTTAAATCGCTGACAAGGCTTCGGGCTCTCAAAACGTCCCCTCTGCTATTCCGAGGCATCGCTAATGTTATTTTAAATTGGGAAAACAGACTTACGAGCACACCCGTCTTTTTGGTGGGCTTTTAATCGCTGACAAGGCTTAAGGTTCTCAAAACGTCCCCTCTGCTCTTCCGGGGCATCGCCAATGTTATTTTAAATGAGAAAAGTGACTAACGAGCAGACCAGTCATTCTGGTGGGCTTTTAATAGCTGACAAGGCTTAGGGCTCTTAATACATCCCCTCTGCTCTTCCGAGGCATCGCCAATGTTATTTTAAATGGGGAAAACAGACTTACGAGCACACCCGTCTTTTTGGTGGGATTTTAATCGCTGACAAGGCTTAAGGCTCTCAGAACATCCTCTCTGCTCTTCCGGGGCATCGCCAATGTTATTTTAAATGAGAAAAGTGACTAACGAGCAGACCAGTCATTCTGGTGGGCTTTCAATCGCTAACAATGCTAAGGGCTCTCAAAAAGTCCCCTCTGCTTTTTCGCGGCATCGCCAATGTTATTTAAAATGGGAAATTAAAATTACTTGCAGATCGGTCTTTCTGGTGGGCTTTTAATTACTGACAAGGCACAGGACAGAAAACTATGATTATTTGATGACTTTCTTCCACTGCTTTCTGACCTCTTTTTATCGACCTCAGTCCATAGTTCAATGGCGTCGCGTATTATTTGGCAACGCTGCATTTCGTCCATTTAAAAGCACGCAAAATATCGACTTAAGGAAGAGCACTGCTCACCTTCAAATAGCTCGACTTTTTTCATGCGTTTAAATGGACAAAATCTAGCGTTGCCAGTTTGCGTGCGACATCGCACTGTCTGCTTAGGATTCCGATTGTTGCTCCTTCCTGATTCAAAAGATCTACTTTCAGACCATGAATTTTATTTGTTAATATATTTGTTTCCGTCTGGTCGCACGAGGGGAAAAAATGACCCGTGCGATATTGTAGAGACCTTAAAGAAAAAACTCTATGCTCTCCTCTAATGGAGTTTGTTCATCGATTTAACGGAAACGATTGCTTTGATGGGACGTTTTCTGTCGACTTTTAACCGCTATAAATATTACTTTTCCCTTTTTTTGTGCGTATTTTTTTCTTTTTCTTTTTTTTTCACGATTCTTTCAATAATAATGGTCTCGATTTATTGGGTTTTATCCTTGAGGGAGAATCGGCGTGTCTAGAGATCTTGAGCGTGATGGGACAGCATCTTTGCCAGATCTCATAAAAAATTGAAAAAAAAGAAAAAGAAAAAAAAAAATCATTGCTGTCAATTAAAATGACACACCCCTTGAACATGAATATTCCATTCACTAATTTTTAACATTCGCTCGGAAATTCGCGGCCAGTTTCAGACGCTATGGACTTTCCTAGACCGAGTCATTGAATTGGAGCTCTTGCTAACGTATACATATATGCAGTTTGAATACTTATTCGGCGAATTTTAGCGATCGAATATCATTCACCGTCGTATGATTTTCGATGGATTTGCATTTTGTTTTGATGGTATTCGGTTGTTTCGTTGGTCTCTCCGGAGACCGTTGAATTCCAACAATTGGAAATTTCGAATTCACCTCCGGAGAGGTAGATTCGATTTCGAACTGTGGCAACCGGTGTCAGAAATCTCATCGTCTTTCCTTTTTGACTTCTTTCGCCACGATAACTTCGGAAATGACGAACTTTTCGAATAAAGTTTATAATACACACCATGCGTAGAAGTCATTTTCCTATGAGATAAACATAATTTTAGCTTCGAAAACGCTAGTTTTATCGTTAAAAATGATCATGTCATTCAGAGCTGATTTAGAGGTTATTTTATTTATTATTACTATCGAAATTTTCATTTTCACGAGAAGATCATTCAGAAGTTCATTCTCGACTCTCATTGGCTAGATTTTTCACCGATCAGCGGCATCAGTTAGCAATCACCAATTCTTCAAGTGAATGAGGTTCGATCACTAAAATTTGCTCATTGTTAGATAATTCTTGCGTAAAATCGTAAAATCCAGCAAAAATTACGTTGGATACATAGAAAAATCACGAAATTCAGTAACTGACTCACAATAGCTGCTACATATGAATTTGTAAGAAATGCAGAAATGCAGGCTATAGACCAGCGGTTCCCAACCTTTTTCGGTCGCGGACTACCAATCGGATGATCGGTGGAGGTCGCGGACCACCAACTTGAAAAAATGAACAATCGATTACCTTTTTTTCTTTTTTTCTTTAACAATAGAGGGAGGAAACAAAAACTAACCTACCCTGCTATTTTAAATACAGCCACCGGTTGGGAACCGCTGAGATAATTGTTGAACAAAAACAATAATAGAAAACTTTCAATTTTGAAATTAATTTTGATTTTAAAAAACCGAAAAACGAAAACCTCGAAAGAGGAATTTTATAAACTTATAAAAATTTAGGTTATGACTCGTTCAAATGATAACTTTATTTTATTTTTTTTTTTTTTTTTTTTTTTTTTTTTTTTTTTTTTTTTTCAACATAAAACAATTTTGGTCACGAATTCAACGTTTCCCTTTTCGGGCGAAAAAAATGGGAACAATTCGGAAAGGTCTTCGTGGACCACCAAAACTTGGTCCACGGACCACCGGTTGGGAACCGCTGCTATAGACTGTTCTAGTACAGCGATATGTATCGATTGCAATCCGAGGACCTCTGGTTACAAACAAACTTAGGTTCATTTTAATTTCCCCATAAGCGAATTTTCGAACGGAAATTTTGGCTAGTTAATCAGGTAACTAATGCGGCTCTTTTTGCGATTGTGAATAAAATTGTGCGTCATCGAAAATCTTGAATTATGCCTGGTTCTTTACTATAACTGCCAAAGTTGACAAGATATTTCAGATTAAACGATGCATTTGGAGATTGGGATCGCTCAACTGTTATTGTTGTTGTTGATGTGGAGTGGGCGGTAATTCGGGCGATTCTAATTTTTTCCAATTGCAATTAATGGCGTGTAAAATAAATGAAAATACTGTCGAGAAATGAAGCTAATAATTTAATAAAGAAAGCCCGCCGGACGTTTCGAATTTTTACCGTTTAATTCAGGGGTGCAGAATATTCACGATCACGCGATCCTAGGATCGCGTGAAAATTGTGGAAGCCCACTGAAAATTGTGGATGCTCTTCCAAATTTTAAAAAAAAAAAAAAAAAATAATCATCTTGGGAAAAACCCCAAATTTTCGTGCTCCTTTCAATTTCTGATGGATTTTTGAGACTCTTTTAACAAAAAGGTCATAAATTTATTGTTGAAGTGCTTTGCAAAAAGGTCATCAATGTGGAAGCTGGGGGATCTCAGATTGCGGAAGCAATTCTGGTGTGTGTGTAAAATGTGGAGGAGAAGAACATTCTGCACCCCTGGTTTAATTATCAACCGCCAAAAAAACGGAAAAAAAAGAAAAAGAAAAAAAAATTGAAAATCATTGAACCACCGATGGATCGAAGAATGTCATTAAATGTACGAAAACAACCGCGCTCTGTGTGCTACCATCCGAAATAAAACACTTAAGATACACGTGACGAGGATTACAAATTTTTTGACGTTTACCTTGATCTGTGGGAATTTGAAGTATCTTGCACAATTGATACCGTATCCATTAGCCATGGAGCCTCCTGGGCAGAAGATTCCGTCGCCCTTTCCTGTGCCATCAGCGAATCCGACAATTTTTCTCATCTCAGCCAACACTTTCTCTTCCATCAGCGTGAAAACCGGTGAAACCTCGTAAGTGTAACCACTCGGATTAAGGGTGTCTGTCAGCCATTGTCCAACCAATCCGTACGGGTCAACACTGCAATCATAAAACGAAAAAAATAAAATAAAATAAAAAAATTGAAAAATAAAATATGCGGAAATAAAGTAGGTAATAAATATGTTTGTGCCGGCCGCCGGGCCTTGTAGTGCGCTTCGAACGCGCAGTCTCCTAAGAAGATGCAGTTGAAGCGAGAAAAGTTATTGAGAATCAGTTTATTCGTGAAGAGATACACATTGCTGGAGGAGAAAAAAAAAAAAAAAAAAAAAAAAAAAAAAAAAAAAGCACAAGATGCTAAGAAATTGAAATTAGTTTGTAAATAATAGCCTCGTTTATATGCGAGAGATCTGAACCTGGGTTGAGTCGATTTTTACGCTTTAACGACATAGGTGTCCGGCCCCAATGAATACAAAACAAGGGTCCTTAGACACAAACATGGGCTTTTTTCTTGTAATCAGACCTGCAATCGCGTGTACAGCGTGCAATCCGAAGTAAATTGACCTGCCAAGTTCGAATTTGGCCTTAGTTTTGATCGAAATAATCTAGTTTCTCCACAATTTAAACTTTACCACGAACATTTTTTAAAAGTAGGCTATGCGTAAAATCGGGACGAGTTAAGTAGAAAATAATATCATTTTTGAAATCAGCGTCCCAAATACTATTGAATAGCACACTATTAATGTATGTAACAAAAAAATTCATTGAAATACATTCAAATATAGTTTAAAAAAACACTGATGTTTGGTGCTTTCGGGGACAGTTATGTCGTTAAAGAGGCCTACTTGGTTGAGTCAACCCGAGTTGAGTTTCAACCCGGGTCCAACTCGGATTAGCGCATAAACATCCGTATATTTGAACTCGGGTTCAAAGGATTTTTTCTTCTTCTTCACTGTGTTTGTTTACATTTTTGGCGAAAATGGCGGCGATGCTTGGTGCGGTACGGACAAGTGCGACCGCATAAGACGCGTGCTTAACCTCGCTCGAATTGGTGACATCCATGCCGCGTGAACCCGGGTTCTGAACTCCGAGGTGTTTATGCGTGAAATCTCAACCCAAGTTCACCGACTTGATTCGGGTTTGAACCGGGGTGGAGTCGAACCCGAGTCCAGCGAGATCCGAAGTGTTTATGCGAGCATCTCAACTTGGGTTCAGCTGAAGCCGGGTTGCGATGCTCGCGTAAACGAGGCTAATAACTTTTGAAACCATTTTACTTGATTAAAACTAGTGGAGCTGCGTGCAATTTGACAACGTTGTACTGTGTCCATTTAAACCCGCCTATAAGGTCGAATGCGAAGATGTTCATTGCTCAGCAAGCACCCATCCAACACTTAATAATCACACAATCCGTTTAATTAACGATTACAATATTAACCGTATAATAGATAAGGATAACTATTCCTACATGGCGGTAACGATTTTGACTATCCTAATAATTGAAGGGGCTTTTTTCAAAAATGTTATTTGCCCTGTTTTGAAATGCCCTTCTCTACTTATACCTACGAGTTTATATCACATTAATTATAACGAATACGACATGTAACGCACAATAGTTAGTTATTTCTACATGGTGGTAACGATTTTGTCTACCCTAAAGATTGAAGGACCTCATTAAAAAAAAAAAAAAAAAAAAAAAAAAAGCACCCTCGTTTAATTGCCTCGCCTCCCATCTCATCGCTGGCGCTGGCTGGTACTGCCAGTGTATAAACTATACACTTTGACGTTATTTTTGAAGTTATGTGTATGTATAAACTTACTTAAACCTGTTACATAAATTCAAAATTGTCAGGGGGAAGAAGAAGAAGAAAAAAGAAGATTAATTACTTCGTGGACGGTTTTGTTGCCGTGCCTCAGTTCGCAAAGATTTTTGCGAACTCAGTTCATGACCTTCCTCTCTGTTTTGATTATTTTTGTACTTGAAGAGCCTCATCTCCAATTTTAGAACGGTTAAATGTGATAACGTTTCTTCATTTTATTTGTCTTCGCCTTCTTTTGCGAGGGAAATATGCGCGAATTACCAATCGCCGTTATGTAACGTGTACCCACTTGATTTCTATCTTAAAAAGTACTATGTTAAGAAACCTTTGCAATTCAAATGTGAGGGCTCTAGAAATGGGCCCTCTTTAAAAACATATCGATGCGTAATTCCATGGTAATGTGTTATGAAAGCGAGTACGCGAAAAGTAAGCAAACCCTCCGCCATTTTGCATTTGCCTCTTGGAGCTTTCTTGACAGCCTAAATCTGAGAGCCAATCGGAAAGGATTCTGACATGGCACAACTCTCATAGTTTGGACTCTACCCACACGTGGGGAGCGTAGCTAGTTTTTGTCCACGTTTGGCAACACTGGCTCATCCATCGTTACCGAATAAAAAGTTCGGGAGAGATAATATAATGCACAAACCGATGAAGATTTTCTCCCGAACCGAGTAATAAAATTAATTCGCTCGCTTATGGAATTACTCACTATCCAATCATTTATATCGATGGAGCGTTCTAACACTCTAGTTCATTTGTAATGGGTCTGTTGCGTACTTTTGCTACATCAATATAACTCATTGTTTTTAACGTAAAATTCGGCGAAAATAACGATGCGCACATTAAAAACTTTCAAAATCCACTCATTAACTCAGAAAATACCTTCCATTTCAAATAACCCGCGCTACACTAGACACTATATCACCGACTTATATCTACATAGATGGAACCATCTCGTTTATGTAAACATGAACAGAACTTACAAACATTGGAATGTTTCGTTTAGATGCGTACATTTCTTATATTATTTTGTAATCTTTGATAAACCGAAAAGACTAGACACCAAATGCAGCCAATAGTTCATGTACTTAGAAGAGAATTCCATCATTTTGTAGTTACGATGTTGTTTACTTATGCACGGTGGTTCCGTCTATGTAGTAGTATACCAGTGCAAAGAGCGTCTAGCGTAGCGCGGGCTGTTTGAAATTGAAGTGATTTCCTGAGTTAATGAGTGGATTTTGAACGTTTTTAATGTGCGCTTCGTTATTTTCGCTGAATTTTACATAAGAATCAAGGTTCTATTTTGCTGTAGCAAAAGTATGCAACAGACCCATTACATTGAGAGCTAGCGTGGTCAATGCTGATGAGAGCCTAATTCAAAGTCGGCTTCTGATTGGCTCCGGAAACGGAGGGAAATGCGTGGTTCCAAACTTTTTTCGGCCTTAGGGAAATTGACAAGAGGTTTTACTTTAAGGTCATTTTCCTCGAAAACGAAGTAGACATGTAGGGTCATTGCAGCACAGAATAATACAATCAGAACGGAAACTCTGTCGGATTTTGAAGCAAATTCTTTTCGCGTCCGCCATGTTGGGATTTAGGATGTTTACATTTGGATTCGCGCGTGGAGAAAAAAATATAGGACATGATCCGCGAAATTTTCACTCTGAAATGCCAATAGAATAATAGTGAGGCCGGAAACTTCAGATTTCTTTCCAGAATTTCCAGAAATAAATGAGTTTCAACACAAATCACACACGTCCGCCATGTTGGGATATAGGACCACAGCGCAGCGTTGCCTATTGGTGCCATTAAATTCCAAACTTGCTTCCATTGGCTCTTATGGAAGTTTCCGTTCTGATTGTATTATTCTGTGACTATATAGTCTATTTGTAATTATTCACGAAGAAAAAGCCTAGTAATTGGCGAATTAATTCTTTTGCATGACCTTCTTGTTTCACTAAACACCTACATTGATTAGGTGGAGGGATATTCTGAATTTCTCGTTGCGGCATTGAGACTCTAAGACGCTCCCCGCCCAGTAGTTTCAACTTTTACTTTTCAATTATGAGCCAGTGGAGCTAACTTTATGCTAAATATTATTTCGCTCGTGATCTGATGAATATCGAGGTCATTTGCTCCTCCGAGCCTCCGACACTCTCCAAAAATAAACGCTGCATTATTCGAGGTGTGTGGTGTACCTCTACCACAGGCGGAGTCTGACACCGAGTGCACCAAAGAGTAAACAAGAGTCGCAATGGGTCTGTTGCACACTTCGGCTACAGCGTTTTAAAGTATCAATTCCTATGTAAAAAGCCGAGAAAATAACAATGGCAGCATCGGAAAACACTAAAATTTAGTATTAAACTCACAAATTGCGAAAAACACTAGACACTATTCATCCCTGTATCTTTCCACCACGTACACGATATTTCGCAAAATTAGCGCGGCACATACAAATAAACACGGCCGTCTTTCATCACAGCTGACTTCATAAACAAATAAACAGTAAACACGGACGGCGTCTGTTTGAATTCTTACGTCTCAATATCCTCAATTCCTCACAAAAGATTAAGAAAGGTTCGGAAACCGACATTTGTGTCGAAAACTTATCAAAATGAAACAATCACACACAGGAGTTCCAAGGATGATTCCAACTTCGATCATCATGCTTGGAACTCCTGTGTGTGATTGTTTCATTTTGATAAGTTTTCGACACAAATATCGGTTTCCGTACCTTCCACAACCTTTTGTGAGGAATTGAGGATATTAAAACGAAAGAATTCGAGCAGACGCCGTCAGTGTTTACTGTTTATTTGTTTACGAAGTCAGCTGTGATGACAGTCGATTATTTGAATGTGCCGCGCTAATTTCGCGAAATATCGTGCACGTGGTGGAAAGATACAGGGGTGAATAGTGTCTAGTGGTTTTCGCAATTTGTGAGTTTATTACTAAAATTTTAGTGTTTTCTGATACTGCCATTGTTATTTTCTCGGCTTTTTACATAGGAATTCATACTTTAAAACGCTGTAGCCGAAGTGTGCAATAGACCCATTCAAAGTCGGCTTCTGATTGGCGCCGGAAACGGAGGGAAATGCGTGGTTCCAAACTGTTTTCGGCCTTATGGAAATTGACAAGAGGTTTTTCTTTAATGTCATTTTCCTCGAAAACGAAGAAGACATATAGGGTCATTGCAGCTTAACTGTCCCACCCGCAACATTTAAAATCCATTGTTTTAATTCTCTAACATCAAGTTTTTGTTTTTTTAAAGATTGGACGAGAAAGAGGTTACTTGATTACCACCTTTTTAATTGCTAAAAAATTGAAAATTTAAAAATATAGGATGAGAAGAAAAGTTTTAAAATTTTGCGGGTGGGAAAGTTTAGCTGGAATGACGGCCATAGTGTCCCAAATTCTGTGAATCGATTTAGCAGAAGTTTCTCAACAGTGTTACCAATAGTGGACAGATTCGACCACACGTGGACTGTTTTAATGAGAATACAGCCACAACTGGTCACGCTTCTATCTCTGATCCTCTATCCCTATCCACAGTGTGGGCAGTCTTCCAGGGGCGTGCCGTGGGGGGAGCATGTGGGTACCCTTGCCCTGGGCGGCATTCTCGGAGGGCGGCAAAATCAGTGTGTAACAAGCAAAAAAAAAAAAAAAAAAAAAAAAAAAAGGTTATCAAATTTGTAATTTTGTTCGCGGAGGGCGGCAAGATGGCATTCTTGCCCCAATGCCCCCCCCCCTCTGGAAACCACGGCACGTCCCTGCAGTTTTCAACTCGAAAACTGTCCACGCGTGGACATTCTACCCCGTCCAAACCTGGCAACACTGTTTCTCAACAAATTGATAGGTGACGAGTGCCTCTTTACTGCGAATTCGAAAAGATAGTTTGTTCTCAAGCTTGACGTGTGTTGAGTAACACACTATTATTTGTACTTTTCAACTGAGATAATCTTTTCGAATCCGCAATAGAGTAAAGTGACACTTATACCTAACCTGTTAATTTGTTGAGGAAATTCTGCTAGGTAAATCGATTTACAGAATTTGGGACTGTATCATTCTTCTCGTTTTCGAGGAAAATTACCTTAAAGAAGAACTTCTTGTTAATTTCCATAAGTTCGAACTAAGTTTGAAACCAACGCATTTCCCTCCATTTCCAGCCAATCAGAAACCGACTTTGAAATAGGCTCTTATCAGCATTGACCACGTTAGCTCCCAATGCAGTTGCGACTCTTGTTTATTCTTTGGAGCGTAGGTACTAAACCGTTTTTCTAACCCTGACAAAAGTGACTTGTTGGTGTTTAATTGTGATTGTTCGAAAAGCCTGATAGCTCAATGCATTGACCACGCATGTCGCATACCCATATCATACCCCGGAGGACGGAATTAAGATTGTGATCTCTGTCTCATTTTTGATTTTTTCGATTTGTCCTGCATGATGCATCTCAACTGAGGAATCTCTCGCTGGTCGTGGCAGAATCTTGTCTCGCGAGATATTCACCCAAGAGGCAGATACAAATAGAGACTGACAAAAGTGACTTGTTGGTTAGGGTGGGTCGAAAAAAGTTGTTTTCGATGTATCGATTTCTAATACCCGGCAAAAGTTGTGACTTTACATTACTTTTAACGTAGTGAAATCGGATTTTGAAATTTCGAATGGCTTTAGCTGGTAATTTCGCCTTGAAATTTGCCTAAATTGACGAATTCTGACGATTTTTGACCCTAATTCAGACCTTTGTGAAAAAAGTCGTTTTCAATGTATCGATTTCTAATACCCGTCAAAAGTTGTGTCTTTGCATTACTTTTAACGTAGTGAAATAGGATTTTGAAATTTCGAATGGCTTTGGCTGGTAATTTTGCCTTGAAATTTGCCTAAATTGACGAATTCTGACGATTTTTGACCCTAATTCAGATCTTTGTAGATCGACTTAAAATGCAAAATTCTATGTAAGTTTTTGCTCAGTACACTTCTTACAGACAGTATTAGCGCCGCTGAACCAATTTTGGGACCCACAGAGGTATCAGGGGGCGGGGGTGGGGATCCGAAATCGGAAGTTTTAACAGTAAATTTCACTGAATCCTCGAGAGTTCAAACTGCATTTGAACACTTTGTTTTTCACATTTTCAACATAAATCCAGCTTCGTGAGCATGCTGTTAAATAATTTACTAACTGTGAGGCCTTCATTGACAGAGATGAAGGGGGAGGGGTTCTTGAGAACCAAAAATTATATTTTAACAGAAATATTATACAGGTTCAAGGCTTAGCGCTCGGTAAATTTCAGTTCATGAAACTTTCCATCAGGACTCACCACGCGGCGGTGGCTGGACATTGAGTCCCTCCCTCACCCTCCCTCCAATCTATGTATCGCTTGATAACTGCAGAGCAGTTGGACCCAAAAAAAAATTGGCCTCCTGACTAGCCGCAATTTGTGTACAAGTTATGTTACGACCAAAGAGAAATATTTGCATGAATAGAATTTAGTCCAGTGACCAATATTTTTTGGGCCCTGATACATGGTGTTATGCTTGTTCGATTTATGATACTATGTGAGTAGAGATACGTTTGAATAACTCAGTTTGAAATTGAGCCTTGTGCTCAAAAGAGCTCATGACACTTCGACTATTTAAAATCGCTCTTATGTATCCATCACGCGTTTTTTTTGCCGTAAACATGTGTGGAAGCTTCTGTCACCACTTTCACACATCTTTCAACCGCTTGCGTATGACACGGAAATTCAAAGACGTGTGATAGTAGGTTTGGACCATCTATAAACTTCTTAAGGTCGTCTTCAGGTAAACTACGAGTGACGGGGGGCATTCTGGCGTCGACATGCATCGACCAAAATGGAAGAGCACATCTCGATAATAAAATAAGTTGGTTCAGAGTACATTGGCCACTCCACTCCTCCATTAGGTCATGCGAGAAGTATCGCAGACTCTATAATGGAGTGTCTTTCCGAAAATGGAGTATTATTGGATAGTTTAGTAGCTCTTGGCTCGGATGGAACGGCCGTAAACACAGGGTGGAAAGGAGGAGCTATTACCTGTTCCAAACTCTGAACCAACTTATTTTATTATCGAGATTAGTCCTTAATCACTTGAAAACGCAAAATTGTTTAATGATTGCTACGATTTAAAAGAGTAAAAATTTCAACCAGGGTAATTTCTTTTGAAAGCTATAGAGTACAACGGAAGACTGCGTGATAGATCCGCGGTCCCGGAAACGGAAACGGAAACAAGTTTTGTTTTGGTTTTGCTTGGCGAATTCAAATCATGCGCTCTGAATATATCCGTGGACTAATCAAAGTTCGATGTTTTTGTAGCCATTGATTGGAAAGGCAGCAAATCTTGGAATGTTCAAACTAAAACTATACTCTGTTCAGGATAAGAAGGCGGGTGAGAATTCAGGTAGTAATGCACTATTTAGCAACAGTGCGGCTATACCGGCTACTCCAACTACCTATATAAGGAGAGTATGGCCATCTGCGATCATGGAGCTCTTAGGGCCCAATTTCAAAATGGCGGCGGTCGTGTTGTTTGAGGTTATGTTACATTGTTGGTGAGAACGGTGTCGGTGAACGGTGAGTTTGATGACCGTTTCCCGCTAGAAGTAGAGTCCCTGTATATCAAAGAGTCTCGCCATACGAGGTATAGATTCTGGTTGGTTGCTAGATTTTAGGCTGCCACGGAGCTCGAGGAGGCGTTCTGTGTTATTCTCCATAAGAAGACCGTTGGAACGCACCTACCGAGGAAGCGTACACGCCCCCTCAGCGAACCCAACCAATCAGAGTGGACGCCTCCTTCGAAATTCTTCTTCTTCATGCCTCACGTGGCGAGACTCTTTGATATACAGGGACTCTAGCTAGAAGATGCAAAAGATAACCTCAACGGTTACACCGATTACACGATCGACCTGGTCGGCCATCTTGAAATTGGACCCTAAGAGCTCCTTAAACGCCTAAAATGGCGCAACCAATCAGCGTAGGATTCACAGATGGCTATACTCTCCTTATATAGGTACTCTACTCCAACCCTTCGCAGTGGCCGTTGTTCTTCCGACTTCTCTCTTGGCACGAAGGATTTCCGAGAACCGACAGACTCAACAATTTACACACGTCCAGTAAAAATTTCGAACGGTGAAAAATACGAAAAAACGGACGAAATTTTCGCCCTAAAGGGCCAAAACTCGGCAAAAATAGTCGACTTTGAATATTGATGACTCTCATATATTCGATATTAGACGAAATATTCTGAATTTAATTCCGACTGAAAAATACGAATTTCTGAGAGTCATTCGAAATCGACTATTTTTGCCGAGTTTTGGTCCTTTAGGGCGAAAATTTCGTCCGTTTTTTCGTATTTTGGACCGTTCACAATTTTTACTGGACGTGTGTAAATTTTTGAGTCTGTCGGTTCTTGGAAATCCTCCGTGCCAAGAGAAAAGTCGGACGAACAACGGCCACTGCGAAGGGTTTGAATAGCCGGTATAGCCGCACTGTTGCTAAATAGTGCATTACTACCTGAATTCTCACCCGCCTTCTTATCTTGAACAGAGTATAGAGTCCCTGTATATCAAAGAGTCTCGCCACGTAAAGCCTGAAGAAGAAGAATTTCGAAGGAGGCGTCCACTCTGATTGGTTGGGTTCGCTGAGGGGGCGTGTACGCTTCCTCGGTAGGTGCGTTCCAACGGTTTTCTTATGGAGAATGACACAGAACGCCTCCTCGAGCTCCGTGACCAGGGCTGCCGTTTTGCGTATAATCAATGCTATTTTTCTATTCACCGATGATTCCACCGGTTGAGAAAAGATTACACAGTTCAGTTCAGTGCATGACTGTAATAAACTAAAATACTCATATCTGTAATCTTTTCTCAACCGGTGGAGTCGTCGGTGACTTTAAAAAAACGTGTGGATGTTTTAATTAAGTAACGGAGTTTCCACCGATTAAGGAAAGATTACAGATCAGAGTATTTTCGTGCATTATAGTCATACACAGAACTGAACAATGTAATCTTTTCTCAACCGGTGGAATCATCGGTGAATAAAAAAATAGCATTGATTATACGCAAAACGGCAGCCCTGTCCGTGACAGCCTAAAATCTAGCAGCCAACCAGAATCTATACCCCGTATGGCGAGACTCTTTGATATACAGGGACTCTAACTAAAACCGATAGCGTGTAACTCGAAGGGGAATTTTTGCTTTAAGTTCCTTCAATTTTCAAGGTAGGCAAAACAATAACTTGTATGTACGAATAGTTAACTATTTAAATGCACCGCCTTGGGCGGATACAGAGAATTGTCTTTCTCTCTCTCTCCTCCCATTTGAAAACGTGCGTTAGAGAAGGACAGAAGAGGGGGCCGAAGTCACGTGATGACCCCCTCTGCCGTCCTTTTCTAACACATATGTTCAAATGGAGGGAGAAAGAGAAAGACAATTCCCTGTATTCGCCCATGTGCACCGCCTGCCTCTCCGGATTGCAGTTGAAGGGGGAGAAAGGCTTTGTAAGTCATAAATCCGCCTCTGCACGCATCATTGTCATCATCAAGCCAAGCCTATGCGGGACAAGGTGCATCTTCAAGTAATAATGATAATGATAATGATAATGATACACAGCGTGACACTCATGACAGTAACAATGCATGCTCTCAAAATTGCATCAAACCGCCAACGATAGTAATTATTGCTTTCATCCTGCATCGGACTTGTTACCAGATTTCTTGTTTATAATTCGTGTATTTTGCAGGAATGGGGCTCTTGCAAACTTTTGCTTCAGGTGAGTAAATAAATAGTCCATTCTGATGTTAAGAGCAGCAAAAATTACGAAAATCACACTAAAAAAGTCTCAAATTCAAAAATAAACTCACTAAACTGTTATAATGGTAAGATCTTAATGGCGGGTCAACGCAGGTATCATTGGAGATTCCTGTCTAATTCACTTTCTCTGCAGGAACGCAAAGATATGTCTCATTAGGGATCTCCCATGATACCTGCGTTGACCCGCCATTAAGCCCGATTCTGAGACTGAATTTAGTGATTTTTCAGTGTACTCATCGTCATTTTCACAGGTTTTCGTGCAAGAAGAATCAACTCTTCAATCCCCTATAGTGAAATTTTGCAAGCGCCCCATTCAAGGATGTGGTAGTCGCAAAAATACGTTTTTATTGGAGTTTTATTGGCACTTTCTACACGTACATGGTTCGCGAAGCCTCCGTAATTATGGCAACGCTGCCATCGGACGAAATGAGAGGAACGATCGTTCGGATCGAACGATGCAATTTTGAAAAAAAAGGATGGCTCATATTGCTGATAGCTATAAGTATATACATATGTACTCACTATACTACAGCGGATTACCTACTGCTAGGAACCAGAGATCTTCGGATTGCAATCGATACGGTATATCGCTGTACTAAAACAGTATACACTGAGAGAATTATTTTTTTTAATCCAAGGTGTATTTCTTTTGTGTTATCGAAACTGCACAGTGAATTATTGACTAAAAAGAAATTCCTTTAATCCAAGGAAAATGTCTGCTGCTACAAGTAAAATATTCCTTGTTGTGACAGTGATTCTCTTTCATGCATAACAGAACTTTACTTCGCGCAAGGAAAACTGTCTCAAGTAAACGTATTTCCTTGTTTTTAAAGAAGTGATTTCTCTCAGTGCAGTGGATATTAACCCTTTAAGGACCAGGTTAGTTCACACGAACGCCACTCCAACGTTTCTGTAAAGAAGGTAGTTAACTGTTCGTACTCATGGGAGTTGGAATTGCCTGTGCGGCGAATTGAAGGCGCCCGAAGAGACTTTATCTTGTGAGTGTTTTCATAGATAATCACTTTGATCAAGAATAAAGACCGAAACAATGTGAAATAGACCAGAAGAGAAAAACGAGTTTACTCGGGCTTGGTCCGTAAAGGGTTAATTAGCTAAAAATTCATATGTAACATCGAGAATAAAATTTCAAGTAGTACAAGCGTCAGTTTTGTTTTGTCTTTTCTTTTAATTGGCTTTCGGCCTATTTTTTAAGACTCTTCCTTTAATGAAAAGGGCTCAATGCCCCCTCTACGTTTTTCAGATAGTCTGGACTGATTCCAGCTTAGGCTTAGCCCGACACTTTTCGAATTGGAGAGCAAAAAAAGGTCATCAACTCCCAGACCCCTACCCCCTTTCCCCCATTTTTGTTTTTTTTTTTTTATCCACGCGCCAACAATGCTCTCCCTTCCGCACGGGCTCAATACTGCAGGGTGGGGCATCTGGCAGCCTAATTGCCTAGAAAATTAAAGGGAAAAAAGGTGCGTGGTTTTTAACAAATATAAATACCTATCACAAACATGTCCGTTTCGACCATTTGCGGTTCCTGCAATTTGGCAACAAAGTTCTCTCTCCATTTAAACCTTTGTAAAACAATCGATCTACAGGAGGTGCAATTGTACCCCCAAGATATCGATACTTTTGCATAGGTTTAAAGGGAAAATAAGCATGCTTGTCGGGTTGCATTCCGACCCATTGTGCGATGATAGGAAATTTCCGAAGCAAGCACCGAGTGCAATGTGCACTGTGCAATGTGAACGGTCTCTTCAAGGCAGAGTAATGTGGATCAATACACTGTTGCCAGATAGCACAGCCTTTCTTATTTTGAGGGCTCTGTGCTTTATAAGCACCCATACCACCTACCTGATTAACCCACATAACTCTTGAGCCATAGATTTCATGCTCTAATGTGTCACACGGCTCATCAGTTAACCCTTTTAATCACGAATTACGTCAGAGAATTTTCACCGCCCAAGCCCTATACTTACTGATGAGTCGATCTCTCGTATAATAGGGCTGGTGCACACTTTTGCTAAAGGCGATTTAATAGTCGATTCTGTTGTAAAATCCTCGAAAAATAACGGTGGCAGCACTAAGAACTTCCGAAATTCACTCCTAAACTCAATAAACGCTTTTATTTGCTCGAGCGTAATGGTGGTTGAGGGCAGTTATAATGGGAGATTTCTATCTTAATTTCGTCACTTTCTCTTTGCTGACAAGGATGATTCACAGAGTAGTTTAGTCATTAGAGTAATGATCCACATTTGATGAATGGTTCCGTGACATTTACTATGACATCGGTGTCAAATGAAAGTCGTCTCTCATTGGTCACTTCTTGATGGAGTTACAGTATTGTTAGATGGGAATCTCTTTTTATTACTGCCCTCAGCCACCATTACGCTCGCTTAAATAAAAGCGTTTTTTGAGTTTAGGAGTGGATTTCGGAAGTTTTTAGTGCTGTCATCGTTATTTTTCGAGGTTGTCACACCAGAATCGACTGTTAAATCGCTCATAGTAAAAGTGTGCTACAGCCCCATTTCGTGTCGATGTCATTTTTTTTTTTTTTTTTTTTTTTTTTTTTTTTTTTTAAATTCCAATAAGACTGCATGCTAAACATGACATTATGGGGATTGGTGACCAAAAGGGTTGACGCGGGTTATAAAGTAAATATGGCTCGTATGTACAACGAGCCCCCCCGTTTACCGATGGCGAACGTTGAACAAAATGTATCTATATTGGCCCTAACCCTCCATCTTCCCAACCAAGGTTTTACAGACCGCAGAAATGAGGCTTTTGCACGGTGCACGCTTTTGCCACGAAAAATGTAACCCTTTATGCACCAAGAGTATACTCGTTTTTTTCCTCCAGGCTATTTCACATTGTTTCAGTCTTCATTCCAGATAAACGCGACTATCGATGAAAGCACTTAAAAGATAAGGTTGCTTTGAGCGCCTTCAGTGTATCGTATAGGCAATTCCAACTCCCTCAAGTACGAACAGTTAACTACCTTCCTTTTATAAAAGGAAGTGAGGCTTTCTTTTAAACTAACCTGGCCCTTAGAGGGTTAAGGATCAATTCAGAGGTAATTTCATACGACCATTCTATGACACCTGTGTCGCAGTTCCATTTATGAATCATCTCTCTGTTCGCTACAGTAACTCTGTGAACCTTCCTTCCCAGTTTATAGCAAGAGTGACAAAAATCAAGATGGAATCTCCCATTATTAGTGCCCAACACCGTCACTTTCCGCTCGCGCATTTAAAAGCATTTTATGAGTTTAGGAGTGAATTTCGTAAGTGTTTAATGCTATCATCGTTGTTTTTGTAGGTTTTTACCGGTGACTCGACCCTTAACTCGCTTGTAGCAAAAGCTTCCAGCAGCTCCTTTCCTCTTTTTTTTTTTTTTTTTTTTTTTTTTAATAGAAAAAGAAGAAAATTAAGACCAGCAGGAAAAATTTTAAATGGGTTGTGCCCCTCACACCATTTTTTTATTTTATTTTTATTTCCTCTTTTTAGGTTGTATGGAAAGTTTTGAACATTTTTTTTTACCGAATAATTAATTTAATTTACGCCCAAAGTAGCTGCGCTACGATCTTAAAACGATCGGCTTAGAGAACAAATTAATGACCAACTGACTCAAAGCATCAGCGTGCGACCTGTCAACACTGGACCGAGGTTGAACCGCACGCGGCAGCAGCGTCAGAAGTGATCGGCATGGCGCCCATGCCCGCGGGCCTGACTTCCAAAGTGATCACTGATCACACTAATCAGACCCTGAGAAACTGCACGAGTGCTCAGCTCAGAGCACGCGCTCGCGATAAATTGGTGTCTTGCACCCTCTTGCACTGCACCGCCAACACCGAAAAGAATGGTCGAATATGAAAATTGCAACCTTAGCCCGGTTTTGCAATCGAGGCGCGTACCTACCTTGTAGATCGTTGAACTGACCGCTCGGAAGAGATCTTTATATCGGCGAGAAATCATTCCGAACTCGAAGACGTATAGACTGTTAACTATACATGCATAGGCAGATCCAGCAATGGGTCTGTTGCATACTTTTGCTACAACGATTAAGAGTGTTTAACCTGATGTAAAATCGCCTGAAAAGTCAATGGGCGGCATCAGAAAGTCATAAAACGCAATAATAAATTTACAAGAGGCGTTTAATGAAATCCAAGATGGCTGAGAAATATCAAGCAATTTGTATGCATGCACCACGAACATCCAAGGATGGCCAACTTTGCCAACTTCACTGGAGGTAGAGGTTATGTGTTTGTTTACGTTGTGATTGGTTGTGATCGACATTATTGTGAGGTTGGCTATCCTTGAATGTTCGTGGGGCATGGCTACAAATTGCTCAATATTTCTCCGCCATCTTTAATTTCATTGAACGCCTCTTGTGAGTTTATTATTGCATTTTATGACTTTCTGATGCCACCAATGGACTTTTCAGGCAATTTTACATTAGATTAATCGCTCTCAATCGTTGTAGCAAAAGTTTGCAACAGACCCTTTTGGCAACTGTGCATTCTCCCCATTTAAATGGATGAGAAACAACCAATTAGAAATGGGGCCACAACCCCCTCAAGAATCGATTGTATCTCATACATTCAAATGGACAGAATCAACTGCAGTTTCCAAACTGCTGGCTCCGCCCATGACTATATGTTGTGTAGGTCTGTTCTACTTTGAAAATAGAGACTCTAGACTACTTTGATCTTTGTCAACCGACTAAAATAAGTGTGTTAAAAAACGTGGATACCATTTCCAATGGATAAATTTACGAAAGTGAGCGAGATGGAGCGCGCAATCGTTCCAATCCAATTTTGATCGTGACGTTATCAATAGAGAACGGTTAGTTCCGATAGAATTTTGTTTCGATACGACGACACGGATGTGCAGTCAAGAAAAAAAAAAAAAAAAGTCAGGCTACTTTTTAGATTTTTTTCTAGGTAGGCCACAAGCAATGCTTAAATTCATTGAAATGAGTATCGCGGGTTGCCTACATTCAGGAGTCGTCTGACATTCTTTTTGTCCGTGACCAGTGGCGGCTTGTGGAATTCGGCAACACCGTTTTCCCTCCATTTGACTCCATGTAAAACAATCGATTACAGGCGAAGCGCTGCTTCACTATCGAATCGATTATTTGCATTAAATCAAATGGTGGAAAAACATTGTTGCCAAATCGCATGAGCCGCCGCTGTCTGTGACTCCACTTACTGAAGTAGCAAGTATACCTACTCATGTGTTCGCATTGTCCGAGACGAGTCCATTCCGAAGATCCTTTAATTGTTTAACGGATATCAATATTCAATACTCCTCTCCACCCCCCCCCCGAATGAACGCGCATGGCTTTAATTTCGCACTTAGGTTATAATAATTCTATGCCATTATTGCCCACTTACGTTTATCGATCTAGTGCGGAAGTAAATGTGTACTTATTGTACTTACAAGCACGTGTGTACTTATACAGTTACCTATTTACGTATAAAATTTAAGCGATTGCTGGATTGCACGAAACATGGGGCTTGCTTTTCCCGAGAAGTGATCATAAGGATATTAGTGTGACTTCTAGTTAAGAGCAGACGCAGTGTTTTACAAATCCCTTTTTATTCCAGTTACCGCCACAATGAAATAATATGATCAGAAAAACAGCAATCTCTGCCCTCTCTCTGATATTCGCATACTCAATGATCGTTATCAGAGCTTCCTTGTGTTTCCTTTAGCAAGTTCAACAAAAAACAACCGTAAACTCGCAGTGATAGATTTAAATAACAATAATTAGTCAAAGGGTCATTTTAATTGTCATGGTGGAATGACAGTATAGCCATTCTTTTAGGAGTTTTAGGTCATTCCACCTTTTCTAACTCTTAAAAGCTTAACGAAAGACCCATGTATCTGGCTACTTTAGAGGTTTTTATGGTGCAATTTCTATGTAATTTTTCGGTGTCCGTTCAAAGTCATCCTGTCACATTGGATTTTACGAATTTGCAGATAATAGTGTTTTACAGTGACGTCTCGTGCTATTTGGCAACCATGTTTTTGCTATTAGAACCTAAGCAACCGATTTCTTATGGACTCATTGTCAGTGATTCCCCCGAAGATCGATTATTTTACGCAGGTTTGATTAGTGAGGGCCCATTGTTGCCACATCGCCCAAGCCGCCATGCACCGTTGGTTTTTTTGTGCGTTACAGTCATAAACAGAATTGAAATGTGTAATCTGTCGATCAATCAATTGAAACATCGATGAATTAAAAGAAGAAGAAAAAAATTAAATATACGCAAAACGGTAGCTCTAACGTCCAGTGTTGATTGGACAATGCAGTGTTGCAACAGCAATAAGGAAAATCGTCATAAATATTACGTTTGAACAATCTAGCGTCGTAAAATTCCCAGGAATTTTGTAGGAAAGGAGAATTCTTAAGAAATGACTCGAAGAGTTTTCTCGCGGATGGAATTCCTGCGACATACGTACTCTTGTACGGTGATTATGGGGGCATCTTCGTTTAGTGTGAGTTCTTGCCAGTGGCGTCGCGTGCCATCTGGCAACAATGCAACTGCTCCATTTAAACTCATTAAATATATCGAATTTTCCTTGTGCACTGTGCACCCCCTGAATTCGATCTTTTACATGAGTTTAAATGGATAGAATACATCGTTGCCAAATTGCACGCGACGCCACTGGTTCTTGCCTCTTTGAATCTCTGACACCTGCCAATTCGTTGAGTCGAATACACATTTTTTGGCAATAAAAAAAAATCAATGTTGCCACCAAAATGTTTTTTCGAATCAAAACACTGGATATATTTTATAAGTTTTTCCCCCTTCTTTTTTTCTTCGGTGTTTCCGGATATTTGAGGACAGTTTTCTGTGCCAGTGTCACCAGATTGAGGATAAAAAGCCGTATCGTCCCCATTTAAATCAATGTAAAGCGTAAAGCTTTTTCACCCCAACATAGGCGTAGCGTATCAGGGGCTGGGGGGGCTATAGGCCCCCGCTTTTTTTTGGGTTACTACGCTTACTAAATAAACCCTCTTAAATCAGCTATAGTAGCTAGAATTGTTTTTGTTTTCCGACTTTGAGCATCGTCGATTTTTGACCACCTAGGATTTGATGCGGGACCAGACCATTGTGCATCGCTGCGCTGTAAATTCAGAAACACGTGTAGATTCACAATGCCTTAAGACTTCTCGAGAAAGGTTCTGCCATTCAAATAAAACTCAAGGAAGACTTTGCACGAATTTCCAATTCAGAGACGCTTTGAGAATTAAGGCACGTGCGATTGTATATCTCTCAACTAGAGTTTGACACAAGATTAATTTAATCGGGGAATTCCAAAGTATAGCTCTCCGTTCGCTACCTCGAGCCGTCCCTCGGGTTTCCGTGGAACCAGAGCTGCCGTTTTGCGTATAATCAATAGCATTTTTGAATTCACCGATGATTCCACCCAGTGGCGTACGCAGGATTTTTCTTGGGAGGGGCTCACACTGATGAGCGTTTGACTGAAAATTGTTCCCCTCTTCCCCTCCACCCTCAAAAATCGGAGGTCTGGGGGGGCTTTAGCCCCATTAGCCCCCCCCCCCCCCCCTGCGTACGCCACTGTCCACCAATTGAGAAAAGATTACACAGTTCAGTTCAGTGTATGACTGTACTGCACGAAAATACTCTGATCTGTAATCTTTCCTCAATCGGTGCAATAGCCGTTTTATTATTAAAATATCCGCAAGTTTTTTTTTAAAGTCATCGACGACTCCACCGGTTGAGAAAAGATTGCAGATAGCATAGTATTTTATTGCAGTACAGTCATTCACTAAACTGAACTGTGTAGTCTTTTCTCAACCGGTGGAATCATCGGTGAATTGAAAAATCCCATTGAGTATACGTAAAACGGCAGCACTGCGTGGAACTCTCAAGTTTTCAACAATTATTTTACTAACCAGCAATAAACTGCAGTTTTTTTTCCACCCCTATGCCGACTTGACTCGCGTCAATAGAGTTCTGTTTCTGTCTAGTGTGCCGATTCCCAACCGGTGGTCCGCGGACCCCCTGGTGGTCCACGGACCGAGTTTTGGTGGTCCGCGAAGACCTTTCCAAATTTTTCCAATTTTTTTTCGTCCGAACGTGGCAACGTTGAATTTGTGACTAATATTTATTTTATGTAGCAGGAAAAATAAAATTTTGTCGTTGCTAGGGAAGTAAGTAATCATTTGAACGAGAGTCATAACGTAAATAATGTGTATAAGTTGATAAGTGACAGAGAAGTCACAGCCGCAACGCTCCCACTAAGGCAGGTTAGTTTTTATTTTCCCCTCCATTGTCCGGAAAAAAAAAAAAAAAAAAAAAAAAAAAAAAAAAAAAAAAAAAAAAAAAAAAAGGTAATCTACTTTTCGTTTTTCAAGTGGTGGTCCGCGGCCTCCACCAATCACCTGATTGGTGGTCCGCGGGCTCCACCGATCGTCCGATTGGTGGTCCACGACCGAAAAAGGTTGGGAACCGCTGGTCTAGTGAATCATAGTGAATTTTGGTCGAAATTTCGTAAATGCATCCTTAAAATAACTCGACTCCCACGAGCATGCGGTCACCCGCGTTGCAGTCTCGCGGTCGATTTTGATGAAAAGCGCCTTCAAAAATGGCGCTATGATTAACCGCAACACAGAGAGACTTCAACGAGTGGCGAGAAAGGAGCGACGCTCGGCCATGCATGGCCCAGTTGCTCAGTACTAGTGATGGAGCCGGGATTCGACCGAATCCTCGTGAAGATTCGAATTCGGTTTCGGTTCGCTGAAATCACGACTTCAAATCCGAATCCCGAATCCGATCGAGATTTCAAAAAGTCGCGTAAATAAATACGCACGCGCGCTTATCCTCCGCGTAAGGCGGGATTACCCGCGCACGTGTCCTTCGCGTATGGACAGTATGACCCGCGGGTGTATTTCGGGAGTGCATCCGACCGAAAAACGGACCATCGAACTCCCATAACTCTGAGACCACGCGACCGAAATATCGGTCCCTCCGAACCCTCCGAGAAAATGGCTTCATTCTACGGTTTTTCTGTTTCCGTCCATTCCGCTTGGAATTTGCAAATTACTGCTCTCCAGAAATGGTTCTCTATAATTTTGACTCAAATTAACTGACTGCACATGAGATATGATGGTAAATGAATTAGTCAATGAGTTACCAGATCAAAACTGTTTTTATAATCACTTTTTGGTTATATACTTTACCAAGAACCTAAATCCAAGCCTGAAAAAACGTATGCTTTTTGATGATTTTACATAGAAAAGTAAATAGAGGGGCTGTAAAGTGAATAATTTGGAAATACTGCAAATTATGAAGATTCGCGATGATTCAGGATTCGGATTCGAAGATTCGGGTGTTATAATCTAGGATTCGGATTCGAAGATTCGGGTGTTATAATCTAGGATTCGGATTCGAAGATTCGGGTGTTATAATCTAGGATTCGGATTCGAAGATTCGGGTGTTATAATCTAGGATTCGGATTCGAAGATTCGGGTGTTATAATCTAGGATTCGGATTCGAAGATTCGGGTGTTATAATCTAGGATTCGGATTCGAAGATTCGGGTGTTATAATCTAGGATTCGGATTCGGATTCGGGTTCGGCAAAATTTTGGATTCGACCCATCACTACATCATACCTATTTTGTCTCTGATCACAAACATACGGCAGTTCGAATAATTGTAAATGTTCCTATATTTCATTATATGTATCAGTGTTGCCGCATTTTTGGCGGGAATATAATTAAAAAAAAAAAAAAAAAAAAAAAAAAAAAAAAAGACATTGAGTTGAATGGGAAAATAAGTATAATTAGGTTATGTGAGAATATGCGTTTTTTAGTGTGATATAGTATTTATGGGCGGACCGTGTACAATTTTGCAGGTGGGACAGAATGATGTGGTGGTACGACCCTTATTTTATCATAAGGGTCATAATTTATCATAATTTTCCCATACATAAAGTGTTTGGTTTTAAACATCAACATTCCATTGCTATGTTTTCATGGTTGTGCAGCTTTTACGATTTACGTGTTTTTATGAATTTAAGATAACGAATGGGGCAGTTGCAAGCCTGCAAGGGTCTGAAATGTTGTGTTTTTAATAGAGAAAATGAAGTTACTTGATGAGCTGAGATCAAAGATGCCTTTGGTTTCTAATTAAGTCCCATTTTTCCGGAGATGAGATTTCGGTCCAAAATACATTGTTTTAAATGGGAATTCTGAGTAGTGACGTCACTACGCACACGATTTTTTACAACCTTACACGTGTGTTTCTCCAAAACCGGGACACTTGGGAAAAAACCGAAGGCACACTTGTTCTCAGCTCATCAAGTACTACCATTTTCTTTATAAAAAACAGCAAATCAGACCCTTGCAACTACCCCATTTTACGAACTTTTACAACAAATTTGCTAAATCGTTGTTATTTCTACCAAGAGAATGTCTTGTAAAATTGCAAGCAGTGTAATTTTTGAATAATAAAGAAAACGTTGCAATAGATATTGGTGGTTTTGAAACCAAACGCTTCTCATAATTTCAGTTTCCCCGGCTCATCGCACTTATTGTCTGGGATCGGAAAAAATTGTCCAAATTGTCTGAGATCGAAAAAAATCGGCCAAAAATCAGTGGAGAAAAATCATCAAAAATCATAGTTTTTGACAGTATAAGGTCATTTTAAAACTTTCCATAGTGACATTTCTAGGTTTAAATTACTTGTTAAAATTGTTCTCTGTGATTAAAATTGGTGTTGAAAGTTTATAACTGATGAATTGATGAAAAACTTACTTTCTAATTTTTGCCCACTTTCAGTGGCGGCTCATGATATGCGATATATCGATGTCTACTCCATTTAAAACTGTAGAAAAGTATCGATCGTCAGGGGGTGCAATTGAACCCCCGAGAAATCGATACTTTTCTATAGTTTTAAATGGAGTGGACTCGATACGTTGCATTTCACGAGCCGCCACTGGCCACTTTTGACGATCTCAGATCTCTATGCACTTGTCAGATGAATTCTACAACTCCCTTTCTGATTCTATAAAATTATTGAAATTGAATTGTTGCTAATTTAGTGATCTAGTGATTTTACCCACCTGGAATAAAGCTGATTCACAAAGTACGGGTGTCCAATCTTGACGCTGTATTTTATCGTATCCTTGACGAGCGCTAAAAGTTGTCGGTGATTCTCGGGACCTTTCCTCAGATCGAAATCGAAAAGTTTCTCCAATTCCTCCGGATGGTGCCAGTTCAGGACGCGGGCCTCTTTTTTCGACGAATCAAAAACCCCGTTCTGGATCAGAATTTCAACGGCCTCTCGGATGAAAGCTTCTTGACTCGGATTTACCCAACTCCGAAAATTCTCCTCCAAATTAGAATCAGAAGTCGGTGTGGAGACAGGCAAAGGAGCCTTCGTCATAGCTAAACGGCTCTTTGAAAATTCCGCGCCGAAACTACGCCGTGCGTTTATTTTTCCCGCCGAAAATCTTGAGTCCGGTTCCGATTCTGTGTCCGAACCGGAAGTGGGTACCGGAGAAGACGACAAACCGAATCGCTCGAACGAACTTTTCACTATATCTGTTGCTGGCATCTTTTCTTATTTTCCAAATTAAGCGCCGTTCTTAATTATTTTCAAACGTAGGAAATAAACGCAAAACTCTATAATCTTTGCACGAATCAAATCTCGATCGATTAATACTTTGATTGCGATGACGTCTGAGAATCAACTTTATTTTTTAAGGATTTTTTTTTCACGGGTATGCGCGTTTTTTTTTCGGAATTTGGTGTTTGGATTTTCACTGGACAGAGGGTCGACAAATTTTTTTTCTTGGATAATTTTTTTATTTTTTAATTATTAATTTTTTTTTCACTGCGATAAGCGTTTTAAAGATAGTTATTTTTTTTAAGCGGTAGGCGCGTTTTATTATTGACACGAGTCAGGAAAACGGTGGAAAATCGATGCAATTTTTTTTTTTTTTTTTTTTTTTTTTTTTTTTTTTTAGCGATGCCCGACTATTTTCATCCGTCTGCCGCGACAAGTGATTTTTGGCGAACTCCTCCGTCACGCGTGGACACTCCGAACGACAATGGTTCGGAATCGAGGCTCGTCAATCCCTCTTATAACCTTCGGTCGTTGGTAACGAGGAGTGTATTCCTGTCAGTGTCTCTGTGTGCGTTCGTGTAAGTTGTGGTTGTGTGAGTGTAATGATTGTCCGAGTTGGTGTGAGTCTCTTCTCTGCGACGTCGTATCGACTATCGTATGGTTTCTTTGCAGAGTGTTGGACTCGGATCATCGCACAATGAACTAGAACTTAAAATTTTTCTGACGTGTTGCTATTCAGAGGGACCAAGTTAAGTAGGCTAATTTTTAACTCTTGTGTGTCCAAGGCAGTGTTGCCAGATCGAGGGTAAAAAGCCGTATCGTCCCCATTTAAGTCAATGTAAAGCGTACGGCTTTTTCACCCCAATCTGGCAACACTGGTCCAAGGTATGGTACTATGACTTTCAAAAGAAAGCACCCTAGTTGATATTCTTGCTTTTAAATTTGTTCTTTATTTTCGATGAAACTTTCGATTTTTCAATGTACTTTAAAAGGCGCGCTCTGATTAGTTCTTAAACACTGGAAAGCCACTAAATTGTTTAAAGATCATAGTACATATTCTGATAACCAAAGGGATTGTATATTCACCCCAGCATGGGCGTAGCTATACAATGGGGTCATGGGGGTGCCTAGCCACCTCCAAAAAATCCGATGTTGAAGGGGAAAAAACAGTAATGATTTATAAGAAGAAAAAAAATATATAAAACTAACGTCGAAATAAAAAAAATATGAAGGCATTATTCCATGTTTTGCGATGCATATCTCTTTGACCGTACGAGTTGCTAAAAATGAAATTGTATGGTTGGTTTTTCTAATTTGATCGGTTTTTTTGTTTGTTTGTTTGTTTGTTTGTTTGTTTGTTTGTTTGTTTGTTTGTTTGTTTGTTTGTTTGTTTGTTTGTTTTTCCTATGGCAAAGGAACATCAAATTCTACTTTACGAAGTGGAGATTGCCCAAAATCACATCTGAGGGTGGCTAAAGTTGCAGAATATTCCAAGGGACCCCTGATGTCTCCCCATGACCGTTCAGTAGAGTTACCGAACTTTGACCCCCCTGAAAATGTTTGTAGCTACGCCCATGCACCCCAACTTAAAACCATTGCTGGCGGTTTATTTTTGAATATTTTTTTTTTTTTTTACAAATCTTGTTCAGTATTCTCTGCGAAACTGCAGAGTGTATTTTTTTTTTTTTTTTCAAATTGTTTCATTTTTAATTGTTTGGCGAGGAAATTTCCAAAAAAGTACCGAATTCAAATATTCCAAAAAACTGTAACAAACGTTCCTTTGATTTCTTCGAGTTTTGAAACTTATCTGTAAATGAATCCAAAAAAATTAACGTCGTCAGGAGGGGGGGTCTGCTTTCCTCCCCCCCCCCATTTTCCTCTTCTTTTTTCAATCTTACCCTGTAGTCTCACTATCAAGTTACTTTAACTAAGAAAAAGAATCCGCTCCCTCCCTCAAATCAAGTTAGTAGTTAAATATTCCTACACTGCGGTGTCGTTTTTGCATACACTAAGAATTGAAGGAGCTTGACCAGGTATTCTTTGAAATGTATTCTTATATTTTCTTTCTCTCTCTCTCTCTCTTTGCCCATTTGAACGCATGAGTTAGAAAATGACAGTCTAGGGGAACTGAGGCAGTCATGTTACTTTCGCCCTCGGCTCTATCCTTTTCTTACATATGCGTTTAAATGCCAGCGGGCCGATCTTTGAATTCATTAGATAAAGCCGATCGACTGGATAAATGGGAGGCTGCTATTGGTCCTTTTAAATCGTATATCAAAAAGAAAGAGCTATTTAACCAAGTATCCCTCTGCTACATTCAATAAGCTATCGGATGCTTGAAACAAGCCGATAAAAGCTGATAGTTTATCGGATGGAGCGGAGGGATACTCGGTTAAATACAGTGGGGTAGCGTGCAATTTGGCAACGTTGCAATTCCTCCATTTAAATCAGGGACTTGAACCGAACCGAACCGTGAACCGAAAACCGCTCCGAACCGCGAATTTTCTGAACCGTGAAACGAACCGCGAACCGTTTTTTCTAAAGTTGTTGAACCTCGAACCGAACCTGGAACCAACTTCTAAAATTCCGGTTCGAACCGGTTCATCGAAAATGAAAGGCGGTTCGAACCGGTTCATCATTAATGAAAGATAAAACATCTACTACGGGTAAAAATTGACGAAGCAAAGGTATTTCAATGTTTTTCGAAAAAAAAATTGCCCTTTCCATCTAACTATCACTATTGGCGACACTTACAAAGTGTACATAATTCCGCCTGGTAAAGTGTGATATATTCCACGGTGATGATAATTTTTTCCCCCGTAATTTTTTCCCCTCCCTCGTACGGAGTTGCGATGACAAATCACTGCGGTTTAACTTTTTATCCTACACATATGCTCCGAAGCCCCTAGCCGGCCTGGCGACGTGCAATTCCCGTTATCGTGAAAGAGTTGTTAAAATAATTTCAGAAAAGATAGAATCTATTATTATTCTTTTAATTACATGAAAAATGTCATTTTTTAAGAAGTCTATTGTTTGCTTCTGGTTCCCTTTATTATCCAAATCACTTCTATATTATTATTAGTCAGGCAATATTTTAAATCATTTCATAGGTTATTCTATTTACTATCTAGGAAAATTGCGTGTCAATGAGAAAATGCCAAAACAAAGCGCATCATTGGAACTGAACCGGTTCAAGACTCCGGTTCACAACTCCGGTTCGAACCGGTTCGGCTTGAACCGGTTCGAACCGGTTCGGCTTGAACCGGTTCGAACCGGTTTGCACTTCTGTGAACCGGTCGGAACTGAACCTAAAGTCATCGCGAACCGGTTTCGAACCGCGAACCGGGTTTTTATGAAGGCTTGAACCGTGAACCGAACCGAACCGATATTTTCTTAGCGGTTCAAGTCCCTGATTTAAATCCATGAAAAAGATCGAACGTTTAGGTGTTCGACGAACGCCTTTGCATTCGACCTTTTACATGGGTTTAAATGGACACAGTATAACGTTGCGGACAGCACCCATAAGCGCAAAAATCCGAAAACTAGAACCCAAAAGCGCAAAAAGGATCTCGAGAAATATGCCTAAAAGCGCAAATGCTAATATGAAAAGACGTGACCCAAAACCACAAAGATAATTAAATTGCTAATTCTTACCTAATGCACTGGCAACGCTGTATATTTGCAACCCACTTCTTTTAGATAACTTTAAAGTACTTGCTTAAATTTGTTCTCTTCCTTGGAATTTGATTTTGGTGGTTTAAAAGCTGACTTTAGCTTGATATATGTAAGTTTCTGCTTTAGGTTTATCCATAAAATGTCGCTAAAATTTGGTATTCGGCGTATTTTTAGGTGTAAAATTCAATGAAACTAGTGAAATAATTGTCTTATAAGTCCAAGTCTACTTTTCAGAAAATTTCATGTTCAAGAGTGTCAGAAAAGTAGACTTGGCAGAAAAAGTAGAATTCAACAATTATTTCATGAGTTTCAAAGAATTTTACACCTAAAAATACGCCTAACATCAAATTTTAGCAACATTTTATGGATAAACCTAGCCACGGTTTACAAAAAACCCAAGTTTTCCAAACTTTGAAAAATCGTAGCTCCGAAGGCCGAAGGGAAGCATTTTAAGGCCCATATTTAGAGGAAAAAATAGTATTATTTTGACTTCAATAATCGGCTCCAGATCGAAGTTCCCGACGTTAAACCTAAAACACCCTGTTTACAAGTATTTTTGTTTCAACTTTGTCTTTGTCTCTGCATGTCTCACTAAAATTCTACGATTTTGCATTCCGCATTTACTCACTAGAGTTAGCACGGTTGCCAAATCAAACATTATTTTTTAATAGCACTATGACTGAAAACGTCCTCAGTAAAATGCACCCATTAACGCAAATTTGCCTTGCCCAGAACATACCCATATGCGCAAAAGAGTATTTTGCGCATTTGGGGATTTGCGCTTTTGGGATTTGCGCATTTGGGCATTTACCAACGTTGCCAAATTTCACGCTACGCCATGCGCCACTGGTTAAATAGCTCTTTCGTTTTGATATACTCTTTAAAAGGACTAATAGCAGCCCCACTCATTTATCCAGTCTACCAGCTTTATCTGATGAATTCAAAGATCGGCCCGCAGACTAAGAGAGAGAAGTGCAAATTCTGCCTCTGACTGACTTTTCACAAAATTCGACGCTCTACTCATCTATAGCAAAAGTTTGTCACAGCCCCTTTTGCTCAGCCGTAACCATGAATTTGTCTTTCTCTCTCTTTGCCTATATTTGAACACATGTGTTAGAACAGGATGGAGATAGGGACTATCACGTGACTTAAACCCCTATTTCTGTCCTTTTCTAACTCGTGCTGTCAAATGGGCGAAAAGAGAGAGAGAGAGAGAGAGAGAGAGAGAGAGAGAGAGAGAGAGAGAGAGAGAGAGAGAGAGAGAGAGAGAGAGAGAGAGAGAGAGAGAGAAGAGAGAGAGAGAAAGAGAATAAGTCATATGGTTACGGCTATGTCCGTTTGATTTTATCGTCAACGTGACCGCTCCGCGCAAGGCGACATCTCACAATCAGTGGCGTTTACCTCACAATCTGACAAATCTGGGAGGTTCCATTTTTTGTTATCATTTTCAACATCCCCAGGAATTTGTCTATTTAATTGATTCATTCATTCATTTTTATTCGTTTTCCTCATTCGTTCATTTATTTTTTATTCAATTTCATCCGGTTTTTCCTTAAAATTTATACTTTAACTATGGGTATGCGTACAAACTATAATCTAGAAGGTTTCATTGTTTATTTATTTATTTTTTTATTTTTTTATTTTTTTTTTATTTTTTTTTTACTTATTTTTTTTTTCAACAACCTATTTATTTATTCAGTTATTACTTCATTGATTAATTCCCCTACCAACGTATTTTAACTTTAAGTTCACAGTATGAATTAATTATCACGGGTAATGGTTTTTACCCAGGCTAGGTCGTGCGCATTTCGCACAACGCTGCAAGATTTGGCGGGAAATTTAAAAATTGTACGTTTTGTTAAATGGGCAAATGCGTATTATAGTTAACGCAGAACGGTGACCCTGGTGCCCAGCGCAGCGTTGCATTGCTGTCAGCTCTGACAGAAAATCCGATAATGGTGATAATGTTACGTTGAGTTTAATAGAGAAAAATGAGGAAGTATCCTGTAATTTGGCAACGCTCATTTCGCAATGGACATTTGTCGAGAAATTTGGCGGGAAATTACAAATTTTTACAACTTTACTACCAAATGATGCGATAAATCCGAAATTTTTGCATTGATGAATGAAACACAAATATTGGGAAGTATCCTGTGATTTTGCAACGCTGATTTCGCATCTGCAACAAGTCAAAAAATTTGGCGGCAAAGTTGGCAGGAAATTCAATATTGTTACAACTTATTTACCAAATGCTGCAAAAAATCCGACATTTTTACATTAATGAATGAAACAATAGTATAGGGAAGTATCCTGTGATTTTGCAACGCTCATTTCGCATCTGCAAGTCAAAATATTTGGCGACAAAGGCGGGAAATTCAAAATTATTTCAACTTTATTACCAAATGATACGAAAAAATCCGAAATTTTTACATTGATGAATCTGCAACGAGTTAAAGTTTTTGGCGGGAAATTCAAAAATTTTACTTTGAATTAAAGAGACAAATTCGTTTATTTCTACCCAAAACAGCAGCCCTGCATACAGAGAGATTGCCAGATTTCACGGAAAATCCGATAATTTTACATCCTGAAGTTGAAATAAAATCCCGTGATTTGGCAACACTCGTTTCGCAACGGCCGTTCGGTCTCAGGAACGAGTCGAAATTATATGGATGAATACCTATGTATCTGAGACTGTGAGACACTCTGTCGCCGACATAATACGTATATATAGTAAATAATGGGTTAGTAAAGAACGTATATAGTAAATAATAAAATGGATTGTGGTTGTGGTTATATGCGAGTGTCATTTTGCAGTCGCGTCGATATTGTTCCTCCCCCCTCCCCCCGTCCATTTTTTCCGCATGGTCTGGACGAGGAAATCGATTTTCCGGTGACTCACGGACGAAGTGATAATCGTGAGCCATCCCAGTTGCCGGCTGTTTGATTTTTTTTTTTTTTTTTTTTTTTTTTTTTTAAAGAAAAAATTAATCATTTTGTAAAACGGCGGATTAAAAAGTTCGGTATACTCACCAGAGACTAGCGCGCATGGATTATCAATGGGGCTCTTGCAAACTTTTGCTATAAGCAAATAAATAGTCTAATCTTATGTAAAGACCAGCAAAAATCACGAAAATCACACAGCAGTGTGAGAAAGCAGTGCAGTGTGTTCTCATGAGAAAGTCTAAAATTCAGTATTAAACTCACATAAATACTATAACGGCAAGATGGTAATGGCGGTTCGACGCAGGTATAATGGGAGATTCCTGTCTATTATGTCACTTTCTCTACGGAAACACAGAGATATGTCTCAATTTAGATATAGGAATCTCCCATGATACCTGCGTCTCTCCGCAATTAAACCCGATTCTGAGAGTGAATTTCGTGATTTTTCAGTGTACTCATAGTCATTTTTACAGGTTTTTATCATGCAAGAATCAACTCTTCAATCCCCTATAGCAAAAGTTTGCAAGAGCTTTATTAGTAAAGATAGTTTATAATTTCAGTCGAAACGCTTCTTTCACACTGTCTTCTTTTATCTTAAGTCGGTGCGCAGTGCCTCACCTTGAAACAATTTTTCTCCTTTCACGGAAAAAAAGACTGGTACAATTTACCATCTGCAAAGCTGATTTTGGACAGTGGCGTCGCGTGCCATCATGCAACAATAAAACTGCTCCATTTAAACTCATTGAACATATCGAATTTTCTTTGTGCACTGTGCACCCCTTGAATTTGATCTTTCACATGAGTTTAAATGGATAGAATACATTGTTGCCAAATTGCACGCGACGCCACTGATTTTGGAGTCTGCTATCAAGTATGGTCAATTTTACCACCATATGGTAAATTCAACGTACCTTGTGATGAAATATACTAACAGTTTATCTTAATTTACCACAAGGTACGCTGCATTTACCATATGATGCTAAAGTTTACCATGTTTGATAGCAGACTCCGAAAGCAGCTATGCAGATGGGAAATTCTACCAGTCTTTGTTTCGTGTGATAGCTATGATCCTAAAATTGTCTACGTTTTCCGGGTTTCTACCTGTACAGGCTTTCCTGAACATTTTTGTAATTGAAGATGAAGATGTGCCCTACTATCTGACTCAAGTCTTTGTTTTTAATTCTCTAAAAAGATATTAAAAAAAAAAAAAAAAAAAGTTTTGGTTCTTATTCTATACTTTAGACGTTTCATAATTAATAGAATAAGAATTTTATAAGAGCACCCTCATGACAGATGATAGAGTATTAAATTCTGATCATTTTGTTACAAACCTGAAGTTTCTAGCTATACTAGAACTTAAGTTACAGTATGTAGTAGTTATAAAAGTCTGATGGAAACTGCACTTTTCAGAAAGGAGAGCGCGGCGCTGTCGGACTGACCTGTTTTGACGGGCCTTGATTGTAACTTGAATCTCTGTATATTAAAGAGGCTTGCCATACGAGGTATGACTTCTGATTGGCTGTTGGATTTTAGGCTGTCACAGAGTTCAAAGAGGCGTTTTCTCTGTGCTTTTTTCCTCAAGATGGCCGTTGGAACGCCTCTTTCGAGAAGGCGTATTTCAAAATTAACATTTTCGGGCTTTAAGACTTTAATTAGGTTTAAAAACATCGGTCGAGCTGTTTTAAACTTCCTTACATACATTCTTCGCATTAAAATTTGATTTATTCGGAGAAGTAACGACCGCCATACCTTGACTACATAAGTGCCGTGTACAAGAACGCATCTTTGAGCCACTTCTTCAATTCTAACTTCGATAGTGTGAGAAAGTATTGCGATGGCGCAGAGATTTTCAAGGTATTTTGTCTCGAAAGTTTGCCTCTCCCGACAAATTCAATCCTGATAAATACGAAATAAATGCCTCTCATGGTGCCTAATACTATCCTAGAAAACATCTTGTAATGGCTTTTCAATATTTGTCAACCCAATCAGTGAGTGAGCTGATGCCAGAGATGTTTTTGTTTTTCATTTTGGACAAGCGCGGTTGCTAAGAAACTCCGCTTTATTCAAATCAGTTTTAATACACGTATTTAAATGGGGCTCGGTGTCTTCATAAGACACCTCATTTTCGGAACTTCAAACCAATTTCGTTCGGCTTTCCAGTGCTCAAATTTAAAAAAGAAAAAATACGGGGTCCTTAATTTTTCGCCTACTTTCATACAATTAATTTTAAAAAGATTGTGAAATAGGTCCATTTTGATAAAATTTAGAAAGGGGGGGGGTCTGAGGGTGCCCCCCAGAATTCTTAAGTGGAGCCTGAGGGTCTCCCCAAGAATTCTTAAGAGGGGTCTGGGGGTCTCCCCCCAGTAAAATATGGTTTGATAAAGTGTTCTGAGGTTATATTCTCTACAGTGCCCCCCAGAATTCTTAAGTGGAGCCTGAGGGTCTCCCCAAGAATTCTTAAGAGGGGTCTGGGGGTCTCCCCCCAGTAAAATATGGTTTGATAAAGTGTTCTGAGGTTATATTCTCTACAGTTTATTTATTTTTCTTCACTCGTTCACATTACCAGACTCTTTCATGTTCACTTGTTCAGGGACTCAAATTGTAAGTGGAACTTTTGTCTAATGGGTTTATTGCAAACTTTTGCTGCAACGATTAAGAGTGTTTAATCTAATGTAAAATCGCCTGAAAAGTCCATTGGTGGCATCAGAAAGTCATAAAATGCAATAATAAACTCACAAGAAGCGTTTAATGTAATCCAAGATGCCGGATAAAATATCGAGCAATCTGTATGCATGCACCGTGAACATCCAAGGATGGCCAACTTTGACAAACTCACTGGAGGTAGAGGTTATGTGTTTGTTCACGTTGTGATTGGTTGTGATCGATATTGCGAGGTTGGCTATCCTTGAATGTTCGTGGTGCATGCATACAAATTGCTCGATATTTCTCCGCCATCTTGGATTTAATTAAAGGCTTCTTGTGAGTTTATTATTGCATTTTATGACTTTCTGATGCCACCAATGGACGTTTCAGGCGATTTCACATTAGATTAAACACTCTTAATCGTTGTAGCAAAAGTTTGCAACAGACCCATTGTCTATTTGAGACCGGTCGAAAAAAATGCTGGTCACGTCTTCGGGTCGACCGTAAACCGAAAACAACTCGCGACTAATCTTGAGGAAAGTTCTTGGCAGCCGACGAGAGACGAGCTTGTTTAAAATAAATACCCCTTTAAAGTCAATCTTTAGTTAATCTCAAATAACGAGGTTAGTGCGCGCGTTTATGAAACCGTCTTTAAATTGCAAATTTAAGTGGTTATGTTTGTGAATCTCACTAAGGCCAATATCTCCCTTCCCCTTTTCCCCGAGGAAAAAAAAAAACATGCAAATTCGTGACAGGGCTTTTTTATTGAATCCCCTCGGAGAAAAATCGAGACGCCTTGTTTCAAGATGTGTTTCCATAGTGGCGGCGCGGCTTGTCCATTGTGACAACCTTGAAGATTTTTGCCATTGAAACAACGAAAGTAAGTCGATTTTCGGTGAGGTTATAATCGATTATTTTACTTAGATTTAAATGGAGGAAATCCAGTGGCGTAGCGTGCAATTTGGCAACATTATATTGTGTCCATTTAAACCCATGTCAAAGGTCGAATGCGCGGGTGTTCACCGAAAACCCTCTAATTCGATCTTTTTCATGGATTCAAATGGAAAAACTGCAACGTTGCCAAATTGCACGCTACGCCACTGAAGAAATCCGATGTTGCCGTATTTTGCGAGCTGTGTATCTATGACACTGGCGTCTGGCGGCTCTTGCAATGTGTCAACAACGGATTCTGTCCATTTAAACCCAAGTAAAACTATCAATCTTCCAGGAATTCAGTGAATCGTTGAGAAATCGATACTTTTGCATTGGTTCAAATAGAAAAAAACATAGTTGCCAAATGCACGAGCCGCCACTGGTTTTGGATTTGAAAATGATATCTTAAAAATTTAGCTATATAGATCGATCGATTTAAGTCGAAAAGAGTTTTAAAGGTAGGGGTCATTTCACGAGAGTTGACTGATGACAGACCGCCTTGTTTACTATATGTGTAATCGAGTTTTTGTTTTTGTAAAAACTTCTAATACTATCTTTTTATGAGTAGCTATAGTATTATTAGAAGTCTTTGTGTTTTTAAGCTCTAATCTTCATGCTCGAGCGTACCAACAGTGCAGGAAACCCGAGCTGTCATCTGCCATCTTTCGTGAAATGACCCCTATCTTCGCAGAGACCCCCCGGCCTAATGGCGTTTTAAAAAAATTAAGTTTTTTTTTTCTAATTTTTTTCTCCCTCCCAAAATCACTATGTCCCTCTAAACTTCGGCAATTCAATCAGACAGATTAAACATCCTTAGTTTTGACCTTGAACGAAAATTTATTCAATGGCCCGGTCATCAACTATAAAGAACGATGAAAGAAAAATGATAAAAAAGTGGCAGAGAAACTGTATACTAAATCATAACAGCATTCAAGCCAAGGGAACTTTCAAAAGTACTGTCTCTGATCGACGCCCTACGACAGGAGTTTTGAAAAAAGAAAAAAACAAAACGAGATTTGTCAATGTTTTCATTTATTTATTTATTTTTTAGTATGATAATATGATTGAAATCAAACATCCTTAATTTCTTACCTTGGACAAATTTTATTCGATGACCCGGTCAACAACAAAATGAAGCTTGTGGTTTCAAAACCATAGCAATATCTACTGCAACTAGATATGGATAGTAGATTATTTGTCTATTCTCTCCAATCAATAAATAGCGATTATCGATTACGAGATTTTTCGATTTATTCATCGATTACTGACTTAATCAAACTCTTGTATTTAATTGCAACGTTTTTACGATTTTGCAGCTTCTGCATTTTTCTAACCGAATTTAATGCTCCTAGTGGGGAGGGGGGGGGGGGGTCTTGCTCACTTTTCCAGTAGAAGATTTAAGAGTTGACTCAGTAGTATAAGAACCTCCAGAAATCACGATGGTAGCACAAAAAACATGGGCGGAGCCAGCAATTTGGCAACTATGGATTCTTTCCATTTGAATGTATGAGAAACAATCGATTCTTAAGGGGGCCATGGCCCAATGTCTAAGCGATTGTTTCTCATACATTCAAATGGGAAGGAGCCACAGTTGCCAAATCGCTGGCTCCGCACATGACAAAAAACTTACGAAATCCACTCCTCGGGTCATCGATAGCTTTTAAACGCACGATCGTCATGGCGGTGTTGGGCACTAATAAGAAGAAATGCCCATCTAAATAACACTGACATACTGACATACTCCATCAAGAAGTGGCCAATAAGAGATACCGTTCGTTTGGCACTGACCGGTGTCACCACCACGTGTCACGGTAGGTACCATTAATCGGTCGTTAATCACTTCTCTGGTCGCTAATTACTTTCTCATCTCTCTGTGGATCTTCCTTTTCAGTAAAGAAAAACTGACTTATAATTCAAATGGGAATCTCATATTATTAGTGCCCAACGCAACGCCGCCTTTACGATCGCGAATTGGAAAGCATTTTGTGAGTTCGGGAGTTGCCATCGTTAGTTTTTACTAGTGCTATTATTGGTATTTTTTTAGGTTTTTACATCCGGATCGACCCTTAAATTGCCTGCAGAAATAGAATGCAACAGCCCTCCATTTGACGTTTTTTTTTTTTTTTTTTTTTTTTTTTTTTTTTTTACTAAAAATTTGTTAATCATGTATCATCTTATTGAAAGAATGTTATGTAGAATTCAGAGGCGGTGCTTGTAATTTGGCAATGTTGCATTTTGTGCATTTCAAGCCATAAAAAAGGTTGATATATATTAAGGGTGCATAGTGCACTCCCTCGAATCGGTGTTTTCCACGAGTTTAAATGACGAATTGCAACGTTGCGAGATTGCACGCACCGCCACTGGTAAAATTGCAGTATTCTTCTCGTAGAACGAACAGAATATTGCAAAATCGTGAAAAGATATTGAACAATTTTGAAACTGAACACTTCAAATAACGATTAAAGAAAAAAAAAAATTAAAAATAAAGAAAAAAGTGGCAAATGCCAAGGTATAGGCACAGATGCACTGTATTATAAAAGCACTGACTAAGCCGATAAGCTTTTCGAACACAAACCGTAATCAGGGCTGCCGTTTTGCGTATAATCAATGCTATTTTTCAATTCACCGATGATTTCACCGGTTGAGAAAAGATTACACTGTTCAGTTCTAAGTACGACTTTAATGAACTGAAATACTCGCATCAGTAATCTTTTCTCAACCGGTGGAATCGTCGATGACTTTAAAAAACTTGCGGGTGTCTTAATTAATTAACAGAGTTTCCATCGATTAAGGAAAGATTACAGATCAGAGTATTTTCGTGCAATACATTTATGCACTGAACTGAACTGTGTAATCTTTTCTCAATTGGTGGAATCATCGGTGAATAGAAAAATAGTATTGATTATATACGCAAAACGGCAGCTCTGAAACCGTTCATCGTTTTCTTTTTTTCTTTTTCTTTAATCGTTATTTGATACTGATACATACCATGACCCTATTTCTTTAAAAAGTAAATAGACCGCAGGTTGTCAACATGACGATCAAAATCAGTGCTTTTCAGAAGCTAATTGCAAGCGACTTCGAGAGAGCGCCGCGCTATGGTCTGAGGTCGTCGTATGGGCGGATACATGGCATTGTATTTCTCTCTCTCCTCCCATTTGAAAACGTGCGTTAGAAAAAGACAGAAGAGGGGGCCAAAGTCACGTGATGGTCCCCTTTTCTATCCTTTACTAACACATACGTTCAAATGGAAGGAGAGAGAGAAAGACAATGGGTCTGTAGCATACTTTTGCTGCAACAAAATGGAACCTTGATTCTTTTGTAAAATTCGGCGAAAATAACGATGCGCACATTAAAAACGTTCAATATCCACTCATTAACTCAGGAAATCACTTCAATTTCAAACAGCCCGCGCTACACTAGACACTATTTGTACCGGTATACTTCTACATAGACGGAACCTCCGTGCATAAGTAAACAACATCGTAACTACAAAATGATGGAATTCCGTTCTAAATACATGAAATATTGGCTGCATTTGCTGTCTGGTCTTTTCGGTTTATCAAAGATTACAAATTAGTATAAGAAATGTACGCATCTAAACGAAATTTTCAAATGTTTGTAAGTTCTGTTCATGTTAACATAACCGAGATGGTTCCATCTATGAAGTTATAAGTCGGTGATATAGTGTCTAGTGTAGCGCGGGTTGTTTGAAATGGAAGGTATTTTCTGAGTTAATGAGTGGATTTTGAAATTTTTTAATGTGCGCATCGTTATTTTCGCCGAATTTTACGTTAGAAACAATGAGTTTTATTGGTGTAGCAAAAGTACGCAACAGACCCATTGCCTGTATCCGCCAATGAATCGTCTTAAAGTGGCCAAAAATCAGAAAGTGAACTTCTCATCAATTCATGGGCAGAGCCAGCGATTTGGCAATTGTGGATTCTTCCCATTTGAATGTATGAGAAACAATCGATTAGAAATTGGGCCATGGTCCCCTCAAGAATCGATTGTTTTTCATACGTTCAAATGGGAAGAATCCACAGTTGCCCTTATGGGCCAAAACCCCGAGGATACTCGTTTTTTCCCCCTCTAGTCTATTTCACATTGTTCCCGTCTTTAATCCAGATAAACGCGACCATCGATGAAAGCACTTACAAGGTAAGGTTGCTTCGGGCGCCTTCAATTCATCGTATAGGCAATTCCAACTCTCTCAAGTACGAACAGTTAACTACCTTCCTTTTATAAACCGAAGTGAGGCACTAACTTGGCCGCTAGAGGGTTAAGCTCTAAAACTAATATTGACTAAAAAATTGGTCAAAAATCAGTGAAAATAAGCACAGTAATACCTCGCCAACCATCAGCGGTTCAGCGTATCCACGTCTATATTTCGTGTATATTTATAGGCTGAAAATGCCTTGTGATTTTTTTCAAAATCTTACTCGTAGTTTTTTTATTTTTACTCTGCGGTTTATTACACCTTCTCAATTATGTATTCCTCCACTATTCATTATTCCTCATTTTCTTCATACATAAAATACTTTTCTTATATTATTTCGAGGTGATAAAGTTCTTTGAACTTTGAAAACTAAGGTAAAAATTTAAAGTCCCAACCATCCAGGCGTCTATCCCAACCGTAGAGCTCGTTTCAGAAATGTAGGCACACCAAAACCATAATCTTTGGCGCTTTTTCAACTTTTATTCCTTCAAATCAATACCGAATTCGCCCCTGACTCTATTCTTTTGTGTTTAAAGTGTTCCTCGTTCAAAGGTGAACACTCCATTCAATTTTCATTCATTTTCATCGAGTAATATCAGAAATAATGTTGCCGAATTCCAAAAATTATCGGTATCTAGGTGCGCCTACACTTCTGAAACTACCTCTAACAGGGGTGTCAGGCAAGGTTATAGATTAAAGAGGTATGCTCATCTGACTTCGCGCCACAAATTCAATGGCGCGCAATTTAAAATCACTGCAGGCAAGATGGCCGACAAAAGCAGAAAACCCATTCTCTTTGCAGAAAACATTGGGCTACCCTCTGCAGCAAAGCAGAAAACAACCCAATGTTTTCTGTAAAGAGTATACGTTTTCTGCTTTTGTCGGCCATCTTGCCTGTAGTGATTTTGAACTGCGCGCCACTGAACTTGTGGCGCGAGGTCAGATGAGCACACCTCTTTAATTTATAACCTTGATGGGTGCACGGAAAAAAAAGATTAGTGAAAATAACCGTACGGATACCTGATTTTGGCACCTGCTAGATGTTATGGTAAACTTGACCAGAAGTATGGTATATTTACTGATACTTTGAGTAAATTCGACATGCAATCAGGTAACATCACCTAGTACCTAGTCAAAACATAGTATACTTCTGGTTAACATTACCATAACATGTAGCAGGTGCCGAACTCAGGTATCCGTATGGTTATTTTCACCGTAGTTTTTTTTCCGTGTGTCAGGAGGGTTGTGACACTTTTTGGTATTTAAAAAAAAAAAAATCGTTTCTAATCTTTTGGTTTTCAATGAATAGTTGTCAATCAAAAATAAAATTAAACTTAAGGTCTTTACTCAAAATGTGAGTACACGACTTTTCAAAAAAGAAAAACAAAAATAATAATAATAATAATAATAATAATAATAATAATAATAATAATAATAATAATCATAACAACTTTATAGCAACAACGTTAACCAGTTCATAATCTTTATTTTTATTTGTCGTAAAAATACTTGTCCGGAAAATTCCATGTTTCGATCTAATGTGCCGGCGCATGCGAAATGGTCAATTCACTTTCTTCAATACGTTAGATGTCCTTTCAGATGAGTTGGCGGATGACAGTTCTTGAGTTCTCTCATGATTGTGCGCAGTTAACACGTTCGCATCCTGAGCGCATTGGAATCAATAATCAACACGTCTCTGGTCTATCTATCGGAAAGAGTTTGGCGCTGATTGCGTGATAACTGTAAGCGACTAATTCATCTGAAGTGACCTCTATCCCCTCCCACCGAGAGCACGGTCACCAAAATTGCAACTGCACGGTCACGGACAAGGTAGATTAATTAGACCGTTTTAGTGTGACGTCACACCAGTGGCGAAGCGTGAAATTTGGCAACAATGTATTTTCTCCATTTAAATTCATCAAAAAAAGTCGAACGCTTCAGTTATTGGCGATGTCCAGGCATATCGACCTTTCTAATGTGTTTAAATGGGAAAAAGGAACGTTGCCAAATCGCACGCCTCGCCACTGCGTCACACAAATAATTGGTTCCAAACAATCATGGTTAATATCATCTCACTCGCTCAGTGGCGAGGCGTGCGATTTGGCAACGTTCCTTTTTCCCATTTAAACACATTAGAAAGGTCGAAATGCCTGGTCATCGCCGATGACTGAAGCGTTCGACTTTTTTGGTGAATTTAAATTGAGAAAATACTGTGTTGCCAAATTTCACGCTACGCCTTTGCACTCGCTCTCACACGGTTTCCTGTAAAAAAAAATCGGATCCAAATATTCGAATGCTCTTAAATTTTCTCACGAATGCAGGGGACTTCACTATTGGTCGAAGTGGCGAAGCGTGCAATTTGGCAACGTTGAATTTAAAAACACGTGAGAAAGGTTGGATGCGAGGGTTTTCCACCGAACATCCAATATTTCGATTGTTTTCATGGGTTTAAATGGATAAACTTCAAGGTTGCCAAATTGCACGCTACATTACTGCACTGATTGGTCGCTAGTATTCATTATTGTCTCCGTTTAAAACAACCACGCTAACTATAGTTTAATGGGGCTCTTGCAAACTTTTGCTGTGAGCAAATGAATAGTCCATTCTGATGTAAAAACCAGCGAAAATCACGTAAATCACACTGAGGAAGCCTAAAATTCAGTAATAAACCTACATAACTATTTAAATGGCAAGATCGTAATGGCGGCTCAACGGAGGTATCATGGGAGATTCCTATCTAATATCACAGAATAATACAATTAGATCGGAAACTCCCATAAGAGCCAATGGAAGCAAGTTTGGAATTTAACGGCACCAATAGGCAACGCTGTGGTCCTATATCCCAACATGGCGGACGAGTGTGATTTGTGTTGAAACTCATTTATTTCTGTAAATTCTGGAAAGAAATCTTAAGTTTCCGGCCTCACTTATATTCTATTAACATTTCAGAATGAAAATTTCGCGGATCATGTCATACATTTATTTTTTTCGCGCGCGAATCCAGATGTAAACATCCTATATCCCAACATGGCGGACGAGAAATGACTTTACTTCAAAATCCGACAGAGTTTCCGTTCTGGTTGTATTATTCTGTGCTAATATGTCACTTTCTCTACGGGAACGCAGAGATCTGTCTTAATTTAGATAGGAATCTCCCATGATACCTGCGTCTCTCCGCCATTAAGCTCGATTCTAAGAGTGAATTTCCAGTGATTTTTAGTGGACTCATCGTCATTTTTACAGGTTTTTATGCAAGAATCAACTCTTCAATCCCGTGTAGCAAAAGTTCGCAAGAGCCATATAATGAAGTCAGAGCATCTGTCCCGGTTCATTTGGGACACTCCATGTATTTATCAGGGCTGCCGTTTTGCGTATAATCAATGCTATTTTTCAATTCACCGATGATGCCACCGGTTGAGAAAAGATTACACAATTCAGTTCAGTGCATGGCTGTAATAAATTAAAATACTCGCATCTGTAATCTTTTCTCAATCGGAGGAGTCGTCGATGACTTTAAAAAACTTGCGGATATTTTAATTAATCAACGGAGTTTCCACCGATTAAGGAAAGATTACAGATCAGAGTATTTTCGTGCATCACAGTCATACACTGAACTGAACTGTGTAATCTTTTTTCAACCGGTGGAATCATCGATGAATGGAAAAAATATCATTGATTATACGCAAAACGGCAGCCCTGGTATTTATGTATGCAGATTCTGTTATAAATTAGTTTTTATTTTTATGTCGAGGATCTGGCTATTTGACAACGCTGGATACTGATTTTTGCGGACATGAATGATTAGCAACGCGGCTTGCGACCACCACGGGGCGGGCGGCGACCACACTGATTACACTTGTCGATCAGTCGATCAGTCGATCAAGTCAGTTGTCAATGACAGGAGACGAGATGTTACGCGGCATTGTTGTCAGATGGTGGGGCGGGGCAGTGCGACATCGTGAAAATAGGGCTCTTGAAAACTTTTGCTACAGGTGATTGAAGAGTTGTTTCTTACCTACATTAAAACCTATAAAAAATGACGAAGAGTAAATCACTAAAATCGCTCTCAGAATCGGGCTTAGTGGCGGATTTCACGCATGTATCATGGGCGATTCCGATCTAATTTGAGACATATACCTATCTATGTTTTTGTAAAACAATAAAAAATGGCTGTAAATAATTATAAAACATTAATAATATTAGCTGTTCAGCCCACTGGCGCAACCAGGACATCTCCCATCTCTCTCATTTCCCATTTGAATGTATGAGTAGGAAAAGGACAGAAGGAGGGGGTTTTATCCCCTTGTCCATCCTTGTCTAACATACGTTTCTTAATGGAGAAAAGAGAGAGATGAAGAAACTCTCGGTGCGCTACTGGTTCAGCCAAAAACAAAACAAACAAAAAACAAAACAAAATTTAAATAAAAAACGTCGCAATTAAATGTTGGATAATTTTTTTATTATTATGATTTAATTTCCCCCCCTTTATTTGTTTTATTTTGGCTGAACTGCTCATATTATTATTGTTCTATGTTTTTGTAGAGAAAGTGACACATTATATAGGAATCTCCTATGATACCTGCGTAGATCCGCTTTTACGATCTTGCCGTTATCGCTGTTTTCCGAGTTTATTTCTAATTTTGTTAATTTTTTAGTGTGATTTTCGTGCGTTTCGCTAGTTTTCGCATCTGCAGGCAAATCATTTACTTTATCGTTAAACTGATCGTTAAAACAGTCTACGAGTGATGGTATTGGTCGAAAATTGTAAAACTTGGCTGTTGCTATGGTAGCTATCGTTAAGAATCTCGTTTTATGAAGGTTATTCATGTTTAAAAAACGGACACTATAACGATGGTTACCATAGAAACGGCTAAGTTTTGCAATATTCGACCAATAGAATCACTCATACACAGTCTTAACGATCGGTTGAACGATGAAGTAAATGATCGGTCCGCAGGTTAGACTATTCATTTGCTAATAAAAGAAGTTTGCAAGAGTCCCATCGCAACTTAAGATGCTTCAAATGAGATAACTTCAATCGGAAAATGTTACGTAATGGGTCTTTAGCGAACTTTTGCCGCAGCGTTACAGAGGATTGATTCTTACTTAAAATCGCGTGAAAATCATATCGAGATAGTATCGGAAAGTCACTATATCCATTCTTAAACCCAATAAGTGCGTTTAACCCTTTTAGGACTAGATTGGCACAATAAATCAACGCTAGCTCGCTTAGTCTAGTGGTTAGCTAACTATTCCTACTCCGCGGTGTTCAATTTGCCTATCCTGCGAATTGAAGGCGCCCGACAAAAGACAACCTTACCGCAATGTGAACCATTTTGGATAGCTTCTACTGTCTATAAGAAATTGAGTTCGTGTGAGACGGATCAAGTTACGTACACGAATAAACTCTGGCGTACCATCAAAAAGGTTAAAATAATTCAAAGATGGCGTTCAAGTGAGCGGATCTGAACGGGAGAGTCCTATTTAATTATTATAAATGCTTTCTCTATGACACATTTCTCGGCGTAGAACGTTGCGATTAGATCGGACTTCCCCATGGTGACTCGGTGACCCAGTGACCCGTTCATTTGACAGCATTCTAGGAATTTTATTGAACGCATTTCATTGAGTTATCGAGTCAATTTAGGAACTTCATAACACCGTATAGTAAAATTTTGCGATGGGTCTGTTGCAAACTTTTGCTACAACAATTAAGAGTGTTTAAGCCAATGTAAAATCGCCTGAAAAGTCCATTGGTGGCATCAGAAATTCATGAAATGCAATAATAAACTCACAAGAGGCGTTTATTGAAATCCAAGATGGCGGATAAATATCGAGCAATCTTTATGCATGTACCGTGAACTTCCAAGGATAGCCAACTTTGAAAACCTCACTAGAGGTAGAGGTTATTTGTTTGTTTACGTTGTGATTGGTTATGATCGATATTGTAAGGTTGGCCATCCTTGGATATTCGTGGTGTAGGCATAAAAATTATTCGATATTTTTCCGCCATCTTGGATTTCATTAAACGCCTCTTGTAAGTTTATTATTGCAATTTATGACTTTCTAATGCCACCAATGGACTTTTTAGGCGATTTTACTTTAGAGTAAATTTTCTTAATCGTTGTAGCAAAAGTTTGCAACAGACCCATTGACCCATTGAACCTGAACCTCAATGAAATCGATACTTTAGCACAGGTTCAAATGGAAAGAAACCTATCAGATCCATTATACTGGCAACCCTGTATTCTGTACCACGCGTTTTGCAAAGATGAAGAAGACGGAGAAACATGAGGCTGGCGGTGTTAGTGAAGCTGTCATTAGTCATTTTTGCACGTCAAAACGTCAATAAACCATTGAAAAGTCTCCTTGCGACTACATGTATAGGACATAGGTCTCTCGCGAATCGCGATCTTTTCATTCACAAGACATCGCTTCGATTACGATTTTGCGATTTTGCGAGTCTTTCAATTCGCGAATCTATTCAAGGGCTGTCAAAATATTACGGTATACGCTCTTTTGTTGATACATATATGTATGCACAATAATCAGCCACAAGAATTAAATAAAGCATACTGATACATTATATATGAAAGATCGGCGACTCGATGGCTCGTGAAGAATCGATTATCGCTTTTCTTCTACTTGATCTCATGCAAAAGTATCGATTGAAACCGTACAATAGAATACACTTCTCTCGCTCTCACGTAACCCCCATGTATGCTATCTCACTCTCATTGCAAAAATCGTACACATAGAGGGATATTTTGTGAAATTTGTCGGCTGAAACGAATTTCTCGAAGCTTTTTAAGGCGATTTTGATCATATTATACCGTGAAACAAGGCCCTGTAAATACGAATTTCGAAACTAGAAAGATGTGGTTATACAGGGTGGTCACGGGAGAGTGAGTGAGATAGTTTATTGGAACGCTCCGCGAGTTTTGTCACAAATAATTGCGACCAATAAATATGCATTGATCAGTGGCGAGGCGTGCGATCTGGCAACGTTAAATTCCTTTTCCCCCATTTAAACACATTAGAAAGGTCGAAATGCCCGGTCTTCGTCGATGACTGGAGAGTTCGACTGTTTTGGTGAATTTATATGGAGAAAATGCATTTTTGCCAAATTTCACGCCTCGCCACTGGCATTGTTGTAATGGGGCTCTTGATGCAAACTTTTGCTACAGGGGATTGAGGAGTTGATTCTCGTACAAAAACCTGTAAAAATGACGATGATTGCATTGAAAAATCACGAAATTCCCTCTCAAAATCGGACTTAATGGCGGAAAGACGCAGGTATTATGGGATTCCTATCTAATTTGAGACATATCTCTGTGTTTCCGTAGAGAAAGTGACTAATTATACAGGAATCTCCCATGATACCTGCGTTGAGCCGCCATTACAATCTAGCCGTTATAGCAGTTATGTGAGTATTTTAGTGAATTTCAGACTTCCTCAGAGTGATTTTCGTGATTTTCGCTGCTTTTTACATCTGATTAGACTTCATTTTGCTCCCAGCAGTGGCGTACACAGGATTTTTCTTGGGAGGGGCTCGCACTGATGAGCGTTCGACGGAAAATTGTCCCCCTCTTCCCCTCCACCCACAAAAATCGGAGGTCTGGGGGGCTTTAGCCCCCCTAGCCCCCCCCCCCCCCCCTGCGTACGCCACTGGCTCCCAGCAAAAGTTTGCAAGAGCTCCATAGTTGACTAACCGTTGACTTCGCACTGAAACCGTGGATTTTGAGACTCTTTGATGCTATCAATGTGATTTTCACACAATTTTACATCAGAATCAAACCTCCTTAACACTTAAGTGGTCAAAGTCGTTTATAAACGTCTAAATGGATTTAGCCATTGAGGCGGTCCAGACCGTTTATTTATAAACATCATTCATGAGTGCACGCGTATTAAGCATAACGGACGTTAAAAAACGTCCACTGGTAGTGTCCAAAAATCCGCTAGGGCCGAAAAAAAATGAAATATAATAAAAAAAAATAAAAAATAAAAAAACCGAAAATTAGCCGACCACTTAAGTGTTTTAACGCTGTATCAAAAGTACCTATGCAAGAGACCCATTGTAAATAAGTGAGGCAGATTTAATCACAGAAACGAATATGCTCTGGCGTTGGATTGAAAGGATTAAAAAGTAGAATGATCGAATGGCTAGTTAGCGCAGGTATCAGTAGCGCACCGAGAGTTTCTTCATCTCTCTCTTTTCTCCATTAAGGAACGTATGTTAGACAAGGATAGACAACGGGATAAAACCCCCTCCTTCTGTCCTTTTCCTACTCATACATTCAAATGGGAAATGAGAGAGATGGAAGATATCCTGGTTGCGCCAGTGGCAGGTGTAGAGGAAAGTCGGGGCAGTATATGGTTATTAGTGATGACGTCATCCAGTGGATAAGTTCGTTGACCGATCCATAAGTACGAATTCTCTAACTCACGTGTGGCCTTCATTTACCGGCATTTCTTTCTCGTCGCTAAACTACACACACACACCCACACCCACACACCCCTTTGTCACATTTTTTGTGACATATATGGTAGACATGTATTTCTCATCTTTAATGGAAATGTGAAATAAGTTCGCGTTTACAAAATTCGAAACCAGAAAGAGATAGTCATGTATGATGCTCACGTGAGTTCAAAGATACTGTTCTATACCGATACGCAAAGGACATCGCACGTTTCTTATGGCGCGTGGACCCCACTCAAGGTGTACTTTTTTTTGCAGAAATCGATTCTATAGACCATTCTGAGCAAAAGTTCTCACGGGCCCAAAAAATTTCCATGTTAAGTTTAGCCGCTATTAAAGTTTGAAAGTTGGATCAGCGCAGTTAGTGCATTCGTTTTTGGGCACACTGTAGGGAGTGAGCGAGCTCATCGAACGTTCGGCCGGTCCCGTCCCTACCTGCCACTAGACCGACGCACACGACCCAACCTCGGATTTCAAGCCTTTTCTCCCCTCTCTACCTCTCATCGTGCGTTTTTCTCTGCGCGTGCATTTCGGGGGGGGGGGGTGCAATTGCAGCTCTGGAAGATGGATTGTTGATTTGATTGTAAGTTTCACTCAAATGGCTCAGTGATACTGCTGAAGTCTCTGGGTCGTGAAAACAATAGTATTTCACCAAAGGGGGGGGGCAATAAAGATCTCGTGGAAATCCGATAAAAAATCGATTACTATCGAAATCACAACTTATTAAACCTAAGTCTTCAGTATTCAGTTATTAAACAATAACCCGAACGAGAAGGTGACGGGAGAGGAAGTAGAAGCCGGAAAGCTAGAATATTTAATTGATAAACACGAAAGTATTTACGACCAGTTGAGGATGGCATAACAAAAATAAAATCGGGTCAAATAGGAGTAAGAGAGTGCAAAAAGACAAGGGAAATGAAAACAAAAGAAGGAATGAATCGGTCGCTCGTAGTGACAGAAGGAGAGGGAGAGGAGGCGGTGTGGTGAGACCTGAGGTTGGGTCGCCGCCGTCGGTCAAATGGCAGGTAGGGACAGGGCCGGGCGATCGTTCAAAGAGTTCTCTCACTCCGCTACAGTGTGCCCAAAAACGAATGCACTAACTGTGCTGATCCAACTTTCAAACTTTAATAGCGGCTAAACTTAACATGGAAATTTTTTGGGCCCGTGAGAACTTTTGCTCAGAATGGTCTCTAGAATCGATTTCTGCAAAAAAAAGTACACCTTGAGTGGGGTCCACGCGCCATAAGAAACGTGCGATGTCCTTTGTTTCAGAGAAATGGGCTCTGATCTCAGCAGGGGCAGATGCAACCCGATATAGCTTCGTGAGACATGCCTATATACAGAGACTTCTAATACTATCTAGACTGGACATAAGGCCGATTTTAGGGCTGGGAAAGTGAAGTGGAAGAGTGGGACAAAAATCGCGTGTTGCTCCTGGCTACGCCGCGCCCGCACCGCAACCATGATTACAGTATGTGCTAAGATTTTCAGAAATACGTCGAAGTAAATGGGAAAATGACTTTTTTTAAAAATTAATTAAAAATACTAAAAAATATTTTTCCATAAAACTTGGTACTATTTGAAAGCTAATGATATGCAGATTCCGGTTCGGGCCGGTTTTATTTGTGAATCCTGAACGAGAAACATTCTACAGGGGCTTAAAGTTGGGTACCGATTTTTTACAGGGTGTTTCATAAAATTGTTTTCTTTGTACCGTTTTTGAATGGTTGAAGCTCAAAAAAAAAAAAAATTAAGCGATAAATTATTGAGACACATAATCATTAAGTATAACTTTCATCATAACATAGATTACGTAAAATTGAGTATATACAGCTATGTGGGTTGTCTCAGCGGGGTACCAAAACGGTGGAACACCCCGTAGAATCAAGGAAAATTGACCCAACTTTGAGCCTCTGTAGAATGTTTACGATTGAAAAAACGGTATAAAAACCGGCCCGAACCGGAATCTGCATATCACGAGCTTTCAAATGGTACCAAGTTTTATGATAAATATTTTTTTAGTATTTTTAATTAATTTTTAAAAAAAAATCATTTTCCCATTTACGTCAATGTATTTCCGAAAATCTTAGCACATACTGTAATCGTGGTTGCATACCAATCGGCTTCAATGAGCAGGCGTTATGTCCAGTCAAGATAGTATTAGAAGTCTTTGGGAATAACCCTCATCCTAAACGTTCTGGGTAAACAAAAGAATCTATAGATATATGCTTTCCCTAGCGCTCGCGCTCCTTTCCAGGCTGAATGTCAAACATATGTATGAGTATGAGTATATGTATACAAATGGAAAAATAAAAACTCCTCCGGTAAAACCCGAGGAGGAAGTGCGGTTTCTCAGAAGTTTCCAGTTTTATGCGAAGAGATCGTAAACGTATGAAAACTGCACGGAAAGAACTTGATTTATATCATAATCGTCACGTTGCACTCATTTTACATTTTGTCTAATGTTCGTTTAGCAAAAAAACGCATATTGTCCTTAATTTGAAGAAGTTGAACGTTATTATCGCAGGTCAAGTACATCGAATGTGCAATTATATTTTTTACCGCAAATCCTTATTACATAGCGTCTCCTCATTACATAAGGCTGTAACAAGGAGATCGTATGTAAAAAAATAATTGCATTTTCCTTCATTTTTCAAAACAAATAATGACGGTTTTAGTGCGGCTTCGTACAGACATCGAAGGTTAGCCAACAATGCACTCGGTCGCTTGCAGTCAGCTGCGTTAAAACTCACGTTCAGCGGGCCGATCATTTACTTCATCGTTAAACCGATTTTTTAGATTGTCTATGAGGGATTATATTGGTCGAAAATTGTAAAACTTGGCCGTTATGGTAACCATCGTTAAAGTGCCCGCTTTTTAAAGGTTACTCATGAACAACTTTTAACCATCGAGACTCTTAACGATGGTTACCATAGCAACAGCCAAAAGTTTTACAATGTTCGACCAATTGAGTCACTCATACATGCACAGTCTTAACGAGCGGTTGTCCGCTTCTTAAAATATCTTTCACACAAAAGATATTATACTATATACAGGTACGCAAATGTGTAATTCTTAAGGCGGGGAAATTCTTTCGTGGACCTAGGTTTGAGTACTTATTACGCCTGCAAGGACGACAGGATACCACCCGTTAGCTTTGTAACACATGTCTCAAACGCTCGTAAGAACCTATGTCAAATAAAACTTGCCATTCTTTCTATCCTAGCGTTGAAGTCTTCGACGACTTAATCTTTCTCAGCCGCAACTTTTATTCAAACGTTTTCTTAAAAAAACAAAGAAACAAAAAACTGCGCATTGATCCTCTATCCTCTTTCACTTTCTCGTTCCCCTCTGAAGAGGTAAATGAAGAGAAAATATTTATTTATAATTTAATTGTCATCGTGATAAATTTGGGAGTTTGGGTCTCTCCATTTCTCGGCATTTTATATCTCCCTAGTGAGTTCGAAAATCATTTTCCCAAAAATAAAAAAAGTGTTTCCGTCCTTCCGTTTGTCTGTGACACCATACTTTAACTTCCAACCTATTAGTCAACAATATATTGATTTACAACAATAAAAATACAACAATATAAAGATGGATATATGCATCTTTTCTTCCAATTTTTTTTTTTTTTTTTTTTTTTTTTTTTTTTTTTTTTTTTTTACAAGAAAATTTAGAATATTGTTTTGTAACACGACGTCAAAGTCACTGTCAACCCTTTATGGACCAAGCCCGAGTTAACTCGTTTTACTCCTCTACTCTATTTCACAATGGAAATTCTTCATTCCAGATAACGCGATTATCGATGGGCGCCTTCAATTCTTCGTATAGGCAATTCCAGCTCTTTCAAGTACGAACAGTTAACTACCGTCCCTGTGCATATTAACGGAAGAGTGGTGTTCTTTTGAACTAAACCCGGGCCTTAAAGGGTTAATTGTGATGTGTTGATTATCTTTCCTTATAAACCTATTCATGGGCGCCTCCTGCAAAATTGCCTAAGGGGGGGGGGGGGGGGAGATTACTGAACCTCAATGGGAGGTCAAGGGGATACCACCCAGTGTTATACAGATCTGGAATACCCCACCTCCCCCTCCCGAGAAAATCTTTTTCAAAAAAAAGTTTCCAAATGGTACAGTTTTAAACTTTTTTAGATTTATCAATAATAGTAATTTTAACTTACCGATGAGACTTATCAGTTATCGGTAGCTCTTGCATTAGAGAAAAAATTGCAGAAATATGTAGAAGAAAATGTCCTACCCTTCCTTAAGTTTTTCTCTCTCTACTGCCTTCTGCCCACTCTCACACTCCTTCAGTAGCGGCCCGTGAGATTTGGCAACCATGCATTTTTCCCACTTAAACTTAGGTAAAAAATCGATTCAAGCGGAGGCTGGCAGCCTCCTCGAGTTTCGATAGTTTTCCATGTATTTAAATGGGATAAAAACACTGTTGCCAAATCGCACGAGCCGCCACTGCACTCCTTTATTATATATTTTATCATCTTTCGTTCTTTGTATTTTTTATCGTAAAGTTTTGATTGTTCTGAATTCCAGAGCCCCCCCCCCCTCCCCCGCGGGCGACCATGAACCTACTGAAAAGGAATCATTCCTCGGGTGATCGGTGGGGGAGAGGGGTCTTTTCTGAAATTCTAACGAGTGAACGGTAGGAGATCGTTCACAATCCGCCTCTGCAATACTGGATGTTGTGATCCTCTGTCTGACTTTTTTTTCTCTTTATTCATTGTTGCAGGTCGCTATCAAGTCTCTAAGTCTTCCATCACGCCGCGCCAGTTCCAAATCTTTTTTGATTGCATTTTAAAATTAAGTTATTTGCTCATTCAAAAGTCAGCTCTCTCTTATTTCGAGTCATTCCTAGTCTTAAAAATTTAGCTATAAGATTTTGAAAGAAAGTAATGAGTCAGAACAACCTGTATACTCACAATGGAGCTGTTGCAAACTTTTGCTGCAGGCTTATTAATAGTTGATAATGGGGTAATACCCAGTAAAAGTAACGATTAGCGCACTAAAAAATCACGAAATCCACTCCTAAGTTCACAAAATGCTTTTAAACGCGAGACCGTAATGGCGGCCGGGGCCGCGGTTTTCATTGGGGTTCCCTATCTTTAATCAGCGCCATCGGCACGAGGTGTTCTCGCAACACCACACAAGAAGAAGAAGAAGCATACAATTGCCATAAGAAAACCGCGGCCTCGGCCGCCATTACGGTCTCGCATTTAAAAGCATTTTGTGAGTTTAGGAGTGGATTTCGTGATTTTTTAGTGCGCTAATCGTTATTTTTACTGGGTATTACCCCATTCTCAACTATTAATAAGCCTGTAGCAAAAGTTTGCAACAGCTCCATTGGTACGTTGGGATATTCACCGGTGGAACTAATCTTCGTCTTCTCTTAACTCTCCATTTTTATTTTATTCAATGAATTCCCCCCTGTTTTATTCAGAAGTGGTTTTATTTACTCATTTCATTAACATATGTTTCTAAGTTCCAAGATATTTGTTTTTATTCATATTTTTATTTTTGTTTTTGAACTCCGATTGAATTTTAAAATATATGTCATTTGTCTACTCAAAAGTCGGCTCTCTTATGTCGAGTCATTCCTAGTCGTAAAAACTTATCGAAAAGATTTAGAAAAGGAGTAATGTGCAAGAACAACGATTATACTCATATCAATTGGTACTTTTGGTTCTTCACCGATGCAACTAATAATCTTTGTCTTCTTTATAAACTCTCCAGTTTTAATTTGTGTAATAACTTCCCTCATTTTTTGTTTAGAAGTGGTTTTACTTACCTACTCCGTTCATTCATATTATTAAGTTCTAAGAGATTGGTATCTATTTTTATTCTTACTTTTGTTAGTTTATTTGTTTTGCTGGTGTTTTTTCTTTTTTTTTTATGAGTCTATAGTAGTATAGTACTTTGGATTTTTTAATTTGTCATTTCAAGCTGTGCGGTGCAATAAAGATTATAGATGAGCATACTTGCAACTGAGTTCTGTAATCTTTATTGCACTGGTGCCATGCCCTTAAAAAAAAAAAAAAAAAGAGGAGAGGGGAATTGAACTGAAAACACTCATCGCCGAACTGCTCAATTTACTGTCTGTTAATCGTAGACACGCTGAAACCCTGCATACGGATTAAAGCAATTTTGTACTTATCTTACTTACATTATTTCTGTAAATGAAAATTATTTAGCAAATTTATCTACAATAAATCTATCTGTGATCGAATACAATAAAAGTACGTATCTTCTTTTTTAATGAAGCTGTTGCAAACTTTTGCTACAGGCTTGTGAATAGTTGATTACGGGGTAAAACCCTGTAAAAATAACGATTAGCGCACTAAAAAATCACGAAATCCACTCCTAAACTCACAAGATGCTTTTAAACGCGAGACCGTAATGGCGGCCGAGGCCGCCCAAATCTAATGGCAGCCGAGGCCGCCCAAATCTAATGGCAATTGTATGCTTCTTCTTCTCTTGTGTGGTGTTGCGAGAACACCTCGTGTAGATAACGCTGATTGAAGATAGGGAAACCCAATGCAAACCGCGGCCCCGGCCGCCATTACGGTCTCGCGTTTAAAAGCATTTTGTGAGTTTAGGAGTGGATTTCGTGATTTTTTTAGTGCGCGCTAATCGTTATTTTTTCAGGGTTTTACCCTACAATCAACTCTTAATAAGCCTGTAGCCAAAGTTTGCAGCAGCTCCTTTGTTTACCTATACTTTCCTTAACTCTTTCTACAACAGTTTATATATTCTCTCTTTATTTTACGTAGTTATAGTTCTGATTCTTTTACTCCTCGGGAGACTACCACCTTTTATAGTTTGTATTTTGACTGTAAAAACTTTCAAATTTGCATTTTTAGTCATGTATTTCATCATGTCTGACTCCTCTCATCATTGACTCACTCTACTATGCGGTAGCTCGTGCTATTTGACAACCATGTTTTTTGCCATTTGAAACTACGCAAAAGTATCTATTTCTTAGGGACTCAGCGAATCCCTTGAAGATCGATTATTTTACGTAGGTTGAAATGGAGAGAATCCGTTTTTACCACCAAAGGTGCGCGAATGGGGGTGGTTATCAATTACGTGCTTACCGAGTAATCTTAATAGCATTCGACCTTTTTTATGGGTTTAAATAGACAACATACAACGTTGAAAAATTGCATGCTACGCCACCAGAAGATCGATTATTTTACGTAGGTTTAAATGGAGAGAATCCGTCTTTGCCACGAAAGGTGCGTAAATGGGGTTGGTTATCGATTACACGCTTACCGAGTAATCTTAATAGCATTCGACCTTTTATATGGGTTTAAATGGACAAAATACAACGTTGCAAAATTGCATGCTACGCCACTGTCTTATCCACTGTATGGCGATGAAAAAGTGACACGCCATGTTGAAACAAGCTCTAATTCGGCCAATAAATTTATGCAATCATATTTTTTTTTTATACGCAAAAGTATCTATTTCTTAGATATTCTGCGAATCTCCTGTAGATCGATTATTTTACGTAGGTTTTAATGGAGAGAATCCGTTTTTACCACCGCAAAGATGCGCTAATGGCGCTGGTTATCGATTACATGCTTATCGAGTAATCATAATCGCATTCGACCTTTTATATGGGTTTAAATGGACAAAATAAAACGTTGCAAAATTGCATACTACGGCATTGTTTTATCCACTGTAGGGCGATGAAAAAGTGACACGCTATGTTGAAACACGTTCTAATTCGGCCAATAAATTTATGCAATCATATTTTTTTTTATTTGAAACTATACGCAAAAGTATCTTTTTCTTAGGGATTCTGCAAATCTCCTGAAGATCGATTATTTTACGTAGGTTTTAATGGAGAGAATCCGTTTTTACCACCGCAAAGATGCGCTAATAGCGCTGGTTATCGATTACATGCTTATCGAGTAATCATAATCGCATTCGACCTTTTATATGGGTTTAAATGGACAAAATACAACGTTGCAAAATTACTATTGCATTGCATACTACGGCATTGTTTTATCCACCGTAGGGCGATGAAAAAGTGACACGCCATATTGAAACACGCTCTAATTCTGCCAATAAATTATGCAATCACCGCAGGGAGTTTTCCGGGGAACCGCATAAATAAGCGTTTCCTTATTCCATTCGTTAATTTGTTCCCTCAACCCCGTTTCCACTTCCTCGTGACATGCCTCTGGTTTTCGACTGTGGACACACCTGGACCGTGACTAATTTGCAGACGCTTTTCATCCGTGAGACAGTGAGACACCCGAGAGTAATGGCGCGTCAAATATAATATTCTCGAAGACGCGACCGAGTGTCAGATATGATTTCGACCCCGGTCTGTGAGTCTATGACAAACTATAGACATGAAGTATCAAAAGCGGATGCAGCCATTTGTCTCTCTTTCTCTCTCTCTCTCTCTCTCTCTCTCTCTCTCTCTCTCTCTCTCCCTCTCACTCTCTCTCTCTCACACACACACACACTCACTATCTCTCTCTCTCTCCTTCCATTTGATCGTGTGCGTTAGAAGAGGACGGAGCAATTGATGGGAAATTTTCTGTATGATTTTTGGCCACTTTTAGACGATCTTGAGCCGTATATATTGCACCTGTAGCTAAAAAGATTATATAGTTAAATTTGGCTGTTGTAAACTTTTGCGGTGGAAAAATGAATAGTCCAATCGAATGTCAAAATCAGCGAAAATCACGAAAAGCACTTAACGGAAGTCTAAAATTCAGTAATAAACGCAGATAACTGCTTTAACGACAGGATCTTGATGGCGGTTCAACGCAGGGTATCATGGGAGATTCCTGTATAATTTGTCACTTTCTCTACGGGTTTGTCGTCTCCATTTAAATGGAAATCTCCCATGATAACTGCATCTCTCCGCCACTAAGCCAAATTTCGAGAGTGAATTTTGTGATTTTGTAGTGTACCCATTGTCATTTTTACAAGTTTCCATGCAATGAATCAACTCTTCAATCCCCCGTAGAAAAAGTTTGCAAGAGCCCCATTGAACAGTATGACTATATCGCACAGCGAGCTATAGCGATAGAGAGGATTTGTGGGGCTTGATATTGAAACTTCGCGAAAGCAGCCGTGAGAGAAATCTCTTATGGACGTTTTTCACGCTGCAGACTCGGATTTTTTTGCCTCATATTGTTTAACCTTTCACTTAAAAAAAAAAAAAAAAAAAAAAAAAAAAAAAAAAAAAAAAAAAAAAAAAAAAAATTGTGACAAATACATTTGAAATTGGTTATAAACAAAAGTGCAAATATTCTTGAGGGGCAACCTGGAATTCTGAACTCAGAAATCGATATTTCAGTTTCTTTTGGAAAAATTTGCACGATAAAGAAACTGAAAGATGACAGAAACAAGCTAAATTTTCTCACCTGGATAGTTGCATTAAAATTCTGTGTCCAGATTCCAGATGTAGCCGCTCTTAATCACTTGCAATTTTGTTTAAAACCAATCTCCACTGGATTAATTAAAACTTTTGATTAAAGGTAAAAAAAAAGTGAGGCCAACAAACTAGATTCAGATCGCCCATGCTGTCACACTTTGAGATAGGACTTTACAACATGCATCAGCCCCCTCTATCGCTATATAGCTCCTAATTGATATCGCTTTAAAATACTCTCATCTGTAAAATTTTTAACCAGCCCGTGGCTTCATCGTTTGAATTCAGGAATTTCATGAAAATCTGCACGTCAAATGGCAACCAAGAAGATTTGCTTTTCCAAGCATTCAGCGCTCACTTCCTTCAAACCACCTTGTCCACGTGCGTGACAGGGGTCTATCACGTGATTTTCACAACTACCTCCACATTCTCTTCATCATGGCCAATAAAGCTACAGAGAGGAAAAGGGCAAGTTTTTAAAAATGCCGCCACTGTCAATCGCGCCTCCAAATTTGCAAATTTCAATTTTGTCTTACTTGAGTTACTATACGTATTAAGCTCTTACGTAACTGCCTTTTCGTCGACTCTGCAAAGCCTTGAAATCACACCGTTGAAAATTAAGATTGTGACTTTACTTATTTGGCTGATCCCAGAATTAATTAAGCACAAATTTGAACGGTATATTTTATTTTTTTCTTTCATTCGTATTTTGAAAAACCTTCGTAGGTACTAAAATATACTGAGTATCTCAGTTGTATGCGGTTTTTTACCTTTCTACAGATTAATTTACTAATCTCAGTACTTATAAAACGTATATAAGGTCATCATTTTATATACAGATAGTCGTGCCTAGAAATTCGTCCATTTGATCATATGTGTTAGAGAAGGATATAGCTATAGGGGCTTAAGTCATTTCATATAGCCCAGCCCTCTTCACCATCGATCCTTATCTAACAAGTGTTTTGAATGGGAAAAGAGAGAGAGAAAGACGCATTTTCTGGGAACGTCTCTGATTTTTATGTAATAGTTGAAAGCCGTCACCTCATTCAACTTTGCGTGGTATTGATCTTAGTAGCCATCGATGTTGAACCTGAGACTTTTTTTGGGCGCGTTGTGTCCATTTAAACCGATGTAAAAGGTCGAATGCGAAGGTGTTCATCGAACACCCAATAGTTCGATCTTTTCAATGGGTTTAAATGGACGAATTGCAAAGTTGCCAAATCGCACCCTACGCCACTGAGTCTTTGGTCTGAGATCTTCAAAAAAAGGCCAAAAATCAGAGACTACATTTTTCATGAATTTATTATTTTTAAGCTTTTGAGACCAATTTTAATCACGGAGGACACTTTTAAACAATAAGTCATTTATACCTAGAAATGTCTCTGGAAAGTTTTAAATCGATTTTGAAAGGTCGAAAACGATGACTTTTCATCACTGATTTTTGGCCACTCTTTTTCAATTTCAAACCATTGTGCGTTGCAGAGAAAATATCAAAGTTAAGAATGGGGCTCTTGCAAACTTTTGTTATAAACAAAAGAATGGTCAAATCCAGTGGCGAAGATGGCATTTGGCAACACTGTATTTTCTCTATTTAAATTCACCAAAAAAGTCGAACGCTCCATTCTTCGGCGATGACCAGGCATTTCGACCTTTCTAATGTGTTTAAATGGGAGAAAAGGAACGCTGCCAAATCGCATGCCTCGCCACTGGTTAAATCTGATGTGAAAACCAGCGAAAATCACACTAAACGACCTCTCCCATTGAATCGCTCCATCAGTGGCGTAGCGTGCAATTTGGCAACGTTGTATTGTGTCCATTTAAACCCCTTCAAAAGGTCGAATGCGAAGGTGTTCACCGAATACCTAATAGTTCAATCTTTTGAATGGATTTAAATGGATTCTTTACATCGTTGCCAAATGGCACGCTACGCCATGCGCCACTGCGCTCCACTGTGCGCCGCACTGATCGCTTGATAACCACTTTGAAAGCACCAATAAGTGTCAAAATCCGTACTCAAAAACCAACAAAAAGCATTTATTTCGTTTGAGAGCCAATGATGGGTATGTTGCAAACCTTAGCTACAGCGTTATGCGATGGTTTTTTGCACTGCCTTTTATTCAGCCATTGTGGAAGTCACTGGCGCAACCAGGATCTCTCTCATTTCCCATTTGAATGCATAAGTAGGAAAAGGACAGAAAGAGGGGGTTTTATCCCCGTGTCCATCTTTGTCTAACATACTTACGTTTCTTAATGGAGAAAAGAGAGAGAGAGATGAAGAAACTCTCGTTGCACTGGAGCAACCAGGATCTCTTCCATCTCTCTCATTTCCCATTTGAATGTATAAGTAGGAAAATGACAGAAAGAGGGGTTTTATCCCGTTGTCCATCCTTGTCTAACATACGTTTTTTAATGGAGAAAAGAGAGAGATGAAGAAACTCTCGGTGCTCTACTGGTGGAAGTAAATATTTGAATCGTTAACTATTCGTACACTGAAGTAATTGTTTTGCCTATACCCAAAATTGAAGGAGCTTTTTGCAAAAATGAAGGTATCGCCAATGGGGCTCTTGCAAACTTTTGCTTCAGTTGAAGAATTGATTCTTGCATGAAAACGTGTAAAAATGACAATGAGCACACTGAGAAATCACGAAATTCACTCTCAGAATCGGGCTTAATGGCATAAAGACGGAGGTATCATGGGAGATTCCTATCTAAAATGAGACGTGTCTCTGTGTTTCCGTAGAGAAAGTGACAGATGAAACAGGAATCTCCCATGATACCTGAAGCGTCATTACGATCTTGCCGTTAAAGCAGTTTTGTGAGTTTATTACTGAATTTTACACTTTGTCATGTGATTTTCGTGATTTTTGTTGGTCTTTACATAAGATTGGACTATTTATATGCTTATATCAAAAGTTTGCAAGAGTCCCATTAAATTACAAGAAAATGCAGACCAGCGCCCAAAGGTAAGTCGAGGAACAGATGAACAGGAGGCCTTGAAGGCATCCCTCTGGGAAACATAACAACCTCTAAATGTCAATCGGCCTCAACGGTTGATTCAAGCGCCGGCTTGACTTCCGCGGTTTAAAACATTGTTTTACTTTTCTCAACCTCCTAAGACCCAGAGATTTCAGAATTTTACAGGGCTAGAAACCCTAGAGTTCCTTGATGGAAATATTGTATAGGGAGTACCGACACGACGCTTTATTATGCATTTTGACAGGAGTCGATTTAGTCGACTGCCTGAACGAATTCGAAGGTTAAGTTCAACAGTGGACCAGTGGTGGACTGGCGGATTTGCCGGCATTCCGGTCCGTTCCCATACGTTCCTCTACGAATCGACTCCTTTCGTAAGGAGCCTTCGATGTCGTCGACTCCTGCTCGACTCCGTGAGAGCCTAAAACCAACAACCAATCACAACTCGTTGAGCTCGTGTCAGTACTCCCTACACAATATATCCATCAAGGGACTCTAGAAACCCGAGATCAAGGAAATCGCCGAATTTTGATTTTTGAAAACAGTCCCTCCCATGCATGTAGTTAGATTCATGATTAGTGCAACGTACTAGCGGACAAAGTTGAAAACAAATCAGTTTGCTATCAGACCGCTACCACAGTTCCCCCCCCCCTCTTTTTCAATTCGCGGTGACGGCAAAAAATGGGTTTATCGCAACTTTGGTATTCTCCTTTTCCCTCAAGGTTCCAAAATTCGAATAAAATCGAGAAATAATTACGAGGTCTATAGTATTTTACTATAAATTGCAATGCGGATATCATTATAATCTTGGCAGTCTCGCAACTGTAAACTCCGGAGAGCTTTTCAAAAAAATAAGTGGGGGATGGAAGATCAATGGACGTCTTAAACTTCGACACCTGTACTATAATCTATACCCGCGTAGCATATTTTTTTTTTTTTTACGAGTAGTAAATGTAGAATCGTTTTTTGAATTTAAGGAATCGATCCTCGTAAATTGAACTTTGACTATCGATATCTCGCAAGCGAAAACCGGCACCTACCTCCGATTAACACCGAAGTGCTCAGATTTTTATATCCTATTGATCGATGTAACGATTGAGAGGGTTTTGAAACTGTCTATTCCATTCAGTTGGAGTTTCGCCATCCACGAATTCCGATGATGCATTTGTGAATGCTGAAGTTCCATCCAAAACACCAAGTTCGGAAACCATCCCCAAGAGACTACGCGTCAAACTTTAAACCCGAGTTCTGTCTTTTATTTTTGTTTCACCGAAAAAATTTTGGTGACATCACCTTTTTGCCCGCATGTTTAAGACTCATGAGTTCGCATGCATGAGTAAAAGATCCACAGATGCAAAAGATATGAAAACCCTTGAGGGCGATTGACTCCATTCACCAAGCTGAAGCGATAGAGGGGTCACAAGGTGGGTCTTGGTGACATCACCTTTTTGCCCATGTTTAAGACTTTTGAGTTGACATGTATAAGTGAAAGAGCCCCAGATGCAAAAGATATGAAAACCCTTGAGGGCGATCAACTCCATTTGCCAAGCTGAAGCAATAGAGGGGTCACAAGGGGGGTCTTGGTGACATCACCTTTTTGCCCATGTTTAAAACTCACAAGTTCACATGCATGAGTGAAGGATCCTCAAACGCAAAAGATTTGAAAACCCTTGAGGGCGATCGACTCCATTTGCCAATCTGAAGCGATAGAGGGGTCACAACGGGGGTTTTCGTGATATCACCTTTTTGCCCATGTTTAAGGGGGGAAAAAAAAAATTTTTTTTTAAAAGGAAAAATTTTTTTTTTTCCCCCTTTTTAAAAAAAAAAATTTTTAAAAAAAAAAAAAAAGGGGTTTTTTAAATTTTTTTTTTTTTCCCCAAAAAAAACCTTTTTTTTTTTTTTTTTTTTGTTTTTTCCTTTTGGGGGGAATTTGCCCCCCGGGGGGGGGAAAAAAAAACCCAAAAAATTTTTTTGGGGAAAAATTTTTCCCCCAAAAAAATTTCCCCCCCCTTTTTCCCGAACCCCCCCCCGGGGGGCCAAAATTTGGAATTTTTTGGGGGCCAAAACCCCAAAAAGGGGCCCCGGGGTTTTTTTTAAAATTTTAAAAAAAATTTTTTTTTTGGGGGGCAAAAACCCAACCCCTTCCCCCCCGGCATTTTTTTTAAAAATTTTAAAAAGGGGAAAAAAAAAAAAAACCCCCAAAAAAAAATTTTTTTTAAAAAAAAAAATTTTCCCCCCCCCTTTTTTTTTTCCCCTTTTTTTTTAAAATTTTTTTGGGGCCCTTCCCCAAAAAAAATTTTTTTTAAAAAAAAAAAAAAAAGGGGTTAAAAATTTTTAATTTTTAAATTTTTCCCCCCCAAGGGGAAAAGGGGGGGGGAAAACTTTTTTTAAAAAACCCCAAATTTCCCCAAACCCCCTTTTTAAAAAAAAAATTTTTTTTTGGGGGGTTTTTTGGGGCCCCCCAAAAAAATCCCTTTTAGGGGGGGGAAAAAAAAATTTTTTCTTTTTTTAAAAAAAAATTTTTTAAATTTTTTGAAAATTTTTGGAAAACCCAAAAAGGGGGGCCCCCCCCCTTTTTTCCCCAAAAATTTTTAAAAAAAAAGGGGGGAAAAAAAAACCCGGTTTAAAAAAAAACCCCCCCTTTTCAAAAAAAAGGGAAAAGGAAAAAAGGGGGTTTTTATTTTCCCCTTTTAAAAGGTTTTTTTTAAAAGAAAAAGGGGAAAAAAAAAGGGGGGGGGGAAAAAATTTTTTTTTTTTAAAAAAAAAAGGGGGTTTTTTTAAAAATTTTTGGGGTTTTTGGGGAAATTTTTTTTTAAAAAAATTTTGGAAATTTTTTTTTTAAAATTTGGGGCCCCCCAAAAAAAAAAACCCCCCAAAAAACCAAAACCAAAAAAGGGGCCTTAAGGCTTTTGGGGAAAAAAATTTTTTAAAAAGGAAAAATTTTTTTGGGGGGGCCCCGGGAAAAAATTTTTTTTCCTAAAAAAAATTTTTTTCGGGGTTTTAAAAATTTTTTTTTTTTTTTTTTTTTTTTTTTTATTTTTTTTAAAAAAAAAGGGTTTTAAAAAGGGAAAAGGGGGCCGGGGGGGGGCCTTTTTGGGGTTTTTTAAGGAATCCCCCCCCCTTAAAATTTCCCCCCCCCTTTTAAGTTTTAAAACCCCCAAAAATTTTTTTTTTCCCCCAAAAAAAAAAAATTTTAAAACCCAAAAAGGAAAAAAATTTTTTTAAAAAAATTTTTCCCCCCCCAAATTTTTTTAAAAAAGCAACAAAAAAAAAAAATTTTTCCCCTTTCCCCCGTTCCCCCCCCCCTTTTTTTTTTTTAAAAAAAAAAAAGGGGGGGTTTTGGAATTTTTTTCCCCCCCAAAAAAATTCCAAAAAAAAAAAAAAAATTTGGGTTTTTTTTTTAAAAATTAAATTCCCAAATTTTTTTTCCCCCCTTTTTTTTGGGGGGGGAAAAAAAAATGGGGGGGGGGGGATTTAAATTTAAACCCCTTCCCCCCTTTTTTCCCCCCCCTTTTTTTTTTTTTTTAAAAAATGTAGAATCTTTTTTTTAATTTAAGGAAAAAATTTTTTTTTTTTAAAAAAAAAAACCCGGGCCCTACCTCCGTTTAAACACCGAAGTGCTCAGTTTTTAAACCCCATTGATCGATGTAACAAATTTAGAGGGTTTTGAAACTTTAATTTCCCTTCAGTTGGAGTTTCGCCATTCCCCGAATTCCCCATGATGCATTTGTGAATGCTGAAGTTTCCCTCCAAAACACCAAGTTGGGAAAACCCTCCCCAAGAGACAAAGCGTCAAACTTTAAACCCGAAATTTTTTCCCTTTTTTTTTGTTTCCCAAAAAATTTTTGGGGACATCACCTTTTTGCCCCATTTTTAAGACTCATGAGTTCGCATGCATGAGTAAAGATCCCGATGCAAAAGATATGAAAACCCCTTTAGGGCCCATTGACTCCCTTCCCAAGCTGAACGATAGAGGGGTCACAAGGGGGGTTTTGGGGACATCCCCTTTTTTCCCTTTTTTAAGACTTTTGAGTTGACATGTATAAATGAAAGAGCCCCAGATGAAAAATATGAAAACCCTTGAGGGCGATCAAATCCATTTGCCAAGCTGAAGCAAAAGAGGGGGCACAAGGGGGTTTTGGGGAATCACCTTTTTGCCCATGTTTTTAAAAATTTTTTAAATTCACATGATAAATGAAAAACCCCCAAAGGGGAAAAAATTTGAAAACCCCTTTAGGGCGATCGACTCCATTTGCCAACTGAAGCGATAGAGGGGTCACAAGGGGGGTTTTTGTGATATCACCTTTTTGCCCAAAAGTTTAAGACGCATGAGTGAAAGAACTCCCGATTCAAAAGATATGAAAAACCCCTTTAGGGCGATTGACTCCATTCGCCAAGCTGAAGCGAAGGGGGGGTCACAAGGGGGGTTTTGGGGAATCACCTTTTTGCCCATGTTTAAACCTTTTTTAATTACTTTTATAAATGAAAAACCCCAAAGAAAAATTTGAAAACCCCTTAAAAACGATCGACTCCATTCGCCAAGCTGAAGCGATAGAGGGGTCACAAGGGGGGGGTTTTTGTGATATCACCCTTTTTCCCATGTTTAAAAACGCAGGGGTGAAAGAACTCAGATTAAAAAAATATGAAAAACCCCTTTAGGGCGATCGACTCCATTCGCCCAAACTGAAGCGAAAGAAGGGGGCCCAAAGGGGGTTTGGGGAATCACCTTTTTGCCCATGTTTAAGACGGGGATGAAATGAAAGAGCCCCAGATGCAAAAGATATGAAAACCCTTAAAGGGGGATCAAATCCATTCGCCAAGCTGAAGCGATAGAGGGGGCACAAAGGGGGTTTTTGTGATATCAACCCTTTTTTCCCATGTTTAAAACCTTTTAGTTTTAAAGAACTGAAAAATACAAAATATGAAAAACCCCTTTAGGGCGATTGACTCCATTCGCCCAAACTGAAGCGATAGAGGGGTCACAAGGGGGTTTTCGTGATATCACCTTTTTGCCCATGTTTAAGACGCATGAGTGAAAGGGGCTCCCGGTCAAAAGATATGAAAACCCTTGAGGGCGATCGACTCCATTCGCCAAGCTGAACCCAAGGGGGGGTCACAAGGGGGTTTTGGGGAATCACCTTTTTGCCCCTGTTTAAACCCCTTTTTGTTAATTCTTGAAAATGAAAGACCCCAAAGAAAAGATTTGAAAAACCCCTTTAGGGCGGTCGACTCCATTCGCCAAGCTGAAGCGATAGAGGGGGCACAAGGGGGTTTTTTGTGATATCACCCTTTTTTCCCATTTTAAGACGGGGAGAAGTGAAAGAACCCAGGTGCCCAAAATATGAAAACCCTTGAGGGCGATTGACTCCATTTGCCCAAACTGAAGCGATAGAGGGGTCACAAGGGGGGTTTTGGGGAATCACCCTTTTTTCCCATGTTTTAAGACGCAAGAGTGAAAGACCCAAAGCAAAAGATTTGAAAACCCTTGAGGGCGATCGACTCCATTTGCCAATCTGAAGCGATAGAGGGGTCACAAGGGGGTTTTCGTGATATCACCTTTTTGCCCATGTTTAAGACGCATGAGTGAAAGAACTGCAGATACAAAAGATATGAAAACCCTTGAGGGCGATCGACTCCATTCGCCAAGCTGAAGCGATAGAGGGGTCACAAGTGGGGTTTTCGTGTGGATCACCTTTTTGCCCATGTTTAAGACGCACGCATGAGTGAAAGAACTGCAGATACAAAAGATATGAAAACCCTTGAGGGCGATCGACTCCATTCGCCAAGCTGAAGCGATAGAGGGTCACAAGGGGGTTTTCGTGATATCACCTTTTTGCCCATGTTTAAGACGCATGAGTGAAAGAACTGCAGATACAAAAGATATGAAAACCCTTGAGGGCGATCGACTCCATTCGCCAAGCTGAAGCGATAGAGGGGGCACAAGGGGGGGCTTGGTGATATGACCTTTTTGCCCATGTTTAAGACGCATGAATGAATGAACTGCAGATACAAAAGATATGAAAACCCTTGAGGGCGATCGACTCCATTCGCCAAGCTGAAGCGATAGAGGGGTCACAAGGGGGTCTGGTGATATGACCTTTTTGCCCATGTTCAAGACGCATGAGTGAAAGAACGCAGATACAAAACATATGAAAACCCTTGAGGGCGATCGACTGCATTCGCCAAGCTGAAGCGATAGAGGGGTCACAAGGGGGGTTTTCGAGATATCACCTTTTTGCCCATGTTTAAGACGCATGAGTGAAAGAACTGCAGATACAAAAGATATGAAAACCCTTGAGGGCGATCGACTCCATTCGCCAAGCTGAAGCGATAGAGGGGTCACTTGGGGGGTTTGGGGATGACCTTTTTGCCCATGTTCAAAACGCATGATGAAAGAACTGCAGATACAAAAGGTATAAAACCCTTGAGGGTGATCGACTCCATTCGCCAAACTGAAGCGATAGAGGGGGACAAGGGGGGGTTTTTGTGATATCACCTTTTTCCATGTTTAAGACGCATGCGTGAAAGAACTGCAGATAGAAAAGATATGAAAACCCCTTTAGGGCGATCGACTCCCTTCGCCAAGCTGAAGCGATAGAGGGGTCACAAGGGGGGGCTTGGTGAAAACACCTTTTTGCCCATGTTTAAACCTCATAAGTTCACATGCATGAGTGAAAGATCCTCAAACGCAAAAGATTTGAAAACCCTTGAGAGCGATCGACTCCATTCGCCAAGCTGAAGCGATAGGGGGTCACAAGGTGGGTTTTCGTGATATCCCTTTTTGCCCATGTTTAAGACTTTTGAGTTAATTGACATGTATAAGTGAAAGAGCCCCAGATGCAAAAGATATGAAAACCCTTGAGGGCGATCGACTCCATTCGCCAAGCTGAAGCGATAGAGGGGTCACAAGGTGGGTTTTCGTGATATCACCTTTTTGCCCATGTTTAAGACGCATGAGTGAAAGAGCTCCAGATGCAAAAGATATGAAAACCCTTGAGGGCGATCGACTCCATTCGCCAAGCTGAAGCGATAGAGGGGTCACAAGGGGGGTTTTCGTGATATCACCTTTTTGCCCATGTTCAAGACGCATGAGTGAAAGAACTGCAGATACAAAAGATATGAAAACCCTTGAGGGCGGTCGACTCCATTCGCCAAGTTGAAGCGATAGAGGGGTCACAAGGGGGGTCTTGGTGACATCACCTTTTTGCCCATTTTTAAAAACCTCATAATTCACATGCATGAGTGAAAGATCCTCAAACGCAAAAGATTTGAAAACCCTTGAGGGCGATCGACTCCATTTGCCAATCTGAAGCGATAGAGGGGTCAAAAGGGGGGGTTTTCTTGATATCATTTTTTTGCCCATGTTTAAGACGCATGAGTGAAAGAACTGCAGATACAAAAGATATGAAAACCCTTGAGGGCGATCGACTCCATTCGCCAAGCTGAAGCGATAGAGGGGTCACAAGGGGGGTCTTGGTGACATCACCTTTTTGCCCATTTTTAAAACCTCATAAGTTCACATGCATGAGTGAAAGATCCTCAAACGCAAAAGATTTAAAACCCCCTTTGAGGGCGATCGACTTCCTTCCCCAAAGCTGAAGCGATAGGGGGGTCACTGGGGGCAGGGGGTCGAGAGGTTTTTGGGGGGCCCGGGGGCAAACCGTGCATTTGGGGCCCTAGTTTTTGTATCGTCCCCCTGGGGAGTCTGGGGGCCCCCCCCCCCCAGGTTTAGGGGTGGGGGGTCCCCCCCCGGGAAAATTTTTTTTAAAATAAAACTTCTAAGTGACGCAATTTTAATAAGGTATCTCTACTGAAAAATTTCAAACAACCACAGCAATAGAAATTTGTTTTTTACGTTCATTTTGACACATGATGTGACGGACTTGAAGATTTTCGACCCAAAAATTCTTCGATTCGACTCTGACTTCTAAAAATAAAAAAAAAAAAAAAAACCCATTCATTTTTCAACTTTTCATTTCTCAGCCCTCCTTGTCTAAACACATTTTCACCAGTGTTGGCTGAGACGTCAAGAAAGTTCTGGAGGTTTTGCTAAGAACCAGTGGTGCACCGAGAAATTTGCCGGGGGGGGGGGGGGTAGTACGACTCAAACTCCGGGGGGTTCGGGGGCCCTCCCCCGGAAAATTTTTCAATCTTCCTTACCTTAAAATTGAATTTTACGGTGCTTTCATGTACGCAGAAAATTGAAATGCTGAAATATATTTTCGATTTTGCTGCATGAAATCTTTGCTCTTGACTCATAATTGGAGGGAGAAGAGTCAAGTGGAATGTGATTGAAGGAGCCATGGAATATTCACCGGGGGGTTTACCGAGAGGGGGGCCCGGGGGCCCCTTTCCCCCGGGATAGTTTTTTAAAATTTTTCCTTCCCTTAAAATTTTAAATTTTTATGGTACTTTCATGTACAGAAAAATTGAAATGCTGAAATATATTTTCGATTTTGCTGCATGAAATCTTTGCTCTTGACTCATAATTGGAGGGAGAAGAGTCAAGTGGAATGTGATTGAAGGAGCCAGGAATATTCACCGGGGGGTTTACCGAGGGGGGGCCCGGGGGGCCCCTTTCCCCCGGATAGTTTTTTAAATTTTCCTTACCTTCAAATTTAATTTTTGGTACTTTCATGTACAGTAAAATTGAAATGCTGAAATATATTTTCGATTTTGCTGCATGAAATCTTTGCTCTTGACTCATAATTGGAGGGAGAAGACCCAAAAAGGAATGTATGGTTGAAGGAGCCATGGAATATTTACCAAAGGGGGGGGGGCCCGGGGGGTCCCCCCCCGGGGAATTTTTTAAAATTTTCCTGACCTTCAGATTGAATTTTACGGTACTTTCATCACAGTAAAATTGAAATGTTAAAATATTTTTTTGGTTTTTGAAGGTAAATTCAAGTAGGCCGGGGGCCCCCATTTTTTTCGGCTCGCCTCAGGCCGTAAAATTACGTAGTCTCTTCCTTTTCGACCCCCCTTTCAAGCACCATGTCATCAGTCACTCCTTCTTCCCTCTCTTTTTTCCCCTTTTTTTTACTCGTCATATTACTCATATTCCCCCGCTTTTTTTCCCCGTTTTCCTTTTCTCTATCTTTTTTTTTTTTTTTTTCTTTCTTTTTCCCTTTTCCCTTTTCATGATTTTTGGGGGCCCCCCAAGAGTGGGGGCCCCGGGGGATTTCGCCCCATCAGCCCCCCTCCCCCTCGACGCCCCTGCAAGGGGGGTTTTTTGTGATATCACCTTTTTGCCCATGTTTAAGACGCATGAGTGAAAGAACTGCAGATACAAAAGATATGAAAACCCTTGAGGGGGATCGACTCCATTCGCCAAGCTGAAGCGATAGAGGGGTCACAAGGGGGGTTTTCGTGATATCACCTTTTTGCCCATGTTTAAGACGCATGAGTGAAAGAACTGCAGATACAAAACATATGAAAACCCTTGAGGGCGATCGACTCCATTCGCCAAGCTGAATCCTGAAGCGATAGAGGGGTCACAAGGGGGGGTTTTTGTGATATCACCTTTTTGCCCATGTTTAAGACGCATGAGTGAAAGAACTGCAGATACAAAAGATATGAAAACCCTTGAGGGCGATCGACTCCATTCGCCAAGCTGAAGCGATAGAGGGGTCACTTGGGGGGGCTTGGGGTATGACCTTTTTGCCCATGTTTTAAAACGCAAAGAGTGAAAGAACTGCAGATACAAAAGATATGAAAACCCTTGAGGGCGATCGACTCCATTCGCCAAGCTGAAGCGATAGAGGGGTCACAAGGGAGGTTTTCGTGGTATCACCCTTTTTTTCCATGTTCAAGACGCATGAGTGAAAGAACTGCAGATACAAAAGATATGAAAACCCTTGAGGGCGATCGACTCCATTCGCCAAGCTGAAGCGATAGAGGGGTCACAAGGTGGGTCTTGGTGACATCCCCTTTTTTCCCATGTTTAAAACTCATAAGTTCACATGCATGAGTGAAAGATCCTCAAACGCAAAAGATTTGATAACCCTTAAGGGCGATCGACTCCATTCGCCAATCTGAAGCGATAGAGGGGGCACAAGGGGGTTTTCGTGATATCACCTTTTTGCCCATGTTTAAGACGCATGAGTGAAAGAACTGCAGATACAATAGATATGAAAACTCTTGAGGGCGATCGACTCCATTCGCCAAGCTGAATCCTGAATCGATAGAGCGGTCAGGAGGGGTAAAGGGGGGGTCCCACTTTCACCCTTTTGAATAAGGTTTTTCAAGATCGGCTGAGATCGGCGACGTAGGGAGAATGTTTCAAACCAGCGGTAAAGATAATTGGTCGAACGTTGTACAGGGCATTTGAAAATCTGGCGGGAGCGCCGACGCGACGCATTGTTTTTTTCACATTTCATGGGTCAAAACTTTGGAATTGGAGAGGGGGGAACTCAAGTCATTGAAAGACCCTCGTATTACTGTCCCCCCCCCAACATCAGACTTTCTATACCTAGAGGGGGGGTGGCTCCCTAGCTTCCTAGCAGCCCCGTACATGCCCGAGGGTCTCCCTCAGAATAATTTTGAGTTTTTGAAACCGTTCGTGAGTTATTTTATTTCCTACCGGTTTTTTTTTTTTTGTTTTTTTTTTTCTTTTTTTTTTCTTCAAAGTAACTTGAGTCAAGTTGTAAATCGGTGATTCACAAAATCCATAAATTTCAGTTTTTTTTCAATACACTTATTCTCTTCTTCATGTAAGTGTTCTTTCAATTACTTGTTTTAAAATGAAAGTGATTTGTCTGCATGCAACCTTGAGCGGTCACTCGGTCGAAGTCTGGGGCTCTGTGGCAAATCGGGCGTGTTTATTTTTAGTCACGTTTTTTTTTTTTTTTTTTTCGGTTATTTTTTCTCCCCCTGCATCTTTGCGGATATACCCCCGGGTTACTCTTATAAATGAAACGCGTAGGTACTTTATGGTCCGGTGCGATGAGAGAACAGAGTTGCCAGATCTTGCGGCTTTTTTGCGTGCAATTTGGCAATAATGTATTTTATCCATTTAAACTCATGTAAAAAAACGAATTCAGGGGGTGCACAGTGCACAAGGAAACTTCGATACATTTAATGAGTTTAAATAGATAGAATACATTGTTGCCAGATGGCACGCGAAGCCAATGGTATGTACTTATGAGAAAAGTCGCAAGAACTGGCAACACTGTGAAAGCATGAGACAGCGCGGCGCTATATTATATCTATATTTGTCAATGTTTACCTTTTTTTCCCCCTCCGCGAACATTGTGGAGGAAAAAAATTGTCACAAAGAAATTCGCTGAGGAAAAGGAAGAAAAAAAAATAATAATAAAATAATAAATAAATAAATAAATAAATAAATAAAGAATATAGGTCGAAATGATTTAAGGTTTCCTGAAGGCCATCGAATGGAGCGGCCTTTCATAGTCCAGGTTCTGAACAGCGTCTGCATTAACAAACTCATTTCGCAGTGGTGAAGCGTGTGATTTGGCAACGTTAGTTTCCCTCCGTTTCTGGACTACACAAGAAGATAAGAAAAAAAAAACTTTTCCGCCCCCCTCCCCTCCAAGCCTCTATATCCTCTGGCTACTTTGCAACGTTGATTGGTGTCGACATTCTTAAAACTAGCCGAGGAGTCTAGTCAGAGGCGGACTGGCCCCCAAATTCGGACCGGGAAACCAACTTTGGACCGGTCTAAATGGGGGTTGTGGGGGGACACCCCCCGAGAAAATGTTGGTATTCTCAAAGTCAAAAACAACAATCTGAAGCATGTTTGAGTCATCAATTTCATTACTTATTATATGATCGCCGACTCTCTGCGTTTTTGCAGAGTTAAGACTGCCAATTTATCTTAGTGACGATAGAAAAACCCGCATTATCAGTTTTTTTTTTTATTATTTTGGTTTTTGTCTGGCCCGGCCCAGCCCGTCCCAAACGTATTGAGTAACCGGCCCGGCCCTGACGTATCGAATGATCGGCCCAGCCCGGCCCTGACGTATCGAATGATCGGCCCAGCCCGGCCCTGAAGTATGGAATGATCGGCCCCTTTAAATTGAATGAATGATCGGCCCGGTCCGGCCCTGAATAATCGAATGATCGGCCCGGCCTTAAAAAAATCGAATGAGTGATCGGCCCTTTAAATTGAATGAATGATCGGCCCGGTCCGGCCTTAAAAATCGAACAACCCGCCCGCAGCCCTTTACCAAGTAAAAATACATGCTCGGCCTCACTTTTATATTTTTCTCTCGTTTTTTTTTTCCCTCTTTTTTTTCTTTCCTCTCTCTTTTTCTTTTTTTTTTCTTCCTTCCTTCCCTTTTTTTTCCTTGTTTTCTTCTTTTTTTCCCTCTCACGATCCAACCCGGGCCCCAAAGGGCTGCGGCCCACCGGGAAATTTCCCGGTGTCCCGATGGGCCAGTCCGCTTCTGAGTCTAGTCCATGGTCCAAACCAAAGATTTCTAACACTATCTAGACTGGACATAACGCCTGCCCATTGAAGACGATCGGTAGGCAACCAGGATTACAGTATGTGCTAAGATTTTCGGAAATACATTGAAGTAAATGGGAAAATATCTTTTTTAAAAATTAATTAAAAATATCAAAAAAAAATATTTTCCCATAAAATATTTGGTATCATATTTGAAAGCTCATGATATATGTAGATTCCGGTTGCGGCCGGATTTTATACCTATTTTTCAATCGTACACATTCTACAAAGGTTCAAAGTTGGGTAATTTTTCCTAAATTCTACGGGATGTTCCAATGTTTCGGTGCCCCGCTGAGACAACCCACGTAGCTGTATATACTCAATTTTATGTAATCTATGTTTTGATTAAAGTTATAATATTATTTGTCTTAACCCTCTAATGGCCAGGTTAGTTCGAAAGAAATTCATACTTCCGTTTTACAGGGAAGGTAGTTAACTGTTCGTACTCGGGGGAGTTGGAATTGCCTATACGATACATTGAAGGCGCCCGAAGAAGTCTTATCTTGTAAGTGTTTTCATAGGTAGAGGTAGTTTCAGAAGTGTAGGCGGACCTAGACCGATAATCTTTGGAATTTGTCAACATTATTTTTGATGTTACTTGACATACAACATACAAGTTTTGTCCCACTCTTCCCCTTCAGTTTCCCCGCCCTAACAAAACGGCCTTATGTCCAGTCAAGGTAGTATTTGAAGTCTTTGGTCTAAACCGTTTTTGTAAAACGGTCTCTCTCTCGCACTCGTTGACTCTTACGGGAACAACTTAGGAAACGGACCACACCGCGCCATAAGACGCAATGAATGCGAGAGATAGACCTTTTTCGTAAAACGGTCTCTCTCTCTCTCTCGCACTCAATGCGTCATACGGCGGTGTGGTCCGATTTCAAGTAAGTAACTGGCAAGTAATAGATACAAGCAAAATTTTGTCACTTAATTAGTAGTGTTAAATTCTCATGTCCAATTAGCTGCCATAGAACACTACCTATTACTTTCATACTAATCCAATTTCAGTAAATTGATTGAGTGCCTACAATTTTTAATTTGCGGATAGAGCTCATTTCCCGAAAGATGGCAGATGACAGCTCGCCCGGCTTGTGCACTGTAGATTTGTTCGCATCTCTGCACGTCATAGTCAGAGTGCAGAAACATTGGCTCACTGCGCAGTAAACAAGCCAATCTGACACCTGCCAACTCTAGTGAAATGACCTCTAACATACTAAAGAGGCAAACAAATAATGTTTGATCTCCTATAAGTGCTTCACTTTTAGATAGGACTTAGAACATGAAGAAGCCCCTCTATGACCTATGGTTATAGCTCGTTGGTATTGATGCAAGGACAGCTAAGAAAAATACAAGCATTCACGAAAGAGTTATTTATTGTGAAACTATTTTCCGTGGCTGCAATAAACTTGTTTCAGAAGTATAGGCGCACCTGAACCATAATCTTTGGCAAATTTTCAATTTTCATTCCTTCAAATCAAAGGAAAACTTGCCTCTGACTTTGAACTTTTGATTATAGAGCATTCTTCTATGAAAAGCCAACGATCAAACTCAATTTCATTAATTTTCATTTGTAACATGAGAAATAATGTTGAAATATTCCAAAGATTATCAGTTGCGCCTACATTTCTGAAACGACCTCCGACTGATTTCTACTGAGAGTTGATAGGTTGAACCAATAAAAACGCCTTTTGCATTCATAATAAATACAGCAGTGCATTTCAAAAGTGATTTATACAATTTGATTTCCTAGAAAAAAGTTTAACAATTTAAAATTATAGGAAATTGTATCTAAAGAAAACCAACTAAAGTACTCATTTTAGTTTTGAAAGAATTATTTTTACAAATTTACAAAAGAAAAGCTACTCTAGTTTTAATTTGAATTTAACATTGAACTCAAAAATAAGTGCTTTGACCCATCGTTCATAGAACTGGCAAAGCAATTTAATAATTCATTTTCATCTTTGAACCAGTGGCGTAGTGTGTATGGGGCTTCAGCCCCACTTTTTTTAGAAGATGCAGAGGCTTAAAAAAAGAGGCAGAAAAACATAGTAAAGAAAAGTTTGATGAAGAGCAAATTTTTTTACAACACTTTCCCACCTTTCTACAGTTTGCAAAAAAAAAAAAAAAAAAAAAAAAAAAGGTCATAATTTTCAAGTCCCCTGCTTATGGACCCCACGTTACGCGACTGCTTTGAACTCACTTCCATTCAAAACTTATTTACAGAACAACAGCACTGATTTATACAATTTCTAGATTCTCGAACAAAGACTTTACAGACTTTCAAAACAACTTCTGAATTAGAATCTTTAAAATTAGAATTATTAAGCATCTTGATATTAAAACTTACAAATTACTTTATTTCGTGCTGTAAGCAAAAATAAAATGATCAATAAAACTTTTTTGGGTAACAAATCTAAGAGTCCAAAACGCAACGGAAAAGCTATTAGTTTACAAAACTTTGTGACGAGCCTTGTTGATCATATGATGCGTGGAACTTTGCAGTTTCATCAATTCTTCCTTAATGAACCACGTGATTTCAATCTCATGATCAATAAAACTTTTTTGGGTAACAAATCTAACAGTCCAAAACGCAACGAAAAAGCTTTTAGTTTACAAAACTTTGTAGCGAGCCTTGTTGATCATGTGATGCGCAGAACTTTGCAGTTTCATCAACTCTTCCTTAATCAACCGCGTGATTTCAATCTTAGCTTTCGATACCGCCAACTCATTCGTACTCTCAATTGCCAAGAACAGCTTCCTTTCTCCTTCAGGCGGGGTTTTACCCTGTGGAAAGTATGTACCGCGGACGGTAATACCAGCTTCCGAATACTCCGAAATTTGAGCAAGCGCCTCTTTTGAGGTGACTCGCCACCTGGCTTGCTGCGGGAAATCGTTGATTTCGAGCTCTTCTTCGTACTTACAGAAAACTTCAACCTGCTCCGCTTCCTCTTCTTTGACTTCTTCTTCTTTTTTTCGGTTGATAGTTCAACTTTGTGTTCAACTTGGCTGCCAGTTGTTCGGCTACGGTTCGCGCCATTATGATCGGCTGAGAACCAGCGCCCTTCAGTATCGCTTCGGCCGCTTGTTGCGTTGCGCCCTTAGCCTCGGCTCCGAGATTCTTGGCTATGTGGATCTTGGACGCAAGCTTCTTGGCCAACTCCAAACGCTCCGTCATCGGTTGATTGCTCTGGATTTGTTGCTGAACTTCTACGTTGACTGATGCGATTGGTGCTTTGATCTCCTTCACCGTTCGTTTTGATTGGAGAATTGTCTCGATTTGTTGATCGATATCACCTTCGATGTCTTCATCGTCGGAGTCTTGAAGACCAAGAGCGGCTTTCTGGAACTTCTTTCGCTCGTTTGCCATGGCGGCTTCTGTTTCGTCAAACTTGAATCCTTTGCCGCTAAATCCTCCTCCTGAAAGTAAAAAAACGAATGGATTTGGTTAGACAGTTGCATCTGGATATGTAACACCTTTGATAAATTGAAGCATATAAGCATAATGCAAAAAAATGTAATAGTACTTGTAGTATAATAGTAGTATAGTAGGAAAGACAAACAAAGTATTCTCAAAACAAAGGATAAGAAAGAGGAGAGTAACAGCGACCTGTCAGGGACTCTCAAAATTGGGAAGGAAGTACCGAGAGCACTCAAGAAGGTTTGTGCTCAAAAGAAAGTTTTCTCTCTCTCTTTTTTCATTTAAAATATATTACTCCACTCTTTATTTTTGCTTTGTTTCTCAATCCATTTGTGTAATTTTAAATTTTTTTTTTTTCAAATTTTAAAATCATATTCTTTCTATGCAACTGTGTATATCTTCCTTCATTTTTTCTCCCTCAACTCTCTTAGTATCTATGCAGCTCTGCTCGCTATGATTCACTATCAAAAATGGGGCTCTTGCAAACTTTTGTTGTGGGCAAATGAACAGTCCAATCTGATGTAAGAACCAGTGAAAATTACGAAAATCATACTAGGAAAGTCCAAAATTCAGTAATAAACTCACATAACTGCTAAAACGTCAAGTTCGTAATGGCGGTTCAACGCAGGTATCATGGGAGATACCTGTCTAATTTGTCACTTTCTCTTCGGAAACAGAGATATATCTCAATTTAGATAGGAATTTCCCATGATACCTGCATCTTTCCGCCACTAAGCCCAATTCTGAGAGTGAATTTCGTGATTTTTTAGAGTTTACAGATTTTGATGCAAAAATCAACTCTTCAATCCCCTGTAGCAAAAGTTTGTAAGAGCCCCATTCACTCTCTTATTCATTCCAAAACATTACTCCTTATTTTCTGAACAAGTCATCATAACTTCACCACAGTTTGGCAACACTGTTGTAGAACTTATCCTTCGTACTTCTTGAAAGGACTCAGTGGTTAAAAATAACTATAAATAAATAAATAAATAAATAAATAAATAAATAAATAAATAAATAAAATAAATTACCTGAGTGGACCTTCTTTCCTTCTGCAGCTTGTTTCGCACGATAACAGTCCCACATTTTTATTAAAGCAGGCGGTACCGTCAGTCCAGAAAGCTCAAAAGCTCTGATAATATCACCAGCATGCTGTTCTTGATCCGGAGCTAGGAACGTGTAAGCGAAGCCTTTGTTACCCGCTCTACCAGTTCTTCCACAGCGATGCACATAGTCTTCGTAATGATTTGGACAATCGTAATTGACGACTAGAATTAATTGTTTGACATCCAAGCCTCTTGCGGCGACTGAAGTTGCGATCAGCAACTTGACCTGTGGTATCAAACAAGAGAAAAGCGTAATTAGTTAAAATTTCAAATCAATGCCTAATGATAAGCCATCTGTAGCTCGGCCTTTGTTTTTGTCACAGATGAGAATTTTTGTCTCGGGGTTCTGGCTACCTTTTTCTTGAAGTGATTGAATAGTTAATTTTGAGGAAAATCCAGTGATAATTACAATGAGAACATTAAAAAATTACCAATTCGTTCGTAGACTCTCAAAATTATTTTTAAGTTTAAGGCTTAATAGCAGAGCTGTGCAGGTTGCCTTTTACATCAATATTTTGATACATCTCTTATTTATTTAATCACATCTTTCATTTATTTAATTATTTATTTTTTCTTCTCTCTTTATTCATATAGGTGTCCTTAAAACAAAACAAAACAAAATGTTGGCATTCCAGTCCTGTTTTAGAATAGTGAGCAGTATTTTTTAAAGATAGTTGCCTAATTTCCTTTTCCTTACATTATTTTAATTTTTATTTTATTTACACCTCTATTACTTTTTTTATATTTTATTATTTATATCTCTATTAACTTTCTTTGCAAAATCAATGTGTAAAATGTAAAATTATATTTTATCTACAGGTTCTCTTTTAAACTTTATTATTTATAAATTTTTCCTTTTATTTTACTTTTACTTTTGTAATTATTAATATTTTAAATTTCTACTTGAACTCTGTTGAATTATCCCCTACCTTTGCCACACAAGATTTCTTTCGGCAGGGTAGTTTCTGTTTCATTTCATTAAAATATTTTTTGGAATAAAAATTATTTACATATCTATCTATCTATCTAGGTAGCAAGAGAGATTTCTATCTGATTTGAAGCTTTCCTTAGGGTGTTTTTGGAGAGAGAGTAGCAAATTAGACAGAAATTCCTCATAACACCTGTGTTGCTCCCCCATTTAGAGCAACAATGCCAGAACAATGCAGGTATCATAGAGGAGACATATCTAATGTGTCTCTCTGTCTATGGTAACATAGAGACAAAAGTCTCAGAAAATGATGCTTGAACTAAATGAACCTAACTCTCCATTTTGATTGTACTTAGTATTCTGAGCTTAAAAAGTTATCCATCTTGAGAAAAAAGTTGAAGTAAAGGAAGAGAAACTAACCTTTCCACTTTTGAAATCAACGATCGTACTATCCCTATCATATTGATCGATTCCTCCATGTAAAGACATACAGGGGTAGGAGGCCTTCATCAAGTCCTTCAACAAAGTATCTGCGTTTTCTTGCTTGTCAACAAATACAATTGCACTTCCTTGATCCAAATAGTTACCTAATAACTCTAGAAGCTTCAAAAATTTCTGGTCTTCTTCAATTACGACAACGTGCTGCTCGACTTCTTTACAAACGACACTTCGGCCTCCAATCTGGACTTCAATTGGTTTATTCAAAGCGCGTCTCGCTAAAGCTTCCATCTGACGTGGGAAAGTTGCGCTGAACATGACTAATTGACGATCTGGACGAACATTATCGACAACTCTCATAACTTGAGGTTCGAAACCCATGTCGAACATTCTATCAGCCTCGTCAAGCACAACGTAAGTTACACGACGTAAATTCGTTACTTTACCACTGTTGGCTGCTAACATATCGATCATACGACCAGGAGTACAGACGATAATTTCTGCACCTCTTTTTAATTCTGCTATTTGCTCTGAAATTCCAGTCCCACCGTATACACAGACTACATGTAAACCTAATGTTTTGGAGAATTTTCTAATATCTCTCCCGATTTGCATACAAAGCTCTCTAGTTGGTGCCATGATTAAACCGATTGGTCCATCGGTGTCTTCCAAAGGTGGCTGATCCAAGATATGCCTTAACATTGGCAGAACGAAAGCTAATGTTTTACCACTACCGGTTTTAGCAATACCAATGAGATCTCTTCCGGACATTATTGCAGGAATGGCTTGAGCTTGAATAGGAGTTGGTTTATCATATTCATGTTTCTTCAATACTTCAAGCACTTTCTTACTTACTCCACACTGAGCCCAGGTTTTGATAGGCCTGGGGCAACCTTTCCCTTTCACACGGATACCTTCAAGTTCAGTTTTGTATGCATCAACTTCTGCTTCAGTCATGCGCGCAATTTCCGGGACTTCGACGTAGAACGCCTTCCTAAATGGCGCGTAGTTAATGCCTGAGTGATCCACTTTCGCCAATTCTTTCTTTTGTTTACTGGCGATGTTAGCAGCCGTCGTTGTTAGATCTTCCACTTCTTCTTCCGAAGAATATTCTAGTCCGTCTTGATTCTGCTCGATCAACTCACCCTTGTTGGTGTCAGCTTTCTTCTTCGCAACACCCGTCATGATAACAACTCCAGTGTTGTTAGTCGTCGATGTGTCGGTTGTTTTATTACCAGCAGTATCTGCTTTATTAACTTTCCGGACTTCCTCCTGAATATCCATCATGTAAGCATCCAGAGGATCGACTTCCTCTTCGACTGTTTTTCCATTCCCGTTTCTTCTTTCCTCTCCTCTTCCTCGTCGCTATCATCTTCGAGGTTCCATTTTTTCGACGGTAATTGTAAACTAGCAAGCGATGACTTAATATCTTTCCGAACACCATCTAGATCTTTCTTCTTTCGTTCAGCTCTCCAACGCTCGATTCTATCTCTGCGTTTCAACATTTCTTGTTCTAATCTTTTCTGTTCTTCTTCCTTGTCTAAATTCGACGGATCGAAAGCTTCCTCTTCCGGTTTACTAGTCTCCTTCTTGACTTCATCTTTTTTTGGAACTCTATCGCGAGGAGAACGAGACCTGGATCTGGAATGCTTCCGCGATCTTGTCAAACTTTTTGGTAGAACTGAAGAAGAAGAGGAACTGCTTTTCTTCTCCTTCCGCTCCGCCCTGTCTCTCGACCGACTTCTTGACCTTCGAGCTCTTTCTCTGGATCTACTACGTCGCCTTCGTTCCTTCCTTTCTCGTTCTCTTTCCTTAGATCTACTTCTACTTCTAGACTTACGTTTGTGATGACTACTTCTGGCCATGCTGAGAGATTGTGTAGCACAAACACTTAAAGTAGTTGCCAAACTTTAGTAATTTATGTAAGGTGTAACGAACTATCAACAAAACACTTCATTAATAATCAGAAACAAACAGGATTTGATACTTGCTCACGTGTAAGGTTAATTACATTTTATTGATAACACATTATTTCATTTGCCTCGCAAAAATATTACCACACGCACGTTCGTTTACGGTCGTTGACTGTTGATTTTTTGAGGTTAGGTCTCTTTGTTTGTAAATTTTGCAAATTTTCGAGTAGATTGAAAAATGGCCGTCTCGCGGGTTCAAGTTTGACGCCACTCTCTGAAGTCTGGCTAATTTTTTACGTGTCTTGGTAGCTTTTTACCTTCAGACGGTGATTTCTCGCCTTCCTTAATCTCACTGTTCTAGTGTGAGATTGGTTTCTTTGCTCAGTTTCTATCTCACTCGAATGGGTAAGAAAATTTCTTTGTTTACTCGTCGTCTCGGATTTGTTTACGTCCCAACTTCCTCCCACTTGTCAGTTTAGACTCTGATGAATTTCTCGTTTTTTTTTTACTGACAGCTGTTGCAGACTTTTTTCCACTTACCATCTTATCTTACCCTTTTTAATCCATCCACTAGGATTCACTTCACTGCAAGTTAGTTTTGAAACTGTCGTCCGATGTATGCCGAGATCAGTTTTCTAGGTAGGTCACTACCACACCACCCACACTCTTGAGAGCGCAGGAATATGGTCGTAAACTTTTCATCAACAGGGTACGGACTTACCGTAAGTTGCAGTAAGGAAGGTTGTCAGTTGCAGTGTGCGTAGCCTATGCATTCAATTGCCTGCTTCTTGTTGGTTCCATCTAGCCGAAGAAATAAGCAAGCTGTATCCTAGTTTCAAGATTTGATTGTTTGCTTAGAACAGAATCATATGTAGTGTCTCAAATCCAGTTGCAATGTTATGTTTCATTCATCCTTCAATTCTCTTCCATCCTCGCTCCTGATTGCCAGAAAGAAAGCGTCAGAGTGGTGTCCTTATGACAGCGATGATCAGTGGCACAGCTAGGATCTTCTTATCTCTCTCTTTCTTTTTCCCTTGGAACATGCAGCATGAGAAATGTTAACTGAGAAGATTCAATCCCTGCATCTACCCTTGTCTGGTCCCTGCTTGTGTAAATGGAGCAGGGAGAGAGAAGGTGAGTCTCTCCGTGTCTCTTGCACAGATCACTCGCGATGAGTCATCCTCCATACTTTGATGACACATCATCAGCATCGATCCAAGAATTGAGTCATTTTGGCTGAGTGTATACTATGACTAATGATCAATGGATTATCAGTATGATCTTTTTTATTGCTGTACAGTGGAATTGTAGATTGTGATTTCCTTTAAAAAAAAATAAAAAAACCAGGAAGTAGAACAAAAGAAGTATGATGTTTTCCATAAGAATCGATGGTTTGTCTTTTCTGGTGCAATGTGAGCCCTGGTAGAGAGCAGAAGCAAATGTTAAGGACTTCAGACCATTTGAAGATTAAATAATTATACCGAAAGCTCGGGAATCTAGAGCTTTTGAGGGTAAATATTGCTCTTTTTTGAGGTTAGAATTTGGGATGAATAATAATAATAATAATAATTTTGTACATATATAGCATTGTTTACAAAGCTTTGGATACACGTCAAGAATAACTAATAAAAACAAGGCGCTTACAAGACTCTAACAAGAAATGAAACAAAATTAATTTAAGAATACGATACCAATAGTGTGTATAAAGTACCTAAACATTTTCTTTACTGCATCTCAAAGAATTCTTTGAGAGAGTAGGGTGGATTTTCCTTCAATTTATTTTTTGGTGACTACTGTAAGTCTAAAACTTTTTTTAACTGGTACACAAAAGAGCTATGCACTTTTTTACTGGAGTTTGAGCGTTTCAGTAGAAGGCACAAACTATTCTGACCAGTTGTTTCACCGTTCGTAGTCACTTCTGGTTCACTAACATAACCTTTTGCGTTTAGGAAACAGATTTTTCAAACAAATTCTTGATCTTTTTTCAATTCTTGAATTTTTTCTGTCTGATTTCAGAATTATGCAGAATGTAAACGGGCAGAAATCTGGAGTTATTCCAAGAACAAATAATGTCATAATGAGAGACTCTTCGCATATACAAGTATCGCAACATGATGATTTAATACAGTTTATGTTTGATTGTAAGTTAAAGAAACAATTTCAATCCGTCCAAGTAGTAGTCCTTTCAGATGTGTTGCCTGACGGAGGTTCCCCAGGTTATTGCGCAGTGAGCAACTTATGTGCATCAAAATTATTTGCTTCACTAAAGGGGCTGTTGTAAAGTTTTGCTGTAGGGGGTGGTAGGGTTAATGCAGGTGTAAAAACCCGTAAAAATAATGCTGGTAGCTTTATTAACCCACTAAATCCTCTCCTGGACATATAAAAATAGTCAGTTCAGAGACTAGAAACAAAAAGCAAATTTTATTAAGAAGGTCAGGTAAAGATTTGAAGTTTGGAACTTTTCGGGCAACATCGAAGGCCAAAGTAAACCCATGTAAAGGGTTAAATTTAAAAGTGTTTATTTTGGATCAATTTTATTTGTTTATTTATATAATAATTGAGTGAATTGTTAATAGTGAATCATAGAGAGTAGAGCTACGTAGATACAAAGAGAGTTGAGGGAGAAGAATTGAAGGAAGAGTTACACAGTTGCATGGAGAGAATATTAAAAAAAAAAAAAAAAAAAAAAAAAAGAGAAAAAAGAGAGAAAAAAATATTTAGAGCACTTTTCCTCCCTTTAGTGCTCTAAGGACTTTCCCTTCCCCAATTTTTAGAGTCCCCGGCAGGTCGCCGTAACTCCCTCTTTCCTATCCTTTGTTTTTAGAATACTTTGACTGTCTTTCCTACCCCTTTTTTTTTTATGCAGTCCAGCGTTCGCTGTGAAATATCAGCATAACAAACCTGTTTTTTTGGGGAGCTGGACTTTACTACTACTACTAACCCCGCTTTTTTCAATTTTTTTATGTGTTTGGGTGGCTGGACCTTACTACTACTACTACTTATTTATTTATTTATTTAATTTCAACGGGACAAGTCCCAATTTCATGAAAAAAGTAACAGAAAATGAGCAACTATACAAATGATGCAGCATTTGTTCAATATTTTTCATTTGTTGAAATAGATGATGTGTAACATTTCAAGATTGCTAGCCACGCCTTTGCTCTGGTCCAGTGTTGCTATTTATCCGATAAGTATCCATCCAATTTTGCCCCATTCAACTTTTTGTAAAAGTTGGTAATTTATTGGACAATCTGGCAACACTACGCTAGACCCATTTGATATGTACGTAGTAAATATGAAGAGCGGTAAAACATTTTGTGACTAAAGATGTTTATGTATTTTGAACCTCGGTAAATTTTAATCCTACTCTAAACGACCAAGTTGACATTCATTTTTATTTGTTTTCAGCATGGAACAAAGTGTTTTGTGAACTGCAAGCTAACGGACAAGGTAAGTGTCATCCTTTTGAATAAGTACCATTCTAAACCATAATTCTCTCTTGCCTCATAAATGTATCCATTTAATGAGAAAAGAAATCTTGAACAAATTTTTACACCACTCAATCTGATTCATCATAAAGAGATCATCTGATTCATTGAGAGTTGATAAATAAAAATCTAGTTCTCAAAATGAATCATTCATGAAGGCAGTGGCTTGAATTACAGCCCTCAGCAGAGATCCTCATTGAAGGAAAGCATTTCTAGGTAGTTTGTTTTCAGGCTGTATGTTAACATCAGAGACAATTTATAACAGAGATCACACGCTATCTATCTTGCCCATGTTTGCGTGTGGTGGCAACTTTTTTTTTCTTGGGGTCTCAACAGAACACTGTAAACATGGTCCGTACGTTGTCTGACGAGAAATTTTGTCGGGGTTTTTGCCTAATGAGTAGGCCTGTGCGATGTTCGATGTTTAAGGGACATCGAATGCGGTTCGATGTCTCATGAGATGCATCGAAACATCGATCCACATCGAAACATCGATCCCCATCGAAACATCAATCCGCATCGAAACATCGATTCACATCGAAACATTACAGCTTCGATTCATATCGATTTTTCCGACCAAAGGGTCGTGTTGGTCACTGTTCCAATCGATCTTTAAAACAAAAATCAAAAAATAAGACAGTTTTTTGTTGATGTTTTGGTATTTTGATGTAAATGTAATGCTTACATGCAGATCGATTTTTCGATGCATATCGATGTTTCGATGTTTTTAAGTAAATTAATGAATCGATACCGATCGATGTTTCGATGTGGATCGATGTTTCGATATTTTCCGATATTTTTCGATTTTTCGATGTTTCGATACATCGCTCCGATGTTAGAAATCGGCATCGAAGTGACTTCGATGGACCGAACGAGACATCGCACAGGCCTACTAATGAGACCACAGCACTAATATTGCATCAGTCAATGTATGAACCATGTTGGATCCCTCATGCTCCCTTTGTTAGTTCCTGTTGAGTTCCAAAAAAAAAAAGTATGCCACCGCGCGCGCGGCTAGTGCGTGCTTTCTATTATATCTTGTCTCTGGTTTGCATTCAGTCTTAAGGCAAAAGTGTTTTCGTAACTGCAAGTATCAATGCAACGATTCATACTTTATTTCAAATGAAGGAATCTACGAGAGACAATATATAGTAGAGACCACGCACTAGCCGTGCACGCGGTGGCATCCTTTTTTTCTTTTCTTTCATATTTTTTTTTTTTTTTTGGAACTCAACAGGATTTAACATGGGGAGCATGAAGGAGCACCATCCAACATGGTACGTTCGTTGACTGATGGAATTTCGTTGCCTCGGTCTCATTAGGCAAAAACCTCAACTCTCTTCTCATCAGTCAACGTATGGACCATGTTTGCATAGTTCTATTGAAACCCGGAAAAAAATAGTTGCCACTGAGCACAAACATGGGCAAGATAGATAGTGCGTGGTCTCTATTATATATTGTCTCTGGAATTTACGTACGTTTTATAATTTGATATTGGATTTCAGATCTTTTTTTTTCCAATAAATGAAACTGGGGGGAAAATCTGTTAATACATCTATTAATCTATCTATTAATTTCATGTTCGTCGTGAATTTTATGCACATTTTCATTCATACACATTTCAGAATTTTTTTTTACTTAATTGCAATTTTTCCTTTTTTTCAGAACGGATTAATGTGGCCTACTATAGTGAAGAAGAAGTCAATTCCCAACTGAAAGGTACTATCAACCACCATCAATTTTTCATTTAGAAATTGAGGACTGATCCGTCTAGGGGGGGGGGGGGGGGGGGGGATGTGACAAAAATCAGTTTTGAGAAAATTGCATTTAATGTTTTAAAAGGAGTGTATCTCCATAAGTTTTGAAGTTAAATACTTCAAATAAATGAAGTATAATGGTAAAAACCCTCATCTTTTATATTTGGTTAAGTTTTTTCCTTACATTCATTCTATAAAAGTTACGGGCATTATAAAAAAGTATAACATCGGCCCTTTTGGCAGAAAACGACTTTTTTCCCGGAAGGCAAAAAAAATTATTAAAAAAAAGTACATAAGTAGCAAGACATATAAAGTAAACAGTCTTTAATGATACACCACAGGTTTTAATGTAAAATGAAAAAGAAAAAAAATGTCAAAATGTCCCTTTGAATTCCATTGAATCCTATGTTATCCCATTTAAAATACCCACCCAAAAAAAAACCATATTTTTTATTAATTCTCCCCCCCCCCCCCCCACAAAACTTGACCAGTCTTTCCCTATAAGGTTTGGTTAAAAAAATGAGGCAAACAAACCAAGCTGGAGTGTTAATTATCCATTAGAAATTTCCATCATGGCTGTCTCCATGAAGTTTCAAAGTCCCACATGTCCCATAAATCCTCTCTATTGCTATAGCCCGTTGACTCTCTAGCACAGAGTAATACAATCAGAACGGAAACTCTGTCAGATTTTGAAGAAAATTCATTCCGCGTCCGCCATGTTGGGATATAGGATGTTTACATCTGGTTTCGTGCAAAAAAAAAAAAAAAAAAAAAAAAAAAAAAAATAGGACATAATCCGCAAAATTCTCATTTTGAAATGCCAGTAGAATAAAAGTGAGGCCGGAAACTAAGATTTCTCTCCAGAATTTACAGAAATAAATGAGTTTCAACACAAATCAACATGTCCGCCATGTTGGGATATAGGTCCACATCGTTGCCTATTGGTGCCGTTAAATTCCAAACTTACTTCCATTGGCTTCAATGGGAGTTTCCGTTCTAACTGTATTATTCTGTGTCTCTAGCTTTACACTCATTTAATTACTATGGAAATCTTCTCTGTTCCAGATTTTGTTCCTGTCGATTTGGAGGCTCTAAAAAACAGACAAGTGATTCACCACAACGTATCTCAACATGCTTAACATTCCAAGAAATTTATTGATCTAATTTTATCCTCTCTGACTTTCTGACCAGTATTACCTCCATTGGCGGATCCACAAAATCTGTTTTCTTCTCTCTTCTCCCATTAGAACTTGTGTGTTAGAAAAGGACAGATTCGGGAGCGGTTACGTGATTTTCACCTCCCCTCTTCTTTCCTTTTCGAACACATGCGTTTAAATGGCCAAAGAGAGAGACGGAGAGAGAGGGAGACAATTTCCTGGATCTGCCAGTGAATTACCTCGTACAGTTTTGTATATTTTGATAAACATGTGATGTAAATACCTACATAATATTTATTTTTTCACTTTCAAAAATGCTCTAAAAAAATTTTTTGCATTTCAAACTTAACACGATGTTTAAGTTACAACGATTCAACCCCTATGAAATACAATTTTCTGCGGACTCAATTTTGTGTTTGTTTTATCTTTCTTTCCGTTTGCTCGAAAAAAATAACATGAAAACAATGGGTCCGTTGCAAACTTTTGCTACTACGATTAAGAGTGTATAATCTAATGTAAAATTGCCTGAAAAGTCCATTGGTGGCATCAGAAAGTCATAAAATTTAATAATATACTCACAAGAGAAGTTTTATGAAATCCAAGATGGCGGATAAATATGGAGCAATTTGTATGCATGCACCACGAACATCCAAGGATAGCCAACCTCACAATATCGATCACAACCAATCACAACGTAAACAAACAAATAACCTCTACCTCCAGTGAGGTTGTCAAAGTTGGCCATCCTTGGATGTTCATGGTGCATGCATACAGATTGCTCAATATTTATCTGCCATCTTGGATTTTATAAATGCCTCTTGTGAGTTTATTAATGCATTTTATGACTTTCTGATGCCACCAATGGACTTTTCAGGCGATTTTACATTAGCTTATACACTCTCAATCGTTGTAGCAAAAGTTTGCAACAGACCCATTACAAACTTAATTGCCAAAAGCACATTAAAAGTAAAAGATTAAAATGAGAACAAAGCCAACAACAAATAAAAAACTCCAAGGCTTTTCGGTGCGCTAACAGCACCATTTTTCAATCGGAAAAAATAACAAAAATAAAAGTAATACTCTGAACGAGGAGCACACGCCACCCAAATTGGAAGAGGGACTGATTAACCACCAATCAGTCCCTGTTCCAACTTGAGCGGAGTGAACTCCTCGTTTTGAGTATTACTTTTATTTTTATTATTTTTTCCGAAAAAAAAAAAAAAAACTGAAAATGAAAAAATGAAAATGAAAAATGGTGCTGTGAGCGCACCGAAACGCCTCGGGAGTTTTTTTTTCGTTGTTGGTTTGGTTCCCATGTTAATCTCTTACTTGTAGAAAATAATGTCCAAAATCCATTTAGTTTTCTTTCCTTGTCTGAGTGGTACAGGTTATCTACGAATATGCGTTTCTTTTCGAATCTGTTCCAACCAGAGCTGCCGTTTTGCGTATAATCAATGCTATTTTTCTATTCACCGATGATTCCACCGGTTGAGAAAAGATTACACAGTTCAGTTCTGTGTATGACTGTAATGCATGAAAATACTCTGATCTGTAATCTTTCCTTAATCGGTGGAAACTCCGCTGCTTAGTTAAAATATCCGCAAGTTTTTTAAAGTCATCTACGACTCAACCAATTGAGAAAAGATTACAGCTGCGAGTATTTTTAGTTTATTACAGTAATACACTGAACTGAACTGTGTAATCTTTTCTCAACCGGTGAATAGAAAAATAGCATTGATTACACGCAAAACGGCAGCCCTGGTTCCAACTGCACTGATCGATTGGGAATGGAGCTCTCGCTAACTTTTGTTAGCAAATGAATAGTCAATTCTTGAGTAAAATGCAGCAAAATTAACGAGGAGCATGTTAAAAAATTACAAAACTCACTCATAGACTAACAAAATGACTTTAAAATTATCTACATATCGCAAGGAGTAAAATTTTTGTCGGAATGCATCACTAATACTTTAAAGAAAGAAAGAATTTCATTTTTCGAAAAAAAAGAGAGAAAAAACAAGTTTATTCAATGCTACGCATAATATCTTACAAAGAAAATTATTTGACAGATAAGACAATCATTAATCGTATGATAGAGGCGATACGTCAAATGAATGCACGTAAAACTTTGGCAGTGCTCTTAACATGAAATCATAATCTAATTCTAATTTCCAATGTTGAGCACAGCTGCAATGTTGCTATTTTTGGTAGAAATTACCCGAATTTCCCATTAAACTCCATCCGAAAAGATAATTTCTCCAATAAATGGAAACACTGCACAACTGACATTTTGCCGGTCTTATCTTCGAGTATATACCACTTAAAATACAATCACATCACTTTAATAAATGCACCTACAAAAACGAACTAATAAATACCTCTAATATCACATTTGAATTTCACACCTTTTCAAGGAAAGTTATGAACGAAGACCTAAAAATTTTGCGTTATCACAAGTTTTCTCTACAGCCATCTCTCTTTCATCGTTTCACAGAATTTTTACGTGGATTCTAACAGACTACTATGGACAGTTGAGACCAAAAAAAAGGAACTATTATCGCTTTTAGGGCTTCATCAGGCATAATTCTTTGAGAAAATTGTTTTCGAGCAATACTAAACCCATAAAATAATTCAGTAAAATTTGGGTAACAAGGCCACCAGCCTCAGCACATGTGAACAATAGTCGCTCATAAATTCTCACACAAAGACAATATACAATTGTACAGATGCACTTTGCAGCCATGCCCGCGGTGGGGGGACCTTTTTTTTCGGAACTCAGCAGGAATTAACACAGGGAGCATGAGGGATTGAGGGAGCACCATCCAACATGGTCCATACGTTGACTGATGTAATTTCGGTGCTTTGGTTTTATTAAAGGCAAAAACCTCAACAACTTTGCTCATCAGTCAACATACAGACCAGGTTGGCGGTGTTCTGTTGAGACGCCAAAAAAAAAAAAATGCCACCGTGCACAAACATGGGCAGGATAGATAGTGATCGAAAAAAAGTGGGCAAAAAACAGAAAGCAAATTACTCATAAACTTGTCATTTATACGCTTTCAAGACCAACTTTAAACACACAATAAGTAATTTAAACCAACGAATTTTATTTCAAATATTTTTGATGACCCTGTTCCACTGATTTTTGACCGTTCTTTTTTCGATCTCAGACTATAGTGTAGAAAGAAGAGCAACAGAAAACGCCTTCATTTCTTGAAGTATGCAATTTCATCGCACATATGTATTGCTAACCGTATATCCAAAAATTGAAGGCGCCTCTACTAAATGACGGCCGTTCCGTAGTCACGATAGAGTAGGATATGAAAACAACAAATATTTAGGTCTCTAATTATGATGGAATTTTAACAAACTTATTAGCACGGTAAAATCAAAGACTTGCAGCCAGCTGCTGTTTGATTTTGTACAATTTATATTATTTTTGTCTCCGTCTGTACGAGTATCCGTTAAAATATCTGGAGATAAAATTATATCATTAATACCTTCATTTTCTCAAAAGGTATTTCACAACTTCAAACCGTTGTTTCTTCTTTATAAAAAAGTGGGTCTACCCTGTATTCACCTCCTTGAAAAGATGTACATTAAAGAAGCGTGTAAGCGTAAGGGGATGTACTATGATTTTCAAAAAAAGTACCCTGGTTGAAATTTTTACTCTTTTAAATCTTGGCAGTTTTAAAACAATTTTGCGGCTTTAGAGTGTTTAAGGATTAAACAGAATGCCGCATTTAAAGAACGAAATAAAAAATTAATCGTTACATTGGAAACAGCGGATAAATTTAAGAAGAACTTTGACCAGAAACTTTCTTTTGAAGGTCATAGTACGCAAGACTCTTTAGGATCAAAAATTTCAGAGAATCCAAGAGCCTTAACTTTACAATTGAGTATGACGGATGGTCAAAATAAATTAATAAACTACGGAAAAGCGAGGAACATTAAACGAGCAGGAACCGTTTCAAAAACATGCAAGAAATTTGAAAATTTACACGTCACTCGATAACGCTTCCAATCACAGCATATTGACCATACAATATACATGAGTGTAATTGCCTTATGGTCAATTATGGTCAAAATATCTGATGTCTCACTAAACCATGAGCAAATAAAATAATTAAAGAAAAAGTCATCTGATACGGGGAGGGGGGGTTGAAGGCCTCCTGCCTTCAATTTCAGCGTGTCTGAAACCTTAAAAAGGTTAAGTGCCATTGATCTATCGGCTACTTAACTCTCCTTGTCTTTTCCGCTTTAATCCAACAGATCCTACAAATTCTGGACCATCACCTGAAAAAAATTAAATTGAATGAGAGCAAAGAAAGATTATAAAGTTGAAAATAAGAATACAAATTAGATTAGGATTCAAAGATTATGGAACGATTGCCGATTAGTTCAGACAGTTTTTTTTGTCCGCGATAGTATAACTCTCAATAAAAAAACCACGATAAAATAACTCTCATTAATTTGAAGCAAAATGCTAAATATTCAGCTATTTAATGTTCTCCCCTTTGCAAAGAAGCACGTCAAGGAAGCAGACTAAAATTCCTTCTTTTTTTATAGACTATTTTAGTAGAGCGATATATCGTATCGATCGCCATCCGAGGGCCTCTGGTTCCAAACAAACTCTGGTTCAATGTAATATCCCTATAAGTGAACTTTTGAACGGAAATTTAGGGTATTAAATCAAACAATTAATGCGACCTTTTTGCGATTATGATTTCTACGTCCTCAAAAATGCTTAGTTATGCCTGGTTCCTTGACTAAAACTGCCGAAATCAATAAGATATTACAGATTAAATGTTGCATTTGTAGGTTAGAATCGCCCGAAATCCCGCCAATTCCACAACAACAAAAATAACATTTGGGTGATTCCAACCTCCAAACGCAGCGTTTAATCTGTAATATCTTGTTGATTTTGGCAGTTTTACGGGTGGAACCAGGCAAAATTAAGCATTTGCGAGGACGTAGAATTCATAATCGCAAAAAGGTCGCATTAATTGTTTGATTTAATAGTCTAAACTTCCGTTCAAAAATCCGCTTATGGGGAAAATGCATTGAATCAGGGTTTGTTTGGAACCAGAGGCCCTCGGACGGCAATCAATAATATAAATCGCTCTACTAAAACAGTCTATTGTTTTCTCCAGGAGAAGTGCAAATTTCTATTTTGACTGTGGCTCCTGCTCCAAATCCCTGGAGGGTCCTCCTCTTTGGAATATTATTACTATTTTCATTTATTTTTTCCGATTGAAAATGGTGCTGTGAGTGCACCGTAATGTCTCAGAGGTTTTTATTTGTTGTTGGCCTAGTTCCCACTTTAATTTTTTACTAGTACCTACTAAGTGTATACCTATCAAATAAATAAATAAATAAATAAATAAATAAATAAATAAGTCAAATGGGAAACATCAGATAATTATTCAAAAAATGGCAACACTGTATTTAAGATAATTTCAAGCATACTTACAAAAATTAAGAATTCAGGTCAAATCCGTTGATCCAGAACCATAAGAATATTGGAGCGATGAAAAACAAATGAGGCCTCTATGAAGGGGGTGGCCAAATCAGACCTCTGTCCAAAAGATAGTCGTAAATCCTCCTTGTTCGATTGACACAAATTTTCGCAAGTCTTCTCGCTTGCGCCAATCTCAAGCCGTTCGCTTTTTGACACTCCGTAATCATCAGCGTTTTGAAATGTTCATATGAACTGGGAATGATTCGCGCAGACGAGCAGAGCTCTTTCTCTTCGTCGAGTAATTTATCATAGCCGGGTAAAATCTCTATATCCAACGGTACCGATAATCGTTTAAGGTCCGACTGAATAGCTTTCAAATCTATGCTGGTTGATGTCATGACGACGTTCTCGTAGCCTTTCATGTATTTTTTCTTCCGCTCATGCTTCAAATCTTTGAAAAGTTCGACCTCAGTGAGTGTTTGAAGACCTTTCATGCGATAATATTTCAAGTCTTGAAGTCTCGCTTTCAGATCCCCGACTTTCTTCAAATTGTCCAGCAGAGCTTTTGCATCCTTTTTCGAGATAAATTGTAAGACTCTACTGATGTTAGTAACAATTTCTTTGTTCAACACCATCTGAAAAAAAAAAACAGGAAAATGTTGTAATATAATTTTTTATAAAAACAAATACATAGTCAGATTGTTTCTGGTCAGAAATCTGCAATTAATAGTTCAGAAGCTCAGAAAAAAAAAGCTACAGCACACTGCACTAATTTAGGGCCCTTTAAGATGATTTCAGGGCTGATTAGTTGGTACCGTAGACACCACGTCGCGCTGCTCAAAAAGTCAACAGTTTTGACTAAAATTGACAAATTTACGCTAAAAGTACGAGAAATGTCAGTCCCGGCGAGCAAACTTCAGAAAGATATCTTGAAAGTTTCAAGCTGAAACATTTAAAAATTAAGCCAGATATTAGGAAATATGAGTATTTGCATAAGCCTCGATAAGTGTCAGTGAGGCAGGTAGACACATCATCACTCGCTCTCACTCTCATTCACTAAGCTTATGGCGAAATGAATTTCATAATTTACGGCTTTAACTTTAAACCAATTTTGCTCGTTTTGGGCTCAAAAAAGTCATAAAGAAATTTTGCAGGTGCTGATGGTGGATTTTGCGATTTTCTTTGGTTTCATTGAAAATGCCAAACACACGGCTTTTCCCAAAAGCAACTCCAAAAAGCGAATAATTAAGTAAGTAGTAGTAGTAGTAGTAGTAAAGTCCAGCCGCCCAAACACGTGGCTCGTTATGCTGATATTTCACAACAAACGACTGGATTGCATAAAAAAAGAAGGGGTGGGAAAGACAATCAAAGTTTTCTCAAAACAAAGGATAGGAAAGAGGAGAGTAACGGCGACCTGCCAGGGACTCTCAAGTTTGGGAAGGAAATATCTAGAGCACTCAAGGAGGTAAAGTGCTCTAAATACATTTAGTTTTTTTTTCTCTCAAACGAAATATTTCTCAACAATCTATTTCTCTCTATTTTGCTTCATTTCTTGTGTAACTTTTTTTTTTTTTTTTTTTTTTGAATAAATAAATAAGTAGTAGTAGTAGTAGTAGTAAAGTCCAGCCGCCCAAACGCGTGGTTCGTTATACTACATGCCGCACTTACGACCCGCCCTTATTCATTTTGTGCATCGGGGAGGGAGGGATGGAAGGTTAAATAAATAAATAAATACGTAGATAGGTAAATTAATAAATACCTGATACTGTTTCAGCCAAGCAAAAGCATTTTGGTTGTAGAGGATATGATAATCTTTGGCAAATTTTTTCATCCGCTCTCTCCTCTTCAAACAAAGATTATAATCTTCGATTAAAGCAAACGATAAGCAATTCATAAGCATATTTGAATCATTCAGGACACCTAATTTTGATGGCGGAGCTTTCGGTACAGTACAATCACTAATATCATTCAGAATTGATAAACTGAGCTCTGCATTGTTAAACGGATAAGAGTTAAACTCATCTCGGTGGGGACAGTATCCAGCACTGACGGCGAGAGGAGTCAGTTTCGATTGACTCCTAGAACTTAACTTCAATTCTTCCGGACAGTTACAGTTTTCATGAGGTTTGCTTTTTGATGCAACAGAAGAATAATTCTTTTTACACGACGACGAAGGGCTAAAGGAACAGTCCCAATCCATCGGTTCTTCTTTAATTCCTCCGTTTTCAAGACCGGAGAAGCCATTGCAGTTGTTTGATGACGAGACGCAATTCAAATCCGTAGTGTCCGAATAAAAATTGTGTGTCCGGTTGATACCGGACCTCATCTTAGCGAACTCATCCAACTCGAAAATAAAAGGATTGTCAACGTAAAACTTTAGGTAGTGGTCTTCGTAGATTGCCGCCGGTTTCGAGCTGACAAAAGTAACGTCTTCCCAATTTCCGAAACCATGCTTTTCAACAGCTTCCAATAAAGTTAACTCATCCTCCGGTTTCCAAATGCCAAATTCTTCTAGAAAACAATGATAGGATTTATAGAAATCCGATGAACAAATTATGTTGGTTTTGATGAAACCGGCGTTCGAGGCTTTCTTCTTGAATGTTAGGTAGCAGTCCAAACAGAACACTGATTTGGAAGGAAGGAAAACGGCACAACCGACGTTCGTTTCCAGTTGAAAGGTACATTCCGAGCAGAAAGACAGCGAGTTTTCTTGCGACAGGACGAAAATTATTTTCTTCACTTCCATACCTGAAAACCAAAAGAGCTGGTTAGAGATACTAATTAGAAAAAAAGGGAAAAATATAATTAGGATAATTGTTGGCTTGTCTTTCAATCAGCACTGTAAATCATCATTCATTGCATTGGCCGATCTAGCAATCTGGCAACAGTTTATTCTTCCAATTGGATTGCATGCATGATACACAATCGATTCTTGAAGGGGCTAAAGCCCCACAACTCATGCAATCAAATGAGAAGAATACACCGTTACTAGATTGCTGGATCCACTAATGATTCATTGAACACAAGCTTTTTAATTTTTACTTTACTACTTGTACTTGCATTGATTGGTCCATAAAACAAGTCTGTCCCAAATGGGGCTATTGCACACTTTTTCTATAAGCGATTTAATAGTCGATCATGGCGTAAAAACCTCAAAAAATAACGATGGCGGCACTAAAAACTTCCAAAATCCACTCCTAAACTCAATAAACGCAGTTATTTGAGCGAGCGTAATGGTGGCCGAAGGCACTAACAATGGGAGATTCCCATCTAACAATTCTGAAACTCCATCAAGAAGTGACCAATAAGAGACTACTTTCATTTGACACCGGTGTCACTAGGTGTTGCGGCACCATTCATCGGATGTGGATCATCACTCTGATGACTAATTACTCTGTGAATCATCCTTGTCAACATAGAAAGAGTGACGAAATTAAGATAGGAATCTCCCATTGTTAGTGCCTTCGGCCACCATTACGCTCGCGCAAATAACTGCGTTTATTGAGTTTAGGAGTGGATTATGGAAGTTTTTAGTGCCGCCATCGTTATTTATTGAGGTTTTTACGCCTCGATCGACTATTAAATCGCTTATAGCAAAAGTGTGCAATAGCCCCATTGGGATCTTGTGATGGGCCGGAACCTATCAGCGCTTACTTCCTGCAAACCACTTTGTAGGCATGACAAGATACTAAAGAAAATTAGTCAACTTGTGACAGTCTAGTGGTGACACATAGATAAGAAAATGTAGGGCTTGAAGGTGGTGATCCTCTTCGCTGTTCATGCTTCCCTCTCTTACAAACTTGAATCTCGGAATTTTCCTGCTAATCGAGCACTTAAACAATTTTGAACATTCATGCAGCCATGAAGCATCGATTGATCAGTGATAAACTACCAAAAGAATTTTCAAATTTTAATTTTTTCGGAATAAGTCAGATGTTCGGTTGATCTAGGGTGTAATGGAGATAAACAGGATAGCGATTTTCACTCCACCAAGAAATTCAATTGATAAGTGTAATCTTTTTTATTCTTTATTTTTTGATCATTTCACAGCAAAGATGAATTCAGCAACACATCTTGTGTGCGACATAGTGGCAATATTCTCCTTTGAGAAGAAAGACAACTTACTCATCACGGTTGGCTATAGAACTTGGTCAGAAGAAGTGAAAAAATTAGAACAATTTAAAGTGTGCTACTTACCGAATAAGAGTTAACATTTAAAACTAATAAGAGAATAGCAATTTTTTATGTTTGTAGTTGATGACAGGTAATGGAAGTACTATTTGTTAAGTAGATAGCTAAGTTTCAGAGCCCTGGATCAGACAAGCACCTGATGAAAAAAACTTTGTTGGAACAGTTGAGAAAAATTATAAAATAATGATTTAACGAACTGAAGAATAGAGCGTAATTGCAACGTATGGACGACTAGAACTGTGACTTCAAACACGAGAAACACTTGAATTATTCAAAAGCACAGATACTTTTCATGTACCGGGACTGTGCTTTCGTCCAAAACTTTTGAGAACAAAAAAGCAATAAAGTTACATAACCTCAAATTCAGCATAAGGCCGGTCCACACTGAATCTTATCAGTACTTATGATTTTAGAAGATAATTTGTTCTTTTTCATATTTTTTTATCGCGTCTAGTGTTTAGCAATACATCCAGTTCAAAGCGATAGAAGAAGAAAGCATTAATTTCTCGTTTCTTTTCATAAATTTCGTCAAAAACGCCGCCGCAAATTTTTTTTTTTAGAGATTTGTTGTGTTGACGTGCGCGCCGCTGCTGTATTGTGTTGTGTGTGCGTGTACGTGTGTGAGTGTGTGAATGTGTGTGATAATATTCTGGTCACAGTACAGCCATTTAGCTGGCATTTCTGCCGAAATTTAGTTCTAAAAATATTATTATTTATGTCAGATTCGTGAAAAATAAGTCCCCAGTTTTAGGCAATCATGGGTATCTTGGAGAAAATCTCCGAAATCGAGAAGGAAATCTCACGTACACAGAAAAATAAAGGTACGTAATTTCTAACCTCAATATTTAGGTAAGGAAAATAGTTCGGCTTTGCCGATTTAAAATTTCCGTAGCTTGCTGATTTTATTTTTCTTCTGCTTTCAAAGGAAATACTGATCTATTTCAATCTGCTGTATCCTTCATATTTCTATTCCTCTCTCTCTTTCTCAGTACGTAAGTGATTTTAATTCTGTCATTCTTCTGCTCTTTGCAGCCACCGAGTACCATTTGGGAGTGCTGAAAGCGAAACTTGCCAAGTATCGCGCCCAACTTTTGGAGCCTCCGAAGAACGCCAGCAAGGGTGAAGGTTTTGATGTACTGAAATCTGGTGATGCTAGAGTGGCTCTTATTGGATTTCCATCTGTCGGAAAGGTAATGCACCATTTCTCTCCTTAACCAGCTAGAACATCCCAATGGGACTCTAGTTAACTTTCGCTTTATTTGGTTAAACAGTTAATTTTTGCAATTAACTTAGCGGAAATGATGATCGAAAATAATTACGAAATTCACCCATAGACCCACAGAATGACATTGAAGTTACAGGCAGCATTATAATGGAGCCACGCATGTACCAAGGGAGATGCCCATCTTATTTGAGGCTTTACTCTGTGTGTTTCTTTAGAGAGAGAAACAAATGAGATAGGAATCTTCTATGATACCTTCATAACTCCACCATCTTTGCTTTTGAATGGCGGAGCTATGTAGGTAGGTCATGGAAGATTCCTGTCTAATTTGTCTCTCTCTCTCGCTATAGAAACTTGCAGAAGAAAGTCTCAAATTAAATAGGAATCTCTCACTGTATGTGGGTAGCTCTGGCATCACACCTTTAACTCTAAAGTCGTACTGTGAGTCTGTGAGTGAAATTAAATAAATTCTACAATTCTACTGCTACATGGAAAAAAAAGACTGGTAGAATTTATCATCCGCTCAGCTGATTTTGGAGTCTTCTATCAAGGATGGTAAAGTTTCACCATCACATGGTAAATGCAACGTACCCTGTGGTAAAATGTACCAACAGGTTATCTTAATTTACCACAAGGTACATTGAATTTACCATATGATGGTAAAATTTACCATACCTGTGAATTGTTCATTTGATTTATTTCGTCTTATGGATTAAACTCATGTAATGGAAGTAATTGATCAGGATGAAGATCCAGGTAACGAATTGTCTCAAGAAAAAACAAGAGTTGTTGACAGAATCGGAAAAAGCAGGTCAGTTCTTCCGAGAACTATAGTCCATTCCTAGATTTAATTCACGGATTTAAAGAAGAGCGAGCAGACTCCAAAATCAGCTGTACAGATGGTAAATTCTACAAGGCTTTTTTTTCCGTGACTATGTACTTATCTACATCTACTGTTTTGTTGATAATCTTCTCACCTCTCTCTGTGCAGTCTACCCTATTGAGCACCTTGACATCAACGGAAAGTGAGTGCGCAGCGTATGAATTCACCACGTTGACTTGCATTCCTGGTGTGATAGATTACAAAGGTGCCAACATTCAGCTGCTGGATTTACCTGGTATCATTGAAGGAGCCTCGCAAGGCAAAGGTCGAGGACGGCAGGTAAATAAATTCAACCCCTAAGAATATCTTCTAAAGTATCTGATTACATAGAAAACTCTCGACGTTTCAACACTAGAGGTCGTTTCAGTAGTGTAGGCGCACCTAGACCTATAATCTTCGGCAAATTTCCAATTTTTATTTCTTCAAATCAAGACAAAATTTACCTACGCCTACACGGAAAAAAAACTACGGTGAAAATAACCATACGGATACCTGATTTTGGCACCTGCTAGATGTTATGGTAAACTTGACCAGAAGTATACTATGTTTTGACTAGGTACTAGGTGATGTTACCTGATTGCATGTTGCATTTACTCAAAGTATCGGTAAATGTACCATACTTCTGGTCAAGTTTACCATAACATCTAGCAGGTGCCAAAATCAGGTATCTGTATGGTTATTTTCACTAATCTTTTTTTTCCGTGTGAGACCTTTCAATTTAAAGCGTTTCTTAATGAAAAGCCAGTGCTCAAATTTATTTTCATTCTTTTTTATCATATAATATGAGAAATAATATTGGATAGTATCAAAGATTATTGGTCTAGTTGTGCCTACACTTCCGATTTGATCTTTGACCTCAACCCAAAACTTCTTTTGAAGGCTTAGGCCTGGTATTACGAACCTTGGTTTGTCCAAACCAATAGTTTGACTCAAGCACAAGGCAATCTGGTACGCAGCCAAACTACTGGTTAAAGGATGAGAACAAAGGAGGCTCAACCCCAAACCAGAAGATAACAAGAGGTCGTAAAACGCCACTCCTCATATACCTGAGGTTAGAGCTCTAACCACAGTCGAACTATCACCTAACCAGAGGTCGTAATAACGTGCCTTACCATTTGGAGAATATGCGAGGTTGCCGGTGTTAGTCACCAGAGGGCATATAATCGAGTAGTGCCGGTTCCCGGCTCGTATAGAACATGTGTATGTATTCGCCCAGTATTTGTTGGTTGATCCGTAAGTTAATGAAGTTCCTTATTGTAAAAGTTTGTGTTCTTATGTCTACTTACCCACTCAGGATATACCTCACCATATTTTGAATAACCACTGACTTGATGACCATTCTTGGTTGTGACCTTTTAACCGCTTTAAACCGCTTCTCTTGTATTTTTCAGGTCATCTCAGTTGCCAGAACGGCAGATTTGGTCTTGATGATGTTAGATGCCACCAAACAAGATGTGCAAAGAGGTTTACTCGAAAAAGAGTTGGAAAGTGTCGGAATCAGATTGAATAAACAAAAACCGAATATTTATTTCAAGGTAAAATTTATTGAGGTTTTGTGTAAAATCTGTGTAAATTTTTTTGTTTCAAGAGGCTAATCCTTTTTTTTTGAAACATAACTATCCACAATGAACCATAACAGAATACTCCTATTTTTTTATTGTGGTTGGCCATCGAGGTTCGACTGCCGACTACGGTTGGCCTCTCCTAAACGCTTGGACGGACTGAGAGCCTTTGTTAGAGGGAGTTGAGTGACCATAGGTAGGTACAAGAGTAATAAACTCCTGTCGAGGAACTCCGTTTAAGAATAGAGACCGGAGCCATGCTGCGAAAATAGTCCAAGTAACACGTGTCATGTAAGGTGAGACACCAGAATTTTGCAGTCAGAAAATCGCAGTTCGCCTCATCGTGATTCACAAAATTTTTAAAAAACCGTTAGTTATTGTGACATTAATTTTGTACTTTTCTCCCTCCTGATGTCAAATATCTAATGTCAAAGAATGTGAAATTTCTGGTTTTCACAGAATAACTGAATATTCACCATTATTGGAGGAAAACACGAAATTGCTCATGTTAAACCACAGAAAAAAAATCAAATTTTCTACTAACTGTTTTTTTTTCAAAATTTTGTTTCAAATATTTTCTTTCAATCGCAGTTGCAGATCTAATTGATTCGCTTTTGTTTTCAGATCAAGAAAGGAGGTGGAATAGCATTCAATTCAACATGCACGTTAACAAGAATCGATGAAAAACTAGTTCAAATGATTCTGCACGAATATAAAATATTTAACGCCGAAGTATTATTCCGAGAAGATTGTACCGCTGATGAGCTGATAGACGTTATATCAGCAAACCGAGTTTATCTTCCGTGTATGTACGTTTATAATAAGATAGATCAAATCTCTCTCGAAGAAGTTGATAGAATCGCGCGGCAACCGAATAGTGTAGTTGTCAGGTAAGATACTTTGAATCTTTTAGCTTGGACAGTGTTGCCTTTTTTTGAACGAGCTATAGTGATAGAGAAGATTTGTGGGGCGTGATATTGAAACTTCACAGAAGCAGCCATGATCGAGATCTGTAATGGGCGTTCTTCACACAGGCTCAGTTTGTTTGCCTCACTTTTTTTAACCTCTAAATTTTAAAAAAAAAAAATTGTGACAAATACATTTGAGATTGGTTTTAAATGAAAATGCAAGCGTTTTAGAGTGGCTATCTGGACACAGAAATCGATATGACGGTCTCTTCTGGAAAATTTGCTCGGTGAAAAAACTGACGCGTAACAGAGGTATGCAAACTTTTCTCACCTAGATAGTTGAATTGGAATTCTGTGTCCAGATAGCCACTCTCGAACACTTGCACTTTCATTCAAAACCAATTTCCGCTCGGTTAGTTACAACTTTTGATTTTAGGGTTAGAAAAAGAGAGACAAACAAACCAAATTCAGATCGCCCATGCTGTCACACTTTGAGATAGGACTTAATATATGTATGGCCCCCTCCACTGGCGCAACCAGGATATCTTCCATCTCTCTCATTTCCCATTTGAATGTATAAGTAGGAAAAGAACAGAAAGAGGGGGTTTTATCCCGTTGTCCATCCTTGTCTAATATGCGTTTTTTAATGGAGAAAAGAGAGAGATGAAGAAACTCTCGGTGCGCTACTGGATCTCTTCCATCTCTCTCATTTCCCATTTGAATGTATAAGTAGGAAAAGAACAGAAAGAGGGGGTTTTATCCCGTTGTCCATCCTTGTCTAACATGCGTTTTTTAATGGAGAAAAGAGAGAGATGAAGAAACTCTCGGTGCGCTACTGGCCCCCTCTTTCGCTATAGCTTGTTGGTGTAAACCAACAATTTAAATAAATGAGCAAAGGTAAATGTAACGAATGTGAAGAAAGATGAAGTAGTATCTTGATTAACCCTCTTGAGCCCAAAGGGAGATGTGAAACAACTGTAAGCTAGTTTTTTTTTGGCGTATAGCTCTCTTTTTTTTCAAATTGAATTTTGAGACTTTATGGGGTAAAAAAATGAGAAAAAAAGTAAAAGAATAAAAAAAAGGGGGGAGTAAACACATTTCTTGTTTGTTTTTTAAATTTCGAAAATTATAAATTATTACTTCAAATTGTTGATATTTCCAACAGAATTAATTTTAAGTGTAGGTAGATTGAATTAATTTTAAGTAAAAGTAAAAACAAAATCAAAATTATTTGAGTTTCAGCAACGTAATGTCGCAATGGATCAATAGCCCTGCTTTTGGGGTTGAACAGTTTTTTACTTTCTCATTTTTAAATATCTTTCGTAAAGAAAAAATTATGTATTAGAATAAAGAGTTAAAAAAGTATGCAAAGAAAAAAAATTCAAGCATTTTCAAGTATATATTGCATAAATCAAAGAGAAGGGAGATCACTAATTTATTTAAAAAAAAAGAACAAAACAAAACAAAAATTTGCAGAACAAGCAGTTTTAAGGAAGATTCAGGTAGGTGTATAGGTGTAAACTTTTTTTGATAACCATTCTAAAATCTTTGTTTTTTCCAGTTGTAATATGAAATTGAATCTAGACTCATTATTAGACACTCTCTGGGAATTGCTATCCCTGATTAGAGTTTATACCAAGAAGCCTGGACAACCGCCTGATTTCGATGACGGACTAATTTTGAGGCGAGGCGTTACCGTGGAACATGTCTGTCATGCCATCCATAGGACTTTAGCTGCTAATTTTAAATATGCGCTCGTTTGGGTAAGTTGCTCCATTCCCTGTAAGATATACCTGTGTACATTTTGTTCTTACAATATCACAAGAGACAAGAAGTGTCCGAAATGTCAATATCACAAGCGCCAACTTCCCTTAGGTATTCAACTTTTTTTTTCAATGTTTTACTAAAAATCTCTAAGCATGTGCAAACCATACATTCGTTCCTAATTTCAGGCCAACGTTATTTTCAAGTGGTTTTGCCAGAATAGATCCTTCTTACAGCTGTAGCAAAAGTTTACAACAGGCCCTTTGGACCAGTTTATACAGACGGTAACCATTTTTTTTTGGTTTGTGCTGAGGGCAACCAAAGGCAATGCATTTTCTTTATAGTCAGTACCCTTCTAAGTGAAGCTGTCTGATTGGGGCTGTTGCTCACTAAGGGATTGCTGTAAGGGATTTAATAAGAGATTCTGGTTTAAAAACCTCCAAAATAATTATAGCAGCACTAAAAACATCCGTAATCCACTCCTAAACTCAATAAACGCTGTAATTTGCATGAGTGTAATGGTGGCATAGAGCAGTAATCATGGGAGATTCCTATCTTAATTTCGCTACTCTCCCTATGCTAACAAGGATGATTCACAGAGTACAGTAAAAGCTCGATGTGTCGGATCGTCTTCGGACCACGGCATTTATCCGACTTAACGAAAGTCCGACTCATGAAAATTACGTCTGAGTCGGATTTTTCCCCAAAAAATCCGACTCAGCGCAAAGTTTCCCGAAAAAACCAGTATTTTCTTGGCGATTTCGTTCCCAACACTTGTGTCAGCAACTCGGATGTGGGAAAAGAGGTTTTGCCGCTTGACTAAACAAACTCCCGAGGGGTGTCTTATCAATTTTACCGCGAAGCAATAGAGATTCTTCGTTGCGACACGATGACTGCCGCGGGCCGCCTGCCGCTGAACCGGCGCCACGAGCACGACAGCGGCTCGCGGCTGAGTCTGGTTGGCGCTCGCGCTGGAGGTGTCTGAACTCTGAAGGAATTGGTCTTTTCGGACGCAGCATCTAGTATGAAGGAGAGGGGGGAGGTATCACACTGTCACACCGAAGCAAGAGATTTTCTCGTGTCGTTGATGAATCATCTGGTCTACTGAACTCTGCATTTTTTTTGTTTACTTTTCACCGATCCCCCCCCCCCTTTCCTTCTCCTAAGTGTCCAAGTGTGCCGTGTCGCGCCAAGACTTTGGTGTTGCGTGCCATTCTTCCTTTGTTTCCGATCAGTTTCCTCATCTTGTCACCCTGTCGTATTTCGTCTTCCGTTTCCGGCTAGCATAATGATGCCACCATGGCAACACTGCTGGGCCCAAAAAAGTCGGTCCTTTCCGGGACCAAAAGACTTCTAATCCTCGAAGTCTTTTACGTCCGAGACTTGCGAAGGGTGTACGAGGAGTGCTACATAACCTCAATGTTGACTATTGTTGAGCGAACGTTTGCCGACCATACGTTTTACATAGCACGTACCTCTTGCTTAGCGGCTTAGCGACTTAGCGAGGACTCAACATTTTTTTGGCCCTGTGGCATGGAGTCGTCTTTAATTAAATGCCGATCGTATTGGAAACTCTCTTCGGGGTCCTTGCAGTGTTATCACGACGACGCGCGACGCATCACTCACGACACTCACTGCCCCGCCGCGAAGTCGGCGTGTGGTAGAGATGAAAGGTGGGTCAGCTGGTTTGATTTATGACATGAACACGCAAACAAAAATTTGAACTCGGCAATCTGTTCTTGGGTTATTTTATTCGTTTATCTGCAATTTTGTCCGACTCAAAAAAAAAAAGTCATCTCGGGACCGGAAAAAAATCCGAGACAAGCGAAATTCCGACTCTGAAAAATCCGACTTATGCCGACGTTTTTTACATTGGTCTTATGGGGCAATTCAAGGGACCGGGAAAAAAATCCGACTCAGCGAATAATCCGAGTAACTGAGCGTCCGACACAGCGAGCTTTTACTGTAATTATTCATCAGAGTTGTGATCGACATCCGATGAATGGTACCATGACACCTATTGACACTGGTGTCAAATGAAAGTCGTCTATCATTGGTCACCTCTTGATAGAGTGACAGTATTGTTAAATGGGAATCTCCCAAAGTTATTACTGTCCTAAGTCACCACTATGTTCGGGAGTTTATAGTGCCTGCCATCGTTAATTTTAGAGGTTTTTTACACCAGGATTGACTATTAAATCGCTTGTAGCAAAAGTGCGCAACACCCCCATTTATCTCCAAAGTTTATTGACCTCTCAAAAATTCTGTTGCAGGGAACGAGTACCAAATACTCTCCACAGAGGGTAGGAATTCAACACATCATGGACGATGAGGATGTCATTCAAGTTGTTAAAAAGTAATTCTTGTTATAATTCTTATTCTTATTTTTTGTACAGACAGGTTATTACGAAATCCAAAATGAACTGTTAATAAATTTTTAAATTTGTATAAATTTCACACAAAGACTTTCTTATTTCTGTGACTTAGCCGTAATGAGGCTCTAGCTAAATTTTGCTGTGTGCAATTGAATGGGTCAGTTGCTTGAGTCTGATTTTCTGCAATTCGTATTCATGAAATGATAGTATAAGCCAAGCTGAAACATTAATGAGTCAACGTTTGTTCCTACGTCCAGTAGATCCGGAGTTGTGCGGACAGTTACAAACGAGCAAAAATACATTATTTCTTAAGGGAGATACGCCTCATGATGTCACTAGGCGTACCGGTTTTTGCATATTTACAGAGCTTTATCTGCGGAACCAATATTCGAAATGATAAAAGGAGAAATACGTGTCCCCTTATTTTTCCCCTGGTTTACGAAAATGAATTTAAAAAAATGCATGCAACTGACCCATACTTGATTCTTACTTAGAAACCAGTGAAAATGATGATGAGAGTGAGTGTATCAAAAAATCACGAAATTCCCTCATAGACTCACAAAATGACTTTAGAGTTATAGGCGTAGTAATTGAGGCGGTGGCTGCAAAAACAGCACATACGGAAAAACCTGATTTTCAGAAAACGCATTTAAAGTTTTCATTTGCTAATAACGCGTTGATATGATTCGGAAATGAGTACAATTTTTCGTTGTTTTATGCTTTGAACCCTCTTTGAAGAGAATCCAAGGACAAATTTAAAAAAAAAATGGTTTGAGTTCATTTGCGGCCAATTTAAAAAAGTGAGTTATGTGCGGTTTTTGCACCCAACAATTAAATGAATGCAAATTTAATAGGATTTGACAGTTAAATGAAAGAATAATAATTTTTTTGCGATAATTTATGGAAACATAACAATTTAAAGTAAAGGAACAACGCAAACCGAAACAAAAAAGTAAAAACTAAATAGTAAATCAGCTATATTTGGCTCGCAATTAAATGTAAAGGAAAATGACCTCTCAAAATGTATGGGAATAGCCAGCAATTTGGCAACCATGAATTCTTCTCATTTGAACGCATGAGAAACAATCGACGCTTGAGGAGACCATAGCTTTTTTATCAATCGATTGTTTCTCATGCATTCAAATGGAGAAATACACAGTTGCCAAATTTCTCGATATAAGCGTATGTGCTGTTTTTGCATCCATCGACCCGATATCTCCGCGTAGAATCATCGTCACGTCGCCAAATTCACAGGGGTGATACTGCTTGAGTATAATTTTCAATTGCGCTGTTGGGCGCAAAAACAGCACATACGCGCATGGGCTGTTAATGCAGGGGCCGCCTCAATTGAGCTATGCAGGTACAACAGGAGATTCTAATTTAATTTGAGACTTTCTTCTGTCTTTTTCTGTAGAGAGAAAGAGAGACAAACTAGATAGTGCTGATTAATTTGTCGCCCTCTCTTTAGAAATACACAAGAGGAAAGCCTCAAATTAGATTTAATAAAAGTATAAAAGAAACAGGTGCAACAGGAAAATGCAGGAAAATCTATAGAAAGAATTTTTAGTAAGGCCTTTTCAGCTCAAATTGCAGCTATTTTTAACTCTAAAAATTAAAAATAATAAAAAAATAATTTCAAAATGTGGAGAGAGCCACTACTCAGATATACTGTAAACACAAGTTTGATTCCTGGATTTACGGTTTGTAGGAATAGCAGCTCTCTCCACATTTTGAAATTATTTTTTATTATTTTTAATTTTTTTAGTAAAAAATAGTTGCAATTTGAACTATTAAAAATAATAAAAAAATAATTTCAAAATGTGGAGAGAGCCACTACTCCTATATACTGTAAACACAAGTTTGATTCCTGCGTATACGGTTTGTAGGAATAGCAGCTCTCTCCACATTTTGAAATTATTTTTTTATTATTTTTAATTTTTTGAGTAGAAAATATCTGCAATTTGAGCTGAAACATCCTCACAAAAATTCTTTGAATGTGTTTCCAGTATTTTCTGGTTACACCTATTTCTTTTATATAAAATGACGACTGAAGCGTTTTCTAAACTCATGTCTTGCCACAATCAGTCGCAAATTAGGGTGAATAAAAATTTAAGGTAAAGTCTACACAAGGGTATAGACAAATGGACAAGATTAAAGAGCCATTGTTACATTTCAAAATCAACTTGTATTCAAAACTTAAAAAAATAAATTATTTTAAAATTATAGTTGACACAGCAACAAAGCGCTTCTTTTCTATTTATCATAAGACTATTTAAAACTATTCAGAGTTAAATATGATTCAAGGCTACAGAGGACTTGCAAATTCTACTAGAGTTCTTTTCGTAAGATACAATCAAACCATTGAATTGAACTCAGTAATTTTTTTATTTCCTGGTGGCATAGTTGCTAAAATAACCTAAAAATCACCAGATTTTGTATTGACCTGTTTAATGGGACGTCGCGACAAAAATTGGATCCAAACAAATGCTTCATCTTACTTGCTCTCGCTCTCATTGGATAAAGAAACAGGAAAACAGGAAAAAGAAACAGGATCCAAATTTTCAAATTCGAATTTGTGCTAGTAAACAACAAGTTCTCTCAGGTTTTATTTCACCATTAGATCCCTCGTACCTTAATATATAATCACGTTACTACAACATTCTCAAAACATCACGCATTAATTTTCAATCGCAGCTATATCGAAGAAAGTCCTATTTTGTGTCCTTGTCCCACTCACAGTCTCTTATAGGCACAAAATCTTAGGATATGGGCTCATCGGCACCATCAAACCACTCGTTTTACCTCGAAAAAGCTTCGATGTGAAGAGAGATAGGGATGATTGAGTGTCATGGCATTGATACGCCCATAATGGACTGTGAGTAAGACAAGGAAAAAACGTACAACATCTTTCAGAATAACTGTGATCGTAAATTCACTTGTGATCTTTCGGGAATTATGTTGGAGTAAAAAGACACTTCAAGGTATGTGGAATCTAATGGTGCAATAAAATTTGAGAAAACTGGTTGTTTACTAGCATGAATTTGCATTCCAAAATTTGGATCTGATTTCTTATGGGTAAATCCACGAGAGTGAGCGAGATAGGGCATTTGTTCGGATCCAATTTAGATTATGATGTCATCTCTAAATAGGTCTATTGGCTCGTGGGATTGCTACGTCTCACCTGACAGAACTCGTTTCAGAAATAGAAGTGGAGCTCTTGGATAATCTTTTGAGTTGGTCCAATATTTTTTCTTGTATTGCAAAATGAAATTGATCGATAATTAATTTGAGAGCTTCCGCTTTTCATTCAAGAGCATTTAAAAATCACAATGTCCAACTTTCAGGCAAGTTTTGTTTTGATGTGAAGGAATTAAAATTGAAAATTTTGCCAAAGACTATCAATCAGTGAGCTCCGCATCTACTTCTGAAACAAGATCTAGTCATTACAAAGACAAATGTGACGCGTTCTGACAAAACAGACTTCATCTTCGTGGACCAAATTTTCAGGAGAGCAGAAATAAGATGCTGGAGTCAAAATTATGGGATTCCAAGCCTTAAGAATAACTACACAAAGTTTTATTTCAAAATTAAATCGATAGAGGACGTTAAAAATGCATATGAATCGATACATTTTTCTGTTGTCTATTGACTTTCAAAAACTTCAGTTCTATTTTTCACAAAATCACATAATTTCGCTCTCTAGTTGCTTCAAGAATAACTACAAAGAAAATAACTACATGAAGTTGTACAAGCAGAGCCATTAGTCCTGCGTCGACGATTCGACGCAACCCACACTACACGTAGCCCGAACTTCTCTTGGTCTTGAGAGAACAAAAGAAAAGGAAGATAAGAGAGCATTAATTGTACATGTATTGCGGGTTGCGTTGAATCGTCGACGCAGGACTTATGGCTATGCTTGTACTTCATAATTTAGCTGATAAAGGCCATAAAAATGTATGTGATTTGATACATTTTTCTGTTAACTGTTGACTTTTCAAAACTTTTACTAAAATTTCTCTCAAAATCACATTTGATCCATTGATAACTTCAAAACGCCTCCATTCCGTAATTTTTTTTTTTAATTTTCCAATGTTTTCAGTCTTGAACTGTCCGCCATTACCTCTCCTATGCAGAGGCACCAAAATCTCAATTTTCGTCCTCGTGAATATGAGGTCCGTTTTCGTCAGAACGCTTCAAAAATTTATAATTATTCAATCGGACAACCTAAAAATTTTTACTCAACACGCCTATAAGTGCCGAACTATAACTAATTTTTGTTAAAAAAAAATCAGTCATGGATAATTCTCCATTGTTTGGCACAAAAATTGTATACTTTAAATTAGAGAATTTCTCAATGAGCTCTTCTCAAATAGCTCACCCTGTAGATTGCTATAATACAGGGTCATTGTGAACGTTAAAATCGTAAGCAGAAGATAATGTTAATCCTTATGGGGAGGCGTATTTTTATTTATGCCTTAATCTATCGGAATGTAAAATACACCTTCCTTTAAGGATTCAAATTATCTAGTTAATCATTGACTCAATCAAATCACAATTCAGACCTTCATAACCACCCTGCAGAAAAGAATCTTAAAATGTAGAGGCACAATGCAGCCTCAAGAATTCACAAAAAAGTTGAGTTCTAGAATTCACCGAAAATTGGCATCGGTGACTAGAAGAATACAGAGCTTTAAGTTGTAGCAAGTCAATGGGAGAGGCTGGACACGATACATATATAAGCTTAAGATGCTTGTATCCAGAGCTGCCGATTTGCGTAGATTTAATGACATTTTTAAATTCACCGATGATTCCACCGGTTGAGAAAAGATTACATAGTTCAATAAAGTGTACGACTGTAATGCACGAAAATACCCTGATCTGTATAATCTTTTCTCAATCGGTGTAAACGCCGTTAATTAATTAAAATATACCGGTTGAGAAAAGATAAAAGACGCTAGTATTTTTGTGCATTACAGTCATACACTGAGCTAAGCTCTGTAATCTTTTCTCCGCCGGTGGAATATTCGGTGAATTTCAAAATGCCATTAAATCTATGCAAATCGGCAGCTCTGCTTGTATCTTCGTTAATATTCATTAATACGCAATGTTAATGTATGAAAGTGGTGTCATAGGTTTCCTTGTAAAATTTTTTACAAGTACATATCACCCCTTTAAATGTACTTTATGACCGTTGAAACACCAAACATTTGCACTTTTAGTCATATTTTCCATGTCCGACCTCTATTTGACTCGCTACACCATGCACCGGTACTAAACTCCGGTGAATTCTAGAACCTCACATAAATCACAGTCATAACAAAAATAGAGGGGTTTCCATCAGTTGGAAACAAAGGAGTAAACCTGAAGACCTTTCAGGATTCAAGGCAAAGAAATTCAACAGTAACAAGTCAATTACGTTCAACCAGGAACAATATATACTAGGGATCACGCACTAACTAATCGGTTGTTAAAATCAGATGGCAAATTTTTTTTTTGGATTGCAGCAAAACAACGTCTAAATGAACCTTATGTTGACTGGTGAGTAAAGATGTTAAGCTCAGTAGCCAATGAGAGCAAAGCATTCAAATTCGGTCATCAGTTAACGTAAGGTTCAGTTGGATGTTGCTCCCTATGTTATTTTGTTGTGTCCCCCGAGAAAAAAAGCTAACAACTGCGCGATCAACTATTGTGTGGTCTTAAGTATGTATTGTCTCTGCTTTCTATCACAGTACGGTTTTAAGTCTTCATGGAAAACTTGAGCACAGTTGACTGGAAAACAGAAGAATGGACTTTCACTTCCAAAATTCTTTCATCAATTGGGACAGTTTCTCACTGTGTGTCCTGGGAAAAAAAAGAAGAAAATATTCAAAAAAAATAAGTAAAATAATAAGTAAGGAAGTGAGTAAGTAATAAGTAGTAATAAAAATAAGTAGTAGTAGTAGTAAAGTCTAGCCGCTCAAACACGGTGGTTTGATATGCTAATACTTCACAGCAAACGACTGGACTGGATAAAAAAAAAAAAAGAGGGGTAGGAAAACAATCAAAATATTATCAAAACAAGTAATTAAAATTAATTGTTATCAAAAACCCCAGAAATTGTTTTGAAGTTAGTGACAGCAATTCCAACAGTTGAGAAAAGATTATAGATTGGAGTATTTTTGTGCATTACAGTCATAAACTAAACTGAGGCGTGATATCTTTTGGTTAGCCGGCGGAATCATCAGTGAATTGACAAATGCCATTAGATAAAGAAAAAACCCGTGGCGTTGCGTGCAATTAGGCAATGTCACAATTTTTCCATTTAAACACATGAGAAAGGTCATGCTATTGAATGTGCGCAGTGCATTCCCTCAAACGGATTGATATTTATGAAAGATTTAAAACCCATAACATCCTGAATTATTTACTTTTTTCAACACCATTTTCATCAACAACCCTTCATGAAGTAACCCTCAAACCTTGACAAAAATTGTTAGCAATTCTAGAATGCCCAGAAGAGGCTGATGCCAAATGACATTTAATCTATAACATCCTATATAATACCCCCTAATTACAACCCCCGAAAAATGAAAACTACCCTCTGCTGTAGCCATATGGCTACTCTAGGATTTTATAGGTTAAGGTGATTCTTCAGCGTTTAGTGATGATTTCTGCCACCAGAGCGCTATCGTTCGATTAATTTCAAATTACAGGCCGAAAGTAATGTATACTTGAGAAAACCGAAAGTCAGATACTAGATGATCATATAAAAAACGTCTCTGCAAAATATCTCGTCAATAACTTCAAAAATAAGGCAGAAAGTACCAAAAAATGAAATATCGCATTTTGATACAAGAATCGATTTGCAATATTCCGTTTTTTGGTACTTTCAGCCTTATTTTGAAAGTTATTGACAAAATTTTTTGCAGAGACATCCTTCAGATGATAATCTAGTAATTGACACTCTGTTTTCTTCAATATGAATTACAAATTACTTTCGGCCTGTAATTTGACATTAACCGAACCGTAGCGCTCTGGTGGCAGAAATCGGCACTTAACGCTGAAGTATCACCTTAAGTGGGAAAGTTTTGACGTTGCCAGATTGCACGCAATGCCACTGGATAAAGCGCAGTAGTTCTGTACACAACTCCTATGAATGTGCAAGGGCTTGAATATTTTCATTCACCTTTGCCTAAAATGTCATGTCAAACAATTGAAAATCAAAAGAATTGCAAAAGAATCATGCCAGGACGAAACAATTAAGGCTTACCTTCTTGTCTACATCTTGAACATTTCCTTCCAGCTCCTCCTCCTCCTCCTCCTCCTCCTCCTCCCCCTCCACCCCCACCACCTCCTCCAAACCGATTACCTAAAATAGGGGGAAGAAGAAATTAATGAAAAGAAAGAGAACTATTGTAATAGAAATCTAAAATACGAGGGTGGATTTTAAAGTAAGTTTACCTATTTTTTTTCTCAGCAACTATTAATGTTAGAAAAAAAAAACAAACCCAGTGTTGGAAAGCACGTACTCTCAGCTTTTTAACGAGCTACAGCTTTTTCAATTTGGCTTACACGTTGCGGAGATATCGTGGATTTTCCACACCCGTCTCTCCTTCAAACGTGCCCACCTTTTTATGTGCATTGGAGCTTCACAGAAAACATGAGTTTAAGACTTTGAAAAAGTAAAATAGGGCTATTATTTTATTGAAACAAGTTATAACATTGCTGTGAGGCATCTCACCTCATTTTTTGACATAGTCACTCGCTAGATTCTTGAATTTTCATATCGGTGCAACAATTTCTGTTTACAGCCATCTTCTTTCCCCATACTCCTGAACCAGGTTTTGATGCAAGTTGTTAATCCAGCTTCAATTCATGATGATTGCACTTTCAGTACTGACCAAAAGTTTGAAGATTGATGCAAATTGGATTATTTAATCAGTAGAAGAGTAGTCTATTCAGTAAACAACATGCACTCAGGTGTTATTGAGATGTCTGATCCGGAGATAAGCGCATCGCCTGCCAAAACTTGCAGTCTTCTGTAGCGCGTGAAAAGGTGGGCACGTTTGAAAAAGAGACGGGTGGGGAAAATCCACGATATCTCAGCAACGCGTTGGCCAAATTTGAAAAACTAAAGCCTGTTAGAAAGCTGAAAGTACGTACGTTTCAACGCTGGGTTTGTTTTTTTTTCTAGCATTGATAGTTTTTGAGAAAAAAAATAGGTAAACTTACATTAAAATCTACCCTCGTATTAAGGGCCATCAAAAGAGTAAGCAAGAGTTGCAATGGGTCTGTTTCAAACTTTTGTGACAGCATTAAGGACAGTTGATTATGATTCCATTGGAAAATCACTCGAAAATGACGCTGAGAGAATCAGAATGTTCCAAAATCTAGAGTCCGTATATACTATCATGAGAGTTGCGCCATGTCATTCAAAATGAAGAAGAAGAAGCGGATCAATGGAGTCCCCAAGAAGTAAATTGCAAATGGCAGATGGCCATTTGCCTCTACGCTATTGCCGCAATTTTGCTGGTTAGGTTCCGATTCTCGACAATAACGGTCGTTATTGAAAGAGATAATGTTTTCCAGAATAACGTTCAAGCAAAGGAAAAATTAAAAATAGTTACCGCAGTCACTGTCGCTTCATAGTTACTGCAAATGAGTAATAAAAGGGAGTCCGCAAAAAGTAAACAAACCATCCGCCATTTGTATTTCCCTCTGGAGGCTTTCTTGACAGCTTAAATCTGAGAGGCAATCAGAAACGGATTCCGACATGGCACAACTCTCACAGTATATAGGGACTCTACCAAAATCCACTCACAAACTAAATAGATGCGTTTCGCATAATTTTAAGATGGTGATCAAATGAGCAGGTGAAAATTAGACAGTTCCATCAAATGGGGCTCTAGCAAACTTTTGCTACAGGTGATTGAAGAGTTGATTCTTGCATAAAAACCTGTAAAAATGACGATGAGTGCACTAAAAAATCACGAAATTCCCTCTCAGAATCGGGCTTAATGGCGGAGAGACGCAGGTATTATGGGAGATTCCTATCTAATTTGAGACATATCTCTGTAGTTCCAGAGAGAAAGTGACAAATTAGACAGGAATCTCCCAGGATACCTGCGTTGAAATGCCAAAACAATCTTGCTGCTATAGAAGTTTTGTGAATTTATTACTGAATTTTAGAAGCAGAGAGAGTGATTTTTGCTGGTTTTTACATCAGATTGGATTATTTTTTTTCTCATGTCAAAAGTTTGCAAGAGCCCCATTGCAGCTTCCTCTTTGATGAATCACTTTTCTCGGCATAGAAAGCTGCAATCAGATAGGACTCCCCGACTGTGACCTGCTTATACGACCGCCATCTTTGAATTTGGTTGAACGCGAACGCGATTATTGAGTTTGTGAGTGAATTTTGAGACTTTTGGATGCTTCCTATGCAACTTTTACGCAATTTTACATGAGAAACACGATAGTTCTTCCAGAAGAAATATAACTTTAACTCAACGCTTCCATGAGTAAATCATTCCAGGCCTGCAGAATATTCCCTATCCGGCAATCTCGGATTGAGTGATCAGTGTGGCAAAATAAGAAAATTGTGGCAAATTGTGGCAAAAATTAAAAGTTTTGTGGCAACCTTTTTGCAAATAGTACGGCAAAACAGAGTCCGTAAGGCAAAAAGTTTTTGGGATTGCAGAAGAATACAGACGTTGTGGAAGATCCTGCAGGCCTGAATCATTCTTTAAGACTTGAAAAAATTGAATAACTTTTAAGAACATAAAGTTTTATTTACCTTGCCTATCATTATTATTCTGCCAATTATTCCCAAAGTTATTTTGACCTTGATTGTTTCGCATCCCGTTTTGTTGCTGCGGCTGACCAGCGTTATCGTCCGCCCATTGAAAGAAAGTGCACTTCTCATCCATACTCTTTGAACACGAATAAAAAGGCCTTCCTTTGTTTACAGATTCTTTGCGGACTATGAACCTAAAAATTACAAACATCGACAATGCTGATAAATTCACTAAAATACTTGGGAAAAGATTACACCTTAATTGTAACCTAAAAGTCCTCCACAAGACTAATCTCATATAAAAGATCATAATATTTCAGAATATTACTCCTTATTACGCTTTTCTCCAATCCTCTATACATCTGTGTAACACCAGTAATGTTTACTTTCTCACTACTAACAAAGTTAGAAATAGAGAAAGTATTGCAATGGCGCAGAGATTTTCAAGGTATTTTGTTTCGATACTTGGCCCTCTATGACTAAGTAAATCGTGATAATTATAAAATAATTGGCTCTCATCATAGCTAATACTATCCTAAAGTAAATTCATCCATGAAGTTTCAGTATTATTTAACCAAAAGTAGCTTGGAGGTGTACATGCACAAACTTTCTGTGGCGTCTGTCTGTAGCCATAAAACTTGAAACCTGGCATAACTTACTAACTATTGATCCATATGCATCAAAGTGTTGCAGAGATGTTGCTCTTAACATTCCCCAGAGGGACTACTTTTGTTTTTTTTACATTTTAATTATTAGGTTAATTATGGATGAAAAATGGTTTCCATTAATATCAATGGGAAAAGGGTCAAAAAAAGGAAAAATTTAAATATTTCAAAAATGGATCTTTGGATTTGGATGAAAATATCTGAGGAGGTCTGACGGTCTCCCCCAGAATGTCAAAGGGGGGTTTGGGGGTCTCCCTTAGGATTTTAAAGGGGGGTTTGGGGGCCTCCTCCAGAATATTAAAGCGGGGTCTGGGGGTTTCCCACAGATTAAATTTGGTTTAAAAAAGTGTTCGTGGGGTATTCCGTACGGTTTATTTCTTTTCCTTTCTCTTTTAACTCTCTTTTTAACTGTGTAAATCTTTCCTCAATTCTTTTTCCTCAACTCTCTTTATATCTGTGTAACTTTTCTCTCTTTGATTTACAATCGATAATACACTCTTTTATTAACTCATATACATTTCTCACTTCTCTCTCTGAACTAGTCATCAGAACTTCAGTAACTGCTCCTTCAACACAGCGTTGCCAGATCGAGGGTAAAAAGCCATAACATCCCTATTTAAATCAATGTAAAACATACTGCTTTTTCACCTTAGTCTGGCAACACTGCTTCAACATGATGTGACAACAATATTAGAACTCCACCTTGGTAATTCTTTGAAAAACTCTGATTACAATCTGTATGGGGCTCTTGCAAACTTCGTCTATAAGCAAATAATCCAATCTGATGTAAAGACCAGCGGAAATTACAGAAATCACACTAAGAAAGTCTAAAATTCAGTAATAAACTCACATAACCGCAAAACGGAAAGATCTTAGTGGCAGTTCAACGCAGGTATCATGGGAGATTCCTGTCTATTATGTCACTTTCTCTACAGAAACACAGAGATAAGTCTCAATTTAGATAGGAATCTCCCATGATACCTGCATCTTTCTGCCATTAAGCCAGATCCTGAGAGTGAATTTTGCGATTTCTTAGTGAACTCATCGTCATTTTTACAGGTTTTTATGCAAGAATCAACTCTTCAATCCCCTATAGATAAAGTTTGCATGAGCCACATTCTCAGGCTTATTGGAGATTTGTTAAGTTGCCATCACATTTGAAGTGTTGAAATAAATAATAAATAAACAATGAAATAAAAGATGAAATAAGAAATGAATAAATCAGTAAATAAATAAAGAAAACATGAATGAATCAACTGATATTAAATCAAAACGACAGTGATGTTTTGAAAAAACTTCAGCCTTGATCCAGAAAAAAAATAAAAAAAAGTTTAAAATTACAAAGAAAGACTCACTGTTTTGCTGGTAAATTGCAATTACAAGTCACGTTATCTGGATTATCTGAAATAGCAAAGGAACAAAAATATAGTAGGAAAAAAGAATAATATTCCTGGGGAGGAAATTTTAAGAGAGTTAAAAACATGGAAAACACTTGAACCCAAATTGCATCCATTTGATTGTACATTAATGAAGTGACCGAACCTGGTTACGAAATAAAATATGCTTATTGGATTCCATGTTAAATTAAGAGGGAAAACAAGTGACCCACATCCTTTGAAAGGGTTAAGGCTTTCAGCGTGTTCAAATGATAAAAATTGGTAAATAATAATAAAAAAAAAATAAGTAGTAGTAGTAGTAATAAAGTTCAGCCGCCCAAATACGTGGTTTATTATGCTGATATTTCACAGCAAACAACTTGACTGCATAAAAAAGAAAGTAAAAGGGGTAGGAAAGACAATCAAAGTATTCTCAAAACAAGGGATAGGAAAGAGGAAAGAGGTGAGTAACGGCGATCTGCCAGGGATTCTTAAAATTGGGAAGGAAGTTCCTGAAGCACTCAAGGAGGTAAAGTGCTCTAAATATATTTTTTCTCTCTCTTCTCAAAGGAGATAATACTCCACTCTCTGTTTCCGATTTGTTTTTCTATCCATTTCTGTTACTCCATTTTTTATTTTTTTTAAATTTTTTTATTACAGTGGCACCTGTTTATGACGGAACCTCGTGGTGGCGGAAACCCGATGTTATCGGAAAATTTTGCCGGTCCCGTGGAATTGCTATGGTAAATCAACGTAAATCAACCTGCTCACAGCGAAACCTGTCCAACGTGGAAACGAAAGGTTTGAAAGGCGTATTTAACGGAAAAATTGTGAGAAAAGAGGCAATATTATTAGAAAAACGGGCAACTTCTGTCTCTCAACAGTTAAAACTAGACTTTTTTTCAAATCTTAAAAAGTTCAAATTTTTAAACATTATAATTTGTAAAGTTTCAACGTTTTAATGATTTAATGAGTTTTAAAGATTTAATTAAGTTCCAAAGTGTCGAAGGTAAATAAAGGTAAGAAGCAGTTGGCCTTTCAATTTTCAATTTTTCAGGTTTTTTTCTCCATCCGGTAAACCTGCCGATAGCGGAAACCTGATATTAACGGAAAAATGTATCCGCCCCGTGAGGTTCCGTTATGAACAGAACAGGTGCCACTGTATTTGAATATAATATTCTCTCTATGCAACTGTGTATCTCTTCCTTCAGTTCTTCTCCCTCAACTCTCTTCGTATCTATGTAGCTCTGCTCTGTATGATTCACTATATAAATAAATAAACGAAAAGCTAGATTCAGTTTTAAGATGTCAAGAAGTCTAAACTCGATTTGAAATTAGAAAACGAATCTTTATATGTGCCAATGAAAAGAGAAAATAAGTTACCATTGTTATCATTTTGATTCCTAAAGTTTTGCTGCCGGTTTTGAGGAGGAGGCGTTGGAGGGGGAGGTTGCAGCCTATTATTAGTGAATTGATTGGGTTGCTGAAATCCGGGAGGATTCCTATTGTTCGGCCTTGCAGTTTGACTAGATTGACCTGTGAAAGAAATAAACCAAGTAAAGTTGAGTAAAAAAACTGACACATGACAGAGACAAGCAAAACTTTTTTCACCTGGACAGTTATATTAACCCTTACCACTCATACGTCGGACCAGGTCCGACATTTTTACTTACCCATTCTACTCATATGTCGGACGGACCACGAAAGTTTACTTCTCCCAAGCTCATTCGTCGGACTCCATCCGACTTCTCTGACAAGTGCAGTGCTCTGGCGGACATCTGAGGAACTAACCTAGCGCGTCATATGTTTTTATTCTAACTGCACCTATTTTAACCTTTTTGAATTTTTTTTATGAGATGTAAGGGTCAATATTCGGGGTCCTAATAGCCACTCTTAAACACTTGCACTTTCAGTTAAATAGATTGATATTCACCTGATATCTTCAAAAAATAATAACTAGTAAAATATGATTAATAGATGATGATGATGATAGCTATTTTGGGGACCTGCCCCATCTTCAGATCAGTTTGAGAACACATAGATATCGTCATCATCATTTATGAATCATCTTTTACTAGATATTATTTTTTGAAGATATCAGGTGAATACTCAATCTATTTAACTCATAATGCACTTTGATAAAAATACCAACAACAGATTTAACTTGCACTTTCGTTTGAACGGACAGTTTCCACTGAATTGATTACAATTTTTGATTTAAGGTTAAAAAATAAGAGGCAAACTAACCTTCTGTCCTTTCTGCCTCACTTAGGGAAAGACCAAATAACACAGGGGTGTAGACTCTTCACTGCTTCCACAATTTTCACTCAAGCGGAGGACAGTGTTCACAATTTTTGATGACCGCATTTTTTTATTGGGACTTTCTGATGCTTTCAGCATTATTTTCAAGTAAAAATGAAATAAATTAGAAAAATTAGCTTTAGAAAAGTGAAACTTACCGCCCACACCACCAGGGTTGGGCCGCATGGGCCTAATATTCAATACGTCCATAAGTTGCTGATCACATCCATTGACACAGCCTTCATATTCATTTGGATAAAATGGAACCATCGAGCCAGGAGTGAATTTAAATTTCAGTTTTTTCACAGTAGGACCACACTAGAAACATGGAAAATTCAATTTTAAAAATTATGGTCAGAAAATCAATTGAGGACTTTTACGGAAGAAGGGCCCATAAGCCAAACAGCCGTTTCGAGAAAAGCACAAAAGAAAACTTCAAATGACTGTAACTGCTTGAATTTTTGTTTTGCATGAAAAAACCGTTTGGACCATACAAAAAAAATCGGTTTTAGTTTTCCTCGGGGATTGGAGCAAAAAAATTTATCAAAGAAATATTTCATGAGCCTGAGAAATTTTACTTAATTTCTGAACAAGTGGCAGTGCATGCACACAGACTTGAGGCATGTAGGATTAAAAGTGGCGAAATCCACTTTTTGACAAATCGAAGTCAAGGTGAAATATTATTGAATCTTTTCAGCTAAATTCGACTATGTTTTCAGTTCTGATTAAAATTGACAAAATTCACTTCTTTTAAGTGGTTGAAAGCACAAATTAGGATCAGATTAGCTAAATCTACAAGCGTGTGTGAGAATGCAAGATTCCTTAATCATAAATATACTGACGTAAACTTATCTATTATCTTCTTTTCTTAAAACAAACCCAGGTTAAGGAGATTCTTCAGCGGTTAGTGCTGATTTCTACCACCAGAGTGCTACCAATCAATTAATGTTAAATTACAGGCCGAAAGTAATTTAAATTTAAGAAAACGAAGGGTCAGTTACAACATAATCATCTGACGAACGTCTTTGCAGAATATCTTGTCAATGACTTAAAAAATAAGGCTGAAAGTACCAGAAAATGAAATATCGCATTTCGATACAAAAATCGATTTGCAATATTTCATTTTTTGGTACTTTCAGCTTTATTTTTGAAGTCATTGACGAAATATTTTGTGAAGACGTTCTTCAGATGATTATCTAGTAACTAACACTCCATTTTCTTAAATATAAATTACTTTCGGCCTGTAATTTGACATTAACTCTTTAAGGGCCAGATTAGGAATGGGACGGCAGACACCCTATAACTAGCTCAGGAAAGCAAAAACATGAAAACGAGTTATCTCGGGCGTGGTAATTTAGCAGAACAATCTCTATCCAAGATAACTCGGGTATGCTCTTCAAAAGGGTTAACCGAACGGTAGCGCTCTGGTGGCAAATGTTCACACTAAACGCTGAAGAATCACCTTCATAAATCAGAAAACGGAAATTAAGTTCCTTACCTGCGGGCAAGAGTTAGGCGAGACTTTCACGTCGATTACACTCTCAGGAAACCAAATCGAGGACCGGCAAGCAGGGTAACCTAGGCAACCGAGATAGAATCCGCCATTGATCCTTTTCTTGCAATTGATGTCTAAAGAACACGAGGGGCATTTCATCACAGGCTCCTCTACTTCAAATGCTTGCTGTTGCTCCGGGCCTAAATCCAACGGCTGCGTGTTGTAGTATTTTGCTAGAGCACGATCGATTTTCTCAGCCTGAGAGAAGACAAAATTAATTACAGAGTATTGCACACACGAAAAAACAAAAAAACCTCCTCTAGAACGACCAGAAAGAACCCTCCCTGCAAAATTTGAATGCAACTGGACTCATAAGTTATGTCAAGCACTTTTCCCGCTTATTTCCTTTATCATGTGTTTTCACTATCCTCCTACAAATAATCTTTCTACGGCAACGTCTATAAAAAAGCATTATTAATATTGTATAGTTTTCACTTATCCCCAGTGAGGCTCAATGAGAAAAGATCCTACTTTTTTCTTAATATATTATTGATTAATTACAATCGTAAGTAAATATTATTAAAATGTGGTTAGATAAAATATAAATCACTAATCCAACTATTGTTACTAATTATTTGCGAAATAATTAGTAACAATACTAATTATTTCGTTCGAAGGTTTGAAGTTATGATGTGTCACAGACGGACAGACTTTTTTTGGGAATATATGATTTTTGAGCTCAGGAGGACTTACGATGCCAAGAAATGGAAAAACCCCAACTTCCAAATTTTTCATGATGACAATACTTTCTCTCTTGGGGGGGGGGGGGGGGGGGGGGGGAGACTTTCAGAATCTACTCAACTTGCCATTTAATAATCATTAATCATTGTAAAGAAACATTCATAATTCATAAGTAGGGCTTGAAAAATTTTACTGTTATTTTTTCCACATTTTAATATTAATTACTACTGATTTAAAACTTACTTGGGCTGATTTTGACGTTATTTTTTTATGTGATTTTGGGCGTTTTTCAATGTAAACATCCACTTACTATTTTTTTGTGGCAATTTTTGGATCTTGTTATATTTTAAGGCATTTAAAGAATGTTTCAGAGGATTGCGCCCTTCAATTCAAAACATAATATACCTATCTGTTAAAATAGACACAGGAAAACCTCCTCTGAAAAAAAAAAAAAAAAAAAAAAAAAAAGGGGGCACAATTCACCTCATAAAACTATGCATTTTAAAAAGACACGATTTTATACAAAACCGAGCGAAATTTTACAGAATTGATTTCGCAGAAATTTTTGCAAAATTCCCTAACAAACGCAGGATAACATTTCTGTCAAAATTTGAGGCTTTTGAACAACAGTATGCCTTTCATCACATGGAGAAGCTTTTAAATTTAATTTTTTTTCTTCTTTTGCATATTATTTAAAATTGTTACCAATATTTGACCTGTACACATGTACTAGTACTTACAAAGGAAAGCTCTGGTCGCAATTCTTATCGTTAAATTTTGTTGTTGTTTCCAATGAAATTTTCAATTTTTCATGTCGTGATTTTGAAGGGGCGATCTGCTTGGTTCTTACATATGCACTTGAAAGCCACAAAATTGTTAGAAGATTGCCAAAATTTAAAAGAGTAAAAATTACAACCTATGTACTTTCTTTCGTAGGTCATTGTACTTGTAACACACCCATTAAGATACACAAAAACATTGGATATTACCTGTTGCATAGCCGTCCTGAACACTTCTCTGTACTTGCCAATTTGATCTCTTAAAACTTCTTGAGGATCTTTTTGACCTTCACAGACCCTAAAAAATAAAACAATAATTTCCGATGAATTCTAGGAATATATGGCCACAGAAAGCTTCCCACTAATAAACACTTAGGGTCTGTTTTAGAGAGGTTTCTTGGGCTACGCATTCTTCACTGTACGAACAAGTTTTTGGAAATCTTCACTTTATTTAAGAAAATTAATATGTTTTTAATAGAGGTGTTCAAGTATCAGAAAAATGCCGGAGTTCCCAGTTTTCAGATACTCGAAAGCGCTGCTCAAACAAACAGATAATTCAAGTAATTTTCGAGGTCGTTTTTGGAATTTTTTTTTTTTTTTTCAAAAAAAAAAAAAAAAAAAATGAGTCTTTGAAAATCATATTTGTGCTTTTAAAATTGGTGTTCATGAATTTTGTTTTATCCCGTCAGAATTCGTGCATCTCTTACTGCTCATTTCGCTAAGTTTCGACAGTCTGTGAAACACTAAGAAGCAAAATCCACAACTCTGTTCCAAAATTGAGATCAGAGGACACAGCTCAAAGAATTTTAAAGAACCTGAGAAACTCAAAGCAAAGAAGAAGATAGCCGGAAACGAAACTTTAACGATCCCAGAGTTAACTAATTTTTTTCAACCAAAGCAATATCAAACTTTGACTAAAAGTAAGATTGAACTTTTTTCTTCCCTTTCCCTCCATTGCTTTTTGATTTATAAATGATAGTATAACGACCAGTATTGGTATTTTTAGCTCATTTTTGCCTTCCAGTTCTATAAAACTTATTTTCCTGTTTCGCACTGTAGCAATTATTCAAACTCAAAACTCAAAAACTAGGCAAAAATCATCTCGACTCGAGACAAAATTTCCAATACTCAAATACCTAGTTTTTAACGTAGTGGATAGATTCCAAGCAATATTGTGAGCTTTTTTATAATTTAAAGCACTTTTCTGGCAAAATTTTACAAAATAATCCATAGCAAGCAGAGTTGGGCAACCAACTAATGAGAAATAATGAAATGAATCCGGCAACACTGAAAACTGGGTTTGCTACCTGAATTGAGGAAAGAAAAACACACGGAAGGTATAGGTCAATTGTAGAATTATTCGTAGATTATTTCGATTGACTCGGCGTTGTCTAACTCCCCGAATAATTTCCAAATAATTTTTGCCCAACTCTGATAGCAAGTCTTTGGCACACTTCTGAAATAGCAATATGAAGCAATACTGCAGCAACAAGAATTCTGATAGATTTGAACCAACTCACAAACACCAATAATCACCGAGAACCTTCAAAATCCACTCGTAATGTCATAAATGCCTTCATAAAATCAAACACCGTGCTACCAATTTTTACGGTGAACAATCAAATGACTACTGTGCACAGCAAAAGTGTCAAAAAAATAAGGCCAGTCATTCGTTTAACGCGAAAGTTTGCGACAGACTCATTGGGTCGGAAGAGCAAAATGAGAATAATCGAAGCGAAAGAATGTGGATATTAATTTGTTAGTACAGTAGAATCTCAATTAATATCCGGACCTCAATTATCCGGATTTTCCGGCCGGTCCCGGTGAAATCCCCATACTTTCAATGTGTTTTTTTTCCGATTACCCGGATTTCGGTAGTCCGAAAATTTCGATTATCCGGATTTCGGTTGTCCAAAATTTTGATTATCCGGATTTCGGTTGTCCGAAAATTTCAACTATCCAGACAGAATTCGCAGTCCGGCAACAAATCTAACCGAATTTCTCCTTAATATTGCTTGAAAAAGAAAGAAAATAACTAGAAAACGCGATGTCCTATGAAATGGGTAGCTCCGTAATTACGCGGCAGCTATAACCGTTACACAGGTTGCATAACTTCGCCTTTGAAGGCGCGTTACAAAGAAATCTTCGCAGACTGCATTTCAGAGCGTCTAGATCGCGTTTTTTGCCGAATTTCGATTATCCGAACAACATTTTCAGTCCGGCGAAATCCGGATAATCGAGATTCTACTGTATATCATTTGAATTTTCCAAATTAACTCACCTTTTTAAATCTGCTTCTAATTCAGCACGTAGGAGTGGTTTAGATAAATTCAAGTTAAGGAAGCCCATTTCATCGTAACCTTCGACTAGACCCATACCTAAATGGCACGGTAAAAAGTGGATGCCGTCTTCCAGTCCAACGTACAATCTTGATTTAATTGTTTCTATGTGATCAGCATGTGTTGCATCAGTACCTGAAAACACAAACATGTCATATGAATTCTTGTCTTTTGCGTCTGTTCCAAGATGACTACAGAAAACTTTCTCCTGTGAGATTTTTGGATGAAATCAGTTTTTATACTGATTATTTTATACTATTTATGTTAGTGGGGTATTCCTCTCAGTTTATTTTTCTCTCATTTTGTCAGTTTGGCAACAATATTTTGTTGATTTACCATTCCAATCTGTTAAATTAACAAAACTATTTTGGGGACCCTGACTTTTACCATTAGCATTGTTTGATCAATTTATTTATTTATTTTATTTTATTTTATTTATTTATTTTTTTTCTTCAGGGCATTGGGCCATTTTCATTCTTTTTTTTAATTCACAAAACGCCTCTTCAGTTATAACAAGACTGAATAATTTCCTTACCAATGCCATGCATTTCCATTAAACTAATGAGATCAGCTTCAGTTAAAAGATTCGGTGGCGACGTTTCTCCGTTGGTCATTTCTAGTTTTGTCGGGGTAAATTCTTGTCCTAGAGTATAGCGATGAATTTCCTTGTCCGACCATTTATCATACGGATAGACCTCCAGATAATTTAATTCGAGAACTGTCAATCCACTCGCAACAAACTAAAAGAAGACAATAAATAAATAAATAAATTTCCTTTGAATGTTTGAGTTAAAAAAGGATAAAAGAGAGAGTTAGAGCTCCTTATCTACCCTTGTCTAACAGGTAAAAGGTCAAAATATCCAGGCAGAAATGTCCAATGTACAAAAATGTACAACACAGAAATGTCCCAAAAAAAAATTCCGACTAAAAATGTCCCAGGGGACGTAAGATCCAATGCCATTAACGTCCAATAAAATAAAAAGTTATTTAATTGATTTACGCACCTTGTTTAGCCTGATGTTTTTGGTTTTCACTTATGTTAAATGATATCTGTTTCCTTAGAGTTCAATATCTATCTTTGTCTAACAGGTTAAAGGTGAAAATATCCAGGCAGAAATGTCCAATGTACAAAAACAGCTATCGTTTAACATAAGTGACAACCGAAAACATCGGGCTACACAAGGTGCGTAAATCAATTAAATAACAATGACACCCGATGAAGGAAAACCTAATCTCAATATAAAAAGTCCCTATGAAGTCCAAGAACAAATACAGTCCACAACCCAAAATTTTCAACCAATAAAACAAAGCTGAACGTTTAAAAAAATAAATAAATAATATAATCTTACAGTTTCATCATTGATGTTGATATGGACAACAGTTTCCATTCCTAGGGCATCTTTTGAGAGGCAAGCTAAAAAGTGTCGGACAATGAACTCATAAATTTTCCTTTCATTGCCGTTAAGATTATCGACAAACTTGAGAGGATGGATCGGAGGATGGGCTTGGTCGCTCTTCTTTCCTTGCCTTGGGTTTGGTCCTTGCGTCAAAATACGAGACGCAAAATCTGCAAAAGGATAAAAAAAGATAGATAAAATTTAACCCTTTATTAATATTTCAAGTTTTGTGTCGATTTGCCCAAATGGGTCTGTTGTAAACTTTTGCTACAGCGCTATAGAGTAATCAATATGATGTAATTTCGCGTGAAAAGTCCATTGGTGGCATCAGAAAGTCATAGGTAAAATGCAGTATGAAACTCACGAGAGACGTTTAATGAAATCCAAGATGGCGGTAAAATATCGAGCACCCTGTATGCATGCACCACGAACATCCAAGGATAGCCAACCTCACAATATCGATCATACCCAATCACAACGTAAATAAACAGATAACCTCTGAAACTGTGAGGTTATCAATGTTGGCAATCCTTGGATGTTAAAGGTGCATGCATACAGATAGCTCAATATTTTACCGCCATCTTGAATTTGATTAAACGTCTCTTGTGAGTTTATTATCGCATTTCATGACTTTCTGATGCCACCGATGGACTTTTCGGACGATTTTACATACGATGAAACACTCTTTATCGTTGTAGCAAAAGTTTGCAACAGTGAACAGACCCATTATATTGATAGTTAGAATGTAAACAAACGATTCACTTCCTCATAGTATCTACATTTTGTGTCATTCTGTGTTTTTTTCCAGGAAATTTTACTTTCTCGTTGCTTTTTATGATTACTATGGCTAATATTTCAAGTTTTGTGTCGATTTGCCCTGATTCTGAGAAGGAAACGCCGGGCAAGTACCTACTTTGTCAAATGCCGTCGTCAGCCATTTTTACTGCTCGTGGTGCATGCATGCAGAGTTGATTCGCCCTTTTGACGGTGATAATAGGCTTTACTTTAAAGCTCTTATATGGGTTTATGAGTGGGTTTTCAGACTTTTTGATGCTCTCAATGTGATTTTCACTCGATTTTACACCAGAAGATCTCCATAAAACTGTGGCAAAAGTATGCAACAGACCCATTATTCTATCTTGCCTACTCTCCTGAAGTTATTATCCAATTCAAGGCATTAAAAAGTCATACAAATAATTTTAGTGAACAGAAACGTAACTTACTGCCCCAGTTAGCGTCCACCGTCTGTAGTTGGACTAAGTTGGCTAAATTAAGCTCTTTCGGAAAAATATTCGTTTCAGTTCTTGGATAACTGATGTAACCTTGAGTGTAGAGTTTTTCAGCGATTCTCATTGTTTCTTTAGCATTGATTTTCAATTTTTTACTTCCTAATTTTTCCAATTCCTGAAACAATTTGATTATAAAAAATTTATTAGGGTCGGCAAAAAACAAAACAAAGGTGTATGTTGCGGTCTAAGGTGTCTTGGTTGCGGGAAGAACCAGTGTGGTTTATCTATGAAAAGGATAGAGAGAGTACAAAGGCATGGCATGACTCTATTGCCAGACTAATTGCATCATTCCTGATTATTTAGTTGCTTTTTTGCGTTTAAAAAGCACTAAGGTAAAACTTAAATTAAATAGGAATCTCCCATGGTATGTACTTGCATAGCTCTGCCTTTCCGCCTTAAACTTTAATATTGTTTTGTGAGCCTGTGAGTGACTTTTATAACTTTTCAATGTGCTGATCATAATTTATTTATTTATTTACTTGTTTTCATTACAAATATAATGTCCTTATGCAGGCTCTGTACACTGTCAATGGCTTAAATAGTGACAAGATAACATAACACATAGCATAGATGCATGTACTAGCGGGGACAAAAATACCTAGCCAGGGTATGCAATAAGCAATGCACAGCTTACCATTTAACACGTGCACTATGTGTGTTGCGTGTTGCATATTCTGGCCAGGTATCTTTGTCCCCGCTAGTACAGTCTTCTGTGCATGCATCTATGTATTTTCCCAAATACTATGTAACCCAAATACTCTGTAACTTGGCTATTATTGTTAATATCATTGACCTGTACCATACAGTTTTCCTGTCCTATGTACCAAAGTGTGATAAATAAATAAATAAATAAATAAACACAATTATTTATCATTTTAGTTTTGGCGATCAAGAAAATCTTACTCAGAGTAATAACCTAATTTGCTTAAATGTTTTTCTAGTCTTTTTTTAAATATTCTTTTATCTGTAGTATCTTTCAAGGTATCCAGTAGGGCGTTAAAATACTTGTGGGCTATCTTCAATTCCTCATTCAAACTATCATTTTTCCCTGGTACAATGTTTTGGGGCACAGTCTGTTACGAGTATTGTTATTGTATCCGTGATTGCTTCCATTTATTTCAAGCTCATTTTTTTTTGCAAAATGTTTACTGGCAAGATGTGAAATTTTAAATGATGGTATTGTAATCAATGCATTATTTGTGAAGATTTTTTTACATGATTCATCTTTGCCAAGTTTGAAAACTATCCTAATTGCTCTTTTTTGTTATACAAATGCTTTTTGCAATTCATTATAATTACACAAGCTCCAGGTGTTTCAGTAATATCAGACATGAACAATGCATTGTAGAGTATAACGAGTAAATTAAGATTACAGCATTTTGAAAGGTATCTGAGGAGAAAGATAATACCACTCAGTTTTTTTGTTAACATTTCGATATTCCCACTATGCTTTAAATTTTCACCCATGATATATTTAACCCAAGTATCGCAACTTTTCAACCTTGGGTTACGTCATGGATTAAAAACTAATGTTCGCTGGATTTTATGCTGAATGTAACTAAATAAGTAACTAAGTAAGTCAATCGCTTTAAACAAAAATTTACAAGAGCAAAGCTTTACTTCCTTTTTCAAAGTGTATGTCTTCAACACAAATGCCAACCACCATTTTACCTATATCATAAATACAAATACATAAAAAATCCCAAAGTTGAGGATTAAAATAAGGTTCGAACTTTTTAATTGAAACAGATGGGATACCATTTGAAAGGGAACATTATTAGCTTTTAAAAGAGCAACTTGGTATTAGAATCCATCCCCCCCCCCCCGACTCCTCATTTGATTTTAGAGAAAAGACAGGAATTTATAAAGGAAATAAAAGAATTGTCCTTACAATGGTGTCTAAGGGCTGCGGACGCCATTTTGATTTAGATTTCTCTCGGACGTTTATAACTTTTGCAGTAGGCTTTTCTTGACACCGATCAAATAAAACCTGACACATTAACTGATCGAAGAGTCGCACACGGTTCCAATGAAAATCCACGGTTAGGTCAGATATTTTATGCTCGACTAGATAAGGAATAAATAAAAGAAACAAAAATAAGAGGATGAAAACATCAAATTAGAAAATCAAATAAACATGAAAATATCAAATTAAACATTCAAATAAATAGGGAAATGACAAATAGACAGATTTAGTGAGACGTCACAAAAATAATTGGATCCAAACAAATGTCCTGTCTCAATTGCTCTCACACAGTTTCCCGTAAGAAATCGGACCCAAATTTTCAAATGCAAATTTGTACTAGTTAACAACTTGTTTTCTCAGATTATAAGACACTATTGGAATTCTCACACTTTAAAGTATAATTACGCTTCCACAAAATTTTCGAAACATCATCCATTAATTTACAATTACAGTTATTTCGAAAAAAATCTTATGTTTTGTCTTGTCTTACTCACAATCTCTAAAGGGCACAGAATATAGGATATGAGCTTGTCTGCACCATCACACCCCATGTTGCACCTCCAGCAAGTTTCGACAAGGAAAGAGGTTAGGACAATTGAAGGGTAGAGTGGATAAAGGGGTTATGTGACACTTTTTTGATTTTGAGAAAATCGACTTTAAAGTTCAAAGTATGGACGTTTTTGACATTTTAGCTGAACATCAACCACAACAGCTTTGAAAGGAGGGTTATATCCTACATTTTTTGAACCAAGTTGGAAAATTTATAGATAGATACCATCATAACTCCTTCATCCACTGCGCTAACTCGATTTTTTCCAAAATGTCACAAAACCCCTTTATCCACTCTACCCTTCAATTGAGTGCCATGACAATGATCCCCCCTCAAGAGACTGTGAGTAAGACAAGGACAAAACATAGGACAGAATTCAATATATATATATAACAATGCGGTACATTAACTGCGTTAATAAATCACCACAGAAATCTGATTAATTTTGTCTGTAAAGAATCGGGGAAATCATTCTAAAAATATTGAAATTTTGCATTTAAAGGAGATAAAAATTCAATAAAATTCCGAAGGGAACCAGACCCCCCCCTCCCCGAGGCATGTGCTTAGAGGGAGCAGTAAATAGTCAAATGGCCCATGGACAGAAAAAGTGTAAATCCAGCGCTGCGCATCACAGCTGTTTTTTTTTTCAGTTTCCAAGATGTCTTTAAAAAATTTGTTGGACCCAGGATAAAGGGAAGGGGGTGGGGGGGTTTGGTGGTAAATCATGGTCGCAAAGTAACTTGAAGTCCTTAACCCTTCCTACTACGCAAAGATATTCAACAAAATAATTACTTGTCTTCTACTCTTATGTTGGATACATTCTACAAAAATCAGCACAAGAAGAAAAACATTTAAAAAAAAAAAAAAAAAAAAAAAAAAAATGAAATGTAGAAATTAAAAAGATAAATTAAAAAAAATTAAAAAGATAAAGTCTCGAAAACACAGTAAATTCAAGATTAGAATTCTAGAAATGAGATACCTTTAATTTTCCAAAACTGTTCAGCGATGAAGTTTTCAATTGCTTTGTACCTTTCCACCACAAACCCTAAAGTTGGAAACTGACAACTTCCATAACTTATAAGCGTATCAGCTAGTTGCGCAGGAAAGACTCTTTGCAATCTCAGAGTTTGCAAACGTGTAAATGCAGCTCCTGGAAACAAAAATTCTCAGCATTAGTCGTAGGATTCCACCACTTTCTTATGAAATAAACGCTTCTTTGGTGGAAAAATTTACAAAGGAGTGGTTGCCATAGTGGTTTATACAATATTCCACACATGGTATGTCCGTTTCCAGTCAGTAGGTCCACAGTAGTATGGACCACAGACAAAATGCCTGCTTTTTTAGTTGTGCCTACGAAAAAAAGCCTACCTTGCAAAATGACCACATTTTAAAGATGTCTGTATATTTTACGTCCAAAAAGTAAATGTCCCCAGTATATTGATGCCTCCATTCAAAATGTACTTATATTTAACAGGTATGCTCGACTCGCTTCTCATGACATCTTCAGTGGCGCGAAAATCAGAGTCGCAGAATCCAAGATGTCCAACAAAAGAAGAAAACAATGGACATGACGTGGGACATGATTAGGATTAGGTTTGTTATTAACCCCTTAACGCCCAGGTTAGGAATCCAGCTGAAAATCTGCTGCCACTGTATTGAAAGTGGTCGGAAGCTGTAGTTCATACTCTTTGGAACAGATAGCGCTGCTAATCATTGACATTTCATGCAATACAACATATGCTATAGCACATAATAAACGAGAGGGTACAAAAACGTACATATACGGGCGTGGGCATTCGAGGTGGTTTTTTGCAGCCCGTATATCTACAGGCGTGGGCGTTAAGGGCTTAAGATGGACGGTAGTGGAACTCACTATTAAACATTTTTTCTCGCTTCGTCGATTTGAGTTGCTTTGATTATCGCTCTGTGAATTCTTTTACACCGAAGAAATTGTCCAGCATTTCCTTCTTTTGTCGGCCATATTGGATTCTATTTTTTTATATTCGCGCCACTGAAGATGATGCGGGAAGCGAGTCAAGCATACCTGTTAAATATAAGTACCTTGAGGCAAAATGGTATTCTTCCTGAGACCCAGAAGTTTTTTATGGGACTCTAAAACTAAACGTTATTTTGATTTTACGAGAGTTTACTTAAAATTTTGGCGAAAGTAAGTGGTTGAGTATTTTTGTAACTAAAATAAATTATACTATGAACTATACTACTTATATATTTTCTACAATTTGTGTCTTATCGTACCAACAGCCCCATGGGAATTAATGATCGTTTTTATGACACTATTGCCAGGCAATTAAAGTTATACCCCCTAGTTTCTTTTTGGCGTTATCATAATCTTATGTTTTTATTTAGGCTTCTTAATAATTTTATCGATTCTCCTATTCTCCTTAGTTCCATTAATATTCATGTTCCTTCTAGAACTCTTCGCAATTTAAATAATTTATTTGTTATCCCTCCATCATTTAACACCAGTAGGCATAGATCAGTTATTCCTAGCATCTCTGATCTGGCTAATAATTGTTCAGAGTGAATCGCATTTTTTGGCATACCCATTTCAAGGTTTACATTTCTTATCAAAGAACATGTTCTTGTTTTTTAATTCTTGTATTCTAATTTAATCCTTCTTGTCTGTGCCATTTGTTAAGTTGCTAATTTCTTTGTTATTTTTTTTGTTTTATAATTGGGACTTGTCCCGTTGATAATTAATTAATAAATAAATAAATAAATAAATAAATAAATTAATAAATAAATAAATACCTATTCTTAAATCCAATTCTCTTCTAACTTCGACAGCATTATTTACATTGGCATCCGGAGCAATGAGATTGGCAGCAGCTCGTCTGACAGAGGGGGCAGTGATCTCAGAAAATTTAGCACTGAAAAAAGGAAAAGTGAAACTATAACACATCTTTAAAAACAGAACAAGCGTGACGGATATTACAAAAACATTTTGAGCATAAAAGAAGTTCATAACCCAGTTATCAAGTTGGTAATAGGTTCAATAACAGAACAAGCGTGACAGATATTATAAAAAACATTTTGAGCATAGAAGAAGTTCATAACCTGGTTATCAAGTTGGTAATAGGTTCAATAAAGAGACAACTCCAAGTAATTTACAATGCATTCTTAAGGGGAGTCGGATGTGCAAATTAGGCAATTTTGATGAATTTTTGTTTTTCAAGAATTATTTTTCTTTATAGAGTCAGCTTCATTTTGAGACCAAGTTTTTTAAATTTTGGTGATTAGCCCCAATGTTATGCCCATTTCAGTATTCATAATGTGTTTTGCAATTACACGCGTTTTAATGGAATATTCATCCCGTACCTTTTTTAAAAGCCTTTTTTTACAAGAATTAGGGTTTTGTCATTTTTTGACAGTTGCGTACCTTTTTCTCAGAATCTACCGGACTGATTTTCAAAAACTAGGGCTTGTCAGAATCGTCTTGTTAACTTACACGAATAGACGGGAGGGTTTCTCAATTTTTCTTTTATTTTTCCTACTGTGTCCTCTTGAAGTCAAAATGTTGGTAAAATTCATAAAATTTTCTGAACTTGGATTTTTGAAATTTTCAAAAACACCTTCGTCTATTTTTGTAGGAAGATGAGACATTTCAAATAATCCAAAGTTTTTGAAAATTGGTTGAGTAGATCCTGAGAAAAAGATACATGAACATGACCATGTTTTACATTGTTTAGATAGGCACATCCGACTCCCCTTAAGGTGATTCCAGGCAAAACTTTTCCAGTTTTCAATCCGGTGGATAGCAACATTAGTCACTTTTAGGAAAAGTTGTGTTTTTGACATTTTAAATTGTAAACAAATGATGAATACCTATAGAGTTGGTCTGACCATAGTATACTCACCCTATACAGAAGCAAAACTCTATAGGAGTGCTTTGGCGAATATTGTTTTCAATGGAAGTAATCAAATGGGAAAATTGAGTTGTACCCTTCCGACTACTTGGGGGCGCCACCATCGCGTCCAATGCATATCAAATGGAAGATGTTAGTTAACACCACGGGGGCATTTGCCGTTTTTCTAACATTGAGTTTTACTACTGTGTAAGATAAGTATACTGAGGGTCTAACTAGTCTTCGACAATTTCTGAGAAATTGACTGAGGTCGGTTCGATCTCGATCAATCCAATCTCAATCAATCTCAATCAATATCACCCTCGATCAATTAATCGACCGATAGTCAATTAATTGACCGACCGTCAATTAATTGACTGATGGTCAATTAATTGACTGATGGTCAATTAATTGACTGATGGTCAATTAATTGACTGATGGTCAATTAATTGACTGATGGTCAATTAATTGACCGACCGTCAATTAATTGACTGATGGTCAATTAATTGACCGACCGTCAATTAATTGACTGATGGTCAATTAATTGACCGACCGTCAATTAATTGACTGATGGTCAATTAATTGACTGACGGTCAATTAATTGACTGATGGTCAATTAATTGACTGATGGTCAATTAATTGACCGACCGTCAATTAATTGACTGATGGTCAATTAATTGACTGATGGTCAATTAATTGACTGATGGTCAATTAATTGACCGACCGTCAATTAATTGACTGATGGTCAATTAATTGACCGACCGTCAATTAATTGACTGATGGTCAATTAATTGACCGACCGTCAATTAATTGACTGATGGTCAATTAATTGACCGACCGTCAATTAATTGACTGTTGGTCAATTAATTGACCGACCGTCAATTAATTGACTGATGGTCAATTAATTGACTGACGGTCAATTAATTGACTGACGGTCAATTAATTGACTGATGGTCAATTAATTGACTGATGGTCAATTAATTGACTGATGGTCAATTAATTGACTGATGGTCAATTAATTGACCGACCGTCAATTAATTGACTGATGGTCAATTAATTGACTGATGGTCAATTAATTGACTGATGGTCAATTAATTGACCGACCGTCAATTAATTGACCGACCGTCAATTAATTGACCATCGCTCAATTAATTGACCATCGCTCAATTAATTGACCATCGCTCAATTAATTGACCATCGCTCAATTAATTGACCATCGCTCAATTAATTGACCATCGCTCAATTAATTGAGATATCGTCAATTATTTGAGAAATCGGTAACGCACAACATTCCTCATCATTTGCCTGTTTGTCGCTCCAGCTCAAGTCTTGACCTGTCGCGTCGCACGCCGCGTCGCGTCTCCGTCCCCCTCTACTGCAACACCTATACAGGGTGTGTAATAAAAAAGGATCAGGGGCGAATATTTCGGAAACAGCTTCGATTTTCGAAAAACGCTCAAACACATTTTCGCATATTTGGAGGGGGACATCTTTTTGGGGGGTTTTCACTTTCGGCGCCCCGAAGGGGGGCCGGGGGCGGGGGCACCCCCTCCCTAAATTGCATATTTCAAATGGGGAACCCACATTTTTATTACAGATTAGGAAAGAATATAAAATTCTAAGATTTTTAACGCAAACCGCATGTCAATATCGATTTTCATCTTCGATACATCGAACTTCAAAGTTCGATATCGACCAATATTAAAAAAATCAGAACTTCTCCAAAAAAGGTCGGATTTTTAAAAACTAAGTAGCTAAAGTACTTTCCAGAACGAGTATACTTTTCAAATAAAAATACACCTGTTGCATAAAATTTACATTGTTGCCATTTTGGAGCCCTGGAATATTTATCGAAATTATCGAACATTTTTAATTCGGTATTTTCTTGAAAAACGATCCAAATTCACAATATTGGCTCCGAAATTGTCCGATGAGGGTTAATGTATGCTAAAATACGCTATTAAATTGTCAAAAGACTCAAAAAAGCCTAAAAAAATGATGTGATCAAATTCTGAAATTGAGCCAAAAATTTGCTGTTTTAATTAATGATACGAGACTTTTAAGAGCTTTTGAGCGTATTTCAGCACACATTACCCCTTATTGAATAATTTTGGAGCCAATATTGTAAACTTGGATCGTTTCTCAAGAAAAAAGCGAATTAAAAATGTTCGATAATTTTGACAAATTTTTAGGGGCCCCAAAATGGCAACAGTGTAAATTTTATGCAAAAGGTGTATTTTTATTTGAAAAGTACTCGTTCTGGAAAGTACTTTAGCTACTTAGTTTTTAAAAATCCGACCTCTTTTGGAGAAGTTCTGATTTTTTTAATATTGGTCGATATCGAACTTTGAAGTTCGATGTATCGAAGATGAAAATCGATATTGACATGCGGTTTGCGTTAAAAATCTTAGCATTTTATATTCTTCCCGAATTTGTAATAAAAAGGTGGGGTCCCATTTGAAATATGCAATTTAGGAGGATGGTGCCCCCCGCCCCCGGCCCCCCTTGGGGGTGCAGAAAGTGAACCCCCCCCCCCCCCCCCCCCCAAAAGATGTCCTCCTCCAAATAAGCGAAAACGTGTTTGAGCGTTTTTCGAAATCGAAGCTGTTTCCGAAATATTCGTCCCTGATCCTTTTTTATTACACACCCTGTATTTTCGTCCATGCTGTTCTCTCCATCGGACTTACAGATAACAGACCCCAAACGAATTTGCGCTATGGTGCGCGTCTTGTAAACACTCACCCTTCCTTCCCCTCCTCTTAGCTCTTCCGCTTGCCTCTCTCGTGCGCATTGCTCGCCCCGCTTGCTCGCTCGAGTTGAGGTTTTGATCTTGAAATATTTTCGGCAGGAGTTTCATCTTTCATTTCATGCCTTGTGCCGCTCTTCTACCAACCCGGCTTTCTGCTATGCCACCCTCTGCTCTCTCCCCTGCAGCTCAGTGCTCCTTGTAAACACCCTTTGCTTTATACATTCCCATATCACCGCTTTTGCCTCTGCTTGCTCTCTTAACCAGTGATCAGTTTTTTCTTTGCCTCTCCATGTAGCTACTTGGTCGCCTTATCCTCCTTTCTTAAAGCTGAATTTTGAGTCTGTTGAAGGGAAACCCAACATCAAAACTCGCGCACGCCCGCTTCGGGTTCTTACATAGTGGTATGGACCTGAGATAATGGAAATATTTAACCATTATGGCGATCAAGAAATTTTAAAAGGCGAAGTAAAGTGTCAAGTAACAATCATAACTGGTCTCGTCTCTGGTTTGGAAAAATGGGAGAAAAAGTTTCAAGAAGTTGGATTAGTGAATTTTTTCTGCTGAAAAAAGATAAAATCGAGGAGAATCTTGTTAGAAACTTTAGACACCCAGGGACGGATTTGGAGGGGTGCAAAAAGGGCATCTGCCCGCATCGGCAAAATTGTGGGATCGGCAATATTTAGTCTGTGATAGTAAAAAAGAGGGGAAGGAAAAGAAGAAGAAAAATAAAAGGGAAAAAAAACGCAGCCCCAAAATTTCTACGGAGAAAAAAAATGTCAAATAAAATAAAACTTACAAACATTCGCCCCCCCCCCAACGAGACACGACGAACGAGGAAGCTGCTTCAGCCTCCAATTAAAAGCCATAAAGCAATGCGAAAGACAGAGACACAAGGGCGTGTCCAGAAAAAAATCCAGACGGGGGGGGGGCATCATTTAGCGCGCAAATATCACATTTTTCACATTCAGGCAATCTATTACATTTCCCCTCTTACTTTGGCGTTTTTTGGGGACTGCATCTCTACTCCTTCCCGGTATATGCCCTTGCAGACAGAGACATGTCCGCCATTTTGAGAAACTTCAAATTGAATCCGAAAAACTGTTTCCATTGGCTCTTATTACGGCAATTTCCATTCTGATTGTTTTATTTTAAGCTTTGGGCGACTTCGAGAGTATCGCCCGAAGTTGCCTGGGCGAGTCGGCCTATTTTTTTGCTTTTGTCGGCCATCTTGGCTGCCGTGATTTTGCACTGCGCGCCACTGAATTTGTGGCGCGAAGTCGCAGATGAGCATACCTGATAATCTATAACCTTGGGCTCTTATTGGTTCGCCAAAAAAGCGCTTGCGCCGCCATTTTTCTTACCGCGCAATTCAAAACTGAGATTTAGCACGGCAGTGAAAGTGGCGGTGAACGTAAACCTATTAACCTAACCTCCATCACAAAATTAAGATTAGTACACAGAGAAAAATAATTCGGTAAAATTTGATCACTGAAGTGTTTGGTTGCAGGAAACCGACATTTTCGGTCTCGAGTACCGAATTGTTCATTAGTACCACCGAAGTTCATTGGTAGTACTAAAGAATTTCAGTAGGGGCGGAATTTGAGTTTAATTTACCGAAGTCTTCGGACCTTCGGTACTTCCAATAAAGTATTCGATTCTCAGGACTGAAAATTTCGGTTTCCTGCAACGGAACACTTCGGTGATCAAAATTTACCGAATTATTTTCCTCTTTGCGGAACGAATTTCCCATGTTAATTTCCATAAGGCCTAAAACAGTTTTGCACCACGATTACAGCCAACCAGAGACCAGCCCGCGTTTCCGATCTCTTATCTGCGTTGACCACGCACGCAGGCCGGCCTTCCTCTTGTTTACTCTTTGCTTGGTGACTTGGTTTTTCAATTTTTTCAATTTTCACCCTGAAACTGTCGCAACTCCACTCACACCTCACGCTTAGCGCTTATCCCTTTCTCGACTTCTTTCTAATCTCCTCATGTACGCCTCAAACCTCCATTAGTGAGTGGGGAAAATGTAATTTAGTAAACTGGGCCCAATAAATGTACGGTACAGACGGTCCTTGTTCTTTAACGTTAGGTGCAGTGCAGCCCTAACAAATCAGAAGCGAGGATTCGCTACTTAGGGCCAAGAACAAGGGACCGTCCGCACTGTACATTTATTGGGCCCTGGATACTCAAGATTTTGCAAGAATACGGCCGAATCTAACCTACAAACAACAAAACCAATTTCCGACAGCTGGTTGCTTTCGGCGATTTATTATTACACTGAAGCCATGCTCTACTAATTTATTTTTAGTAATTTCGAGGACGTAACAAGCACAAGCATAATCGTGGGAAAAATTGCTCTGATTTTTATAGGTTTATCAGCCGATATATCAGCGACTAAGACGGAAAATTCAAAAATCCTAAAAAGAGAAAGAAGAAAAGAAAAAAGAGCGGTCAAATTTAGCGAGTCTAGGTCCAGAAAGTTCTTAATTATTTGTAAGAAGTTGAATAAATGTGTTCAATTTGTGATTTTCCCCATTTGCTTGGATTGCAAGCGAAAAAGGGAATAAGGGTCATCAACTCATCAAAGATCTCGATGGTCAAATTTTTCTTGGGACCAAACGCATGAGAAGCAACAGAAAAAATTATCAGTTCTTTTTGCCTTACCCACTCCCCAGGCAAGATCTGAAGTGACACCTCCGGAAGAGGTAAAGGTAGTGTGAAAGACACAGGGTGAAAAGGAAATCGAGTATATACAATTCACCGAGAAGACAGCAATATTTATTTACGAATATCTCGAGCTGTACTGAACCGATTTCAATAAAATTTTCGCTGGTTGGAACCAAAATCAGGCCTGTGTATAACTTACGGTGAGTGCAAGTGTTTGGTTAGTACATACTATGCAACACCCCCCCCCCCAAATCCATTTGCTTTTTGAAGAGTGGTGAAGCGTGCGATGATAGGAAGGGAGCTTGTAGGCAAAAACGACAAGCTTCGCCAGGGTGTCAAAAACATCAAGGATTGGGGGGGGGGGGGGGCTATTGGAAAATGATGGCATTTTATCTTCTCTTTTTTTATTTGGCCATATTTAAAACCATAAAACAAATATTATGTTTTAGATATCTATGCAAGCCTACACAACACCCTAGGATTTTATCTCCATATCACAGATTTAAATTGACGAAATGCAACGTTGCTACATCGCACGTTTCGCTAAATTAGTTCCGAACCAACCAATCTCCCAAACTTGAATATTAGGAGCAACAAATTGAACTTCTTTTTTAAATATGTATGTATACTGTCTGTCCTTCCATGCAATTTTTCTCCTTCATTACCTACTATATTGATTTTGTTTCATAAGTCCAATTTCATCTTAGGCGCCCCCGCGGCGAGGCTTTTGCGTGTAATCCAGTAACGTTTCTATTTGACAAGTTTAAGAAAATTGTAGGCGAGTATACGATGGTAAATCGAATTATATGTTTTGAATGTGTTTAAATAGACCAAATGCAACGTTGCCACATTGATTACGCTCTTTGTGACAAGAGTGATAAGTCGAAGGCCGCATTTAAGTATTCTGATGTAGAGGATTCTTCCTAAAGGTGATTTGGGGGGGGGGGGGACTTTATGTAACACTGTTGTCATTTTTGAAGGTGGTGTTTCTTTAATTTACCTAAATTGTAAGAGTGGAATAGCGATTTTTATGGATAACATATTTAGGATGAACAGGACGAATAAAGGGAAAGGAAAAAAATAAAATAAAAATAGTAAATGCGACATTCCATAAAATGTTTGCGAAAAGCTCATCTAAAAACGTAATTTTTTTTTCTTAACTTCAGGGGGGGGGGATCCTTCCTTGAGATACAGCATTCGGAAGGGCGAGAAATTCTATGCCTTCTTGCGCAAATCGTCGGAGATCGTTATTGTTTTCCGTTTCCGATGTAATAAACGGTCAATGTTCGATTTAAACCCATTTTCATCAAAATATCACTCCTATTTTAAAGAGTCAGCATTTTCAAAGCGACGAATTTAAAATACTATAATAAGCAAGTCCTTTTCCGAAATAAATACGGGTTCGCCAAAAATTTAATCTACATTTCCCTCTCATATCTATTATTTAATGGAAGTCGTCCATCGCAGTTTTTGAGGTTATTGCCTTCGCCTGAGAGGCAAACATTTTAAAAATAGGCGCTAAAACCAAACGTTTACTATTTCAAAACTTCTTTGTCTGAAAGTAACTTACTTTACAGTTTTTACAGAATTTTCAACTCCTAAGGGGGTTTTAGTGTTTTTTTTTTTTTTTTTTTCTCCTTCTGAATTTTTAAAAAAGTGTTTTGATTTTTGAGAATGAACCAAGATAGAACGTTGACCTTGATCGGATCTCGACAGTAAAATAAAATAATAATAAAAAAAAATTAATCCGGAGTTTGCGCTGAAATGCTCAGTTTTGAGCACTTTTTCGTAAAGATCGGAACAAGATATAAGTTACTTGAAAATCATAAGTTTGGGCTAATCCTCCCCCCCTACAAAATACGCCAATCAAAATTTTGGGAACGCTTAAAACTAGCTCTCATGTACGGAAGAGTTGGGCAACCAAATAATGAGAGTTAATGAAATGACTCCGGCAACACAGAAAACTGGATCTGCTACCTGAGCTGAGGAAAAGAAAACACACGGAAGGTATAGGTCAATTGTAGAATTATTCGTAGATTCATTCGATTGATTCGGCGTTGCCTGACTCACCGAATAATTTCCGAATAATTTTTGCCCTACTCTGTCAGACAAACGGTATGAATATCGGGCCATAGGTGGACCAAGGCGGTAATAAAGGGACTGTAATAAACAAAATTTTGCGCAGTCTTCGAGGGGATTTTTGGAAAAGTGATGCGGGCTTTCATTGACAAATTCGACGTTAACCCCCGCCCCCTCTCCTTTTGGGCTTTAGCCTTCTTTATATATTTCTAGATCCGCCACTGAACCCCTGGTCCGGTTTTTTTTTTTTTTTTTTTTTTCTGCAACCGTTCAAAAATATAACGGGGGGGGGAGGAGGGATCTTTCTAAACAAAGAGTATTGTGATGACAAAATTACCCATGTTCCGGTTTTTTTTTTTTTTTTTTTTTTTTTTTTTTTATCTGCAACCGTTTAAAAATATAAAAGGGGGGGAGGACTCCTTCTAAACATAGTGTATTGTGATGACAAACCGCTGTACCGGGGTTTTTTTTTTGTTTGTTTTTTTTTTTGTTTTATTTATCTGCAACCGTTCAAAAATATAAACGGGGGGGGGGGGAGGACTCTTTCCAAACATAGTGTATTGTGATGACAAATTACCCCTGTTCCGGTTTTTTTTTTTTTTTTTTTTTTTTATCTGCAACCGTTAAAAAATATAAAAGGGGAGGGGAGGACTCTTCCTAAACACAGTGCATTGTGATGACAAATTACATCAATATTACCTACTACATAATAGTTTTACTTATGTGGTAATTCTGAAGATTTCTGTTGTTCAAACGAACGAGTTTCGAAAATATTAAAAAAAAGTTCATTGAAATCGGTTGAGTATACAAATGTCTCGAGATATTTGCAAATGAAAATATTTGCGTTTAATTGAGCTTTGTCGTAGCTCTTAGACTTGCCTTTTTAAGCGGCCGATGCGATGGTCAAGAAAGAAAAACAAAATAAAACCTCCTCGACGGAAGAACCGAGAAACAAGGGTAATTCATAGTAGGAAGATAGAAGAGCGTCAAAACGACTTTCATAATCAAAAGGGCGAGGCTCGTGTATGAGTGTGATTGTGAGAATAACCGTACGACAAACTGCAGTGAACTCAGTGAACACGGATGTGACACAAGCATGGGCACTGGGCAGTCTAATGGGGTGAATACTTGAGTGGGAAATGGCCGGTTGCGGTGATGGTGCGTGAGTGATGGGTGAGATAAGAAAAAGAAAGAGGGAAAGAGACAGAGAGGAGTGTCGAAAAATGACGGAGCACGCTGTGGCGGGTGAGGTGAAGTAACGCACGGCGCATCGAGCGTCGAGAAGAAACCGAGACAACCGCGACGCAAATATGAACTCGTTCAACAACAACACTATTTGTAAGCATGATCACGCTGATCAGAAATTGTTCAGGTGTAGGGAAAAATACTCGATTATTTGACGATATCTCAATTAATTGACTATACCTCAATTAATTGACTACATCTCAATTAATTGACTGATGGTCAATTAATTGACTGATGGTCAATTAATTGACGGTATCTCAATTAATTGACGGTCGGTCAATTAATTGACGGTCGGTCAATTAATTGACGGTCGGTCAATTAATTGACGGTCGGTCAATTAATTGACGGTCGGTCAATTAATTGACGGTCGGTCAATTAATTGACGGTCGGTCAATTAATTGACCATCAGTCAATTAATTGACCATTAGTCAATTAATTGACCATCAGTCAATTAATTGACGGTCGGTCAATTAATTGACCATCAGTCAATTAATTGACCGTCAGTCAATTAATTGACGGTCGGTCAATTAATTGACCATCAGTCAATTAATTGACCATCAGTCAATTAATTGACCATCAGTCAATTAATTGACCATCAGTCAATTAATTGACCATCGGTCAATTAATTGACCATCAGTCAATTAATTGACCATCGGTCAATTAATTGACGGTCGGTCAATTAATTGACCAACAGTCAATTAATTGACGGTCGGTCAATTAATTGACCATCAGTCAATTAATTGACCGTCAGTCAATTAATTGACGGTCGGTCAATTAATTGACCATCAGTCAATTAATTGACGGTCGGTCAATTAATTGACGGTCGGTCAATTAATTGACCATCAGTCAATTAATTGACCATCAGTCAATTAATTGACCATCAGTCAATTAATTGACCATCAGTCAATTAATTGACGGTCGGTCAATTAATTGACCATCAGTCAATTAATTGACCATCAGTCAATTAATTGACGGTCGGTCAATTAATTGACCATCAGTCAATTAATTGACCATCAGTCAATTAATTGACCGACCGTCAATTAATTGACGATCGGTCGATTAATTGACGGTCGGTCGATTTCTTAAATAATTGGGTGGTTGTCGATCAATCTCAATCAATCTCAATCAATCTCAATTCACGATAATTGTCAAAGTCTAGGTCTAACTCTAAAGTTTGAAATTTCAAAAAAGCTAAAAAATAATTAAAAATAATGGATGTAACTTTAAAGTGTGATCAGCGCTAAAGACCGGACACATGATAGGAAAGTCGGATCAGGCCCGACAAAACAACTTTGGAGCAAGAATTAAAATGTCCAGTGGGACCCGCCATCCAACTAGAACGGGAAAATTGTAATGTTGGGTGGCACCCAGTGGCGTTGCATGCAAACTGGCAACAATGCAACTGCTCCATTTAAACTCATTAAATAAATCGAATTTTCCTTGTGCACTGTGCACTCCCTGAATTTGATCTTTTACATGAGTTTAAATGGATAGAATACACTGTTGCCAAATTGCACGCGACGCCACTGGTGGCACCTGAAGTAAGACCGGAAAGGGTTAATTGACGTAGCTTGATGCATGAGCCCCTAAAAAAAAATAAATAGAGAAGCAATAAAGCAGGGAAAAGTAAAAAGAGGGATTGAATGATTAGCAAAAATTAATAAAAAACAAACCGGTAAACCTGCAAGTTGCGGTTGACTTTCGTACAAATCTCGATAATTTCAAAACCAATGTTTTCGCCTTCTCGATCACAATCGGTCCAAATGACCAATACATCACAGAACTTTGCCTCGCGCTCCAAAGTTTTCTGAAAAATCAATACGAGTAAGAATGATATATTATCTCTCTGAGTTACAGTAAAATAAGTAAGTGGTAAGGGGTGATTGGTGGGGGGGGGGGGGGGGGGGGGGGGGGCTACAAAACTACAATACTTCATAACTGCATTTTCTACCCTTTCCAAGCTCAGCTTGCCAAATATTACGCCTTATGCAGCAGACGTAATATTTATCGAGTTTTCGAAATCATTTAAGAAGGACTTCATGACTAATAATCTTGGCAATATCTTTGTAAATATTAATTATAGTCTGTTCGTTCTAACTTGAGACCTGGAAACTTTTCTTACTTTACCTTTATTTTTGTTAAAGCTGTACTAAACAACTAAATAAATAAATAAATAAATAAATAAAATGTTCCGTTACCTTGATGTCCTCCATATCTTTAATGCACTGTCTTATCATCGGAGCATCGAACAGGGCTATTGGAGGCACTTTCTGCCAGCTTTTATAATTTCCCACAAATTCATGATTTAAAATATGACCAGACACAGAAGTCATTATCATCTTACAATTCCTTCCAAGGATATTGTAATCGAATTCATACAACTTATTATACTTGGACAAGCCATTTCGCTGTAAAAAAAGGAACAATTTTGAGAGATGAGTGTTATTAGAAAACACGAACCATGTACTGACCAAAATTTTTAATGAAAACACCCTTCGTAAATTCAAGACACCACTTAGAGTCTCAGTAAAATGTTTCTCGTTTGAAAATTCGTTCATGAAACCGACTCAAAGCTCAATTCGCCATCTGCATATCATGAGCTTTAAAATAGTACCAGGTTTTATGGAAAAATATTTTTTTAAGGTAAACACCCCAGTAGCTAGCACCCCTAAAATTTGCATCAGTACCTGGCACTCATTTTTTTACGATGTGGAAAGTATTAGTTTGGTGGCAATACTGGTGTTTTGTGTGGTTTTTTTTCTACGACCTTAAATGTGAAACATTTGAAAAAAATAAGCAAAACACCTAAGTTGCCACTAAACTAAAATTTTTCAAATTGTGAAAAATAGGTGCGGGATACTGGTGCAAATTTTGGGGGTGCAGGCTACTGGGGTGTTTACCTAAAGCGTTAATTAATTTTTAAAAAGAATCATTTCCCCATTTACTACAATGCATTTCCCATATTGCTTCTACCACATACTGTAAATCAGGTTGAGGCGTAGCCAGGAGTAACATGCAAGTTTTGTCCCATCCTTCAAACAAAGTCCCTAGATGGATAATTTTGTTAAAGAATACCAACACAGCAATCATGGAGCTCAGAGGAGTAGAAAAATAACATCAACAAGATAGCAAATCGACTCCTTTGGTTACCTCTGATTCACTGTTACACGGCGTCATCTTATGGAGCTGCTTATGTTAAATTGACAGCCCATCAGAACTTGTGGAGCTTGTGTCAATACTCCCTAACAAACTTTCCTTTGTAAAAGCCGGTAAACACCGCCATTACGGTCTCCGGTTTGAAAACCTTTTATGAGTTTGGGAGTGGATTTTGCGATTTCTTAGTGCGCATATCATAATTTTTTTAAGGTTTTATCCCTTACTTAACTATAATTAAGCCTGTAGTAAAAGTTGGCAACAGCTCCATTTGGGACACAAGGGATCACAATCAATCACAGCGAAACACTCCTGCTTTTTCCAGCAGTTAGCTGTCGCGGTTTAAGTCTTCCATCGAAACAAAACCCGAACATTCTAACTACTCGGTCCACCGATTGTAATTACTTGTAGTCCGCAGAGAGACAGCCTTAAACCCACCAATTCTGCTTTAATCTTAAGTTTTTAGGCCTGTTAACTTGTTTCCGGTACAAGTTTCATAATTATGGAAAATGAATTAAAAGAGCCTCTTCTAGAAAGGTAGCTTTCTAGAATTCATCCATGTGTTGTCTCAATGCATAAAAGATTGTGAACAGCAGCACTTTCCAATATACACATAGATTTACTACATCATTGGATAAATGTAATCTTTTCTGCACAGATACAGTAAACAGATGAATTCTAGAACGCTACCACAGATAGCACAGGAAATAGTTTAATAGTGCAGTGCAAAAGAGAGAAGAAAGACAGAATCCAAAAATTCAGATAAAGCTCATTTTTTTTTAAACGAGATGCTAGGCAATTTACACTCAGCTGAGAGTAGACCAGGGGGCTAATTCTGCTCTTCAGGACATGACGAGACAAAATAAAGGGAATCGATCGCATTGGTTTAATCAGCGTCACGTGACAATTTAGAAGCCGTTCGAGTCGTTTAATTCAGACCGAATGACTCCTCATGCCTCGAAATCTATCACATGACGCCATATGAACCAATGGGATTGATCGGTTCCCACTATCTCGTCTCGTCTCGTCTGAAAGAGCGGAATCAGCTCCCTGAGGTAACTAAAAGTAACACGTTCCGTTACGTTCTATCGGGCTTCATGCATAAAAGAATTAGCCTCCAGACAGCACCCAGAACTAATGAGTTCTTTTCAAGAGATAGATAATTAACACAGTGAAATCATAACACAGTACAGTCTTCTTACCATTCTGGAGGTGCCATTGGATAAAAATCCAGCGATATGTTTCGCAGCATCATTTTTTTCTGCCACATTCAAGACTTTCATTACGACAGTATTGGTGGCGTTATTCCTGCAACTCACGAAATTAGAGAGAAAATATCTGCGAGCTAATACTTGCCATCTTAACTTTAAACTGAAACTAATGTTGTGGAACATTTAACTCAAAGAATCCTACCTCACGAAATACCTGATCGCACATTGCATTGTTTACTCAGGGTTGCCGCGCGAAAAAATGAAAAGTCACGATTTAACTTCACGAAAGTCACGATTTTTTCAAAAGTCACGCAAAAGTCACGCCGTCGCTTTTAAACTGCTTTTCACCTTAAAATTTTGTAAACTAAGCGTTTTTTCATGTTTTTCCTTTCTTAAGAGAACAGTCAAATTATCATTTCTTCAAAATTAATCATGTTTCGTTGATTTGGGATTTTTTCCCCCCCAAACTGTGTAACCCCTGCCTTAAGAGGCGCGCAAATTCAAACTGACCTAGATACATTTCGATTTCAAGAGTATTTCACGGTCCAGTTACATCCTAAAAAACGGCTTCCGAAGTGATTCTAATTCATATTTTATTTTCAAATTATTGCTTAAATATAGGTAGTCTAAATTTCGCCACTGTTCCAATTAGATTAAAAAATAATTTATGAAATTTTTTTGAATTTCTTTAAACAATTTCTATTATTTCTTTGACAAAAAAAAAAAAAAAAAAAAAAAAAAAAAAAATATGAGTTAAGTATTTTGGAGATAATGCACGCAACTATGGTGCAGAAAAATGAATGATTCATGCGGAAGGAGAGTGAAAATAAATAAACACAAACAAAAAAGAGTGTTTTCTTCTTCTTCAATCCTCACAAGCAAGTGTGCCGTTATAGAAAAGTAAAATTTCTCTGAAATATTGCACAATTGTACTCCGGAAATGATTCATTTTTCAACTTTTTGCTTTGAAATTTCAGAAAATCACGCATTCCGTCAAACTTCACGCAAAAGTCACGCATTTCAAAAGTCACGCGTCACTTCACGATTTTCGTCAAAAGTCACGATTTCGTGAAAAGTCACGCCAAACGGCAACCCTGTGTTTACTCTAACCTCAAAATCTCAACTCCCTGACTCCCGCTCGCGCACTCAGCGCGCATGCGCTCCAGACCAGACTCTTCAAAGGAGCCCCCTCTTCCCCTCTCTCTCTATCTGCTGTTTTTATGTTTTGGGTAAGGTCCCTAGAGAATACCCTAGAGGTATTCTCTAGGGACCTTAGTTTTGGCCTTTGGGGATAGTCTAAAGGGGGGGGGGGGTGTTGGTGTGCAGAAGGGGACAGGGGAGGGTTTTCAAAAGTGATCAACGTCCCTGTCAACGTGTTCTAACCTCAAACCAACTCATGCCAATCATGTCCCCTTGTTTTTTACCGCTCCTTCCCCATAATTAGTGTCTCGGCAGAGTAAAAAACTAAAATATGCCTCATCACTCTCATCAGGCGATGTAGATTTCGGTGAAACTTTGAACGTTTTAAAATGGAGGTAAGTAAGTAAAGTGAAATCCTCTTCCCCTGATGAAAGTTTTTAATATTGAAGTTACCGTGTAAATCAAGGCGGATGGCGATTTAACTCTTTAGGATTCTTTTCTATCTTTAAAGTTGAACTCTCACTGAAAAATTATTACCTTTTTCCCACTACCTATTCTAGGCTGAACCGTTAAATCAAAGGTTTCACTTATTTTCTTCACTGTTTCAGGAGTCGCTGGCTGCAAGTCAGGCTGCCATATGGCATAATGAATTGTCCGTATATTTGCCCCTCGAAAAGCTGGACTGTGAAATTTGTCAGATTTTTTATGCATTTTCTCTTTCAAGCCGGATATTTTGCAAAGAAGCGATCATTTGAAATTTTCTGACACATTTGTCTTTCTTTTCTTATTGCTAAGTCATGCTCTTGTTTGAAAGGGTTCTGCTGCAACTCATTTACTTAAATATTAACTCAGTGGCGTACCGTGATGGGGTTGCGCTTCCCCATGAGGAAAATTTTTGCGCCCCTTGTGAGTGAAAATGTTGAGCTTTATTTCACATTCTCTTCTTTAATACCCCTTCCCTTCCTATTCACTATATTTAGTCACCTTTTCCTGGTCCAATTTCATATCAGATATTATGCAAAATCAGTCAGAGCACACGTTACATTTTAACCCCTTTTAAAAATATATTTGTGCCCTGACTTGTATTTTCCGGGTGATTCCGGGAGTACTTTGGCGCTTTGCCGTAGGACTATGTCATTCGGTGGAAACTGGAGGACAATCAATGAACCAATGCTTAGCCTTCTCGCTTTTCCTCCCTTTTCTCTCTGTAGCTGGTTTATAATTCATCTATTTTTCTCAATCAAAGTGCGCCTCCCCGCAGTTGCTGCTTTGCTACCCCATAGTTACGCCACTGCATAAACTGCATAGTTTTATTACGTATATAATCTTACAATATAGTAACAATGGCTTGCAATGCAGAAGAATTAATGCTTCTCTGTATACTTTTCAGCAAATCTAAGTAATTTGAGTTAAGAAGACCTCGCTCGCTAATTTTCGAAGTGCACGGACAGTGCGAATATCACTTCGGAAACTTTGAATTGCACAATAGGATGAACTACCTGAGAAAGCCGGACTTTTTCTCAATTTTCAAAACTCCGTCTGGACGCAGGTCAATTGCTGAAAAAGCTGGACGGATGGTAGCCCTAGCTGCAAGGACAACCGGTGAATTTTCTCATGACTGGTAAGAGGGCTCAGTTAAGATCCAAACTTTTTTCCACCATGCCCTTCATCGTTGCATGAGGGGTTACAGGAATCTGTCTTTCTCTCTCTTTTTCCATTTGAACACATGTGTTAGAAAAAGGTCGCAAAGGGGGCCATCGCATGAGTTTAACCTCCATTTCCGTCCTTTTCTATCGCACGTGTTCAAATGAGAGGAGAAAGAGAAAGACAAATTCCTGTATCTGCCCGTACATTGTCGTAAAATTCGCCGCCACACCTTCTTAAAGACAGTTAGAGGCATAGTCGAGTCTCTCTTAGATTCCATTTGTTATGCTGAAAGGTTAATTTTTTAATCGAAAACAACCAGCTAGACAAATAGAGACAGAGCACTAACGGCTGCAGCAGAGGCACGCTAAATTCTCGCGGATTCAACAAAACATCAGTCAAGGTCACAGGGTGTTGAATGTCCCAGCCAATCCCGATGTGTCAACCGAATGTCACATTTCAACACCATGCGACATCAGAAGACGTTGACTGTTGTTTCACTTGTTATTTTGTTGAATCCCCGAAAATTCAGTGTGCCTCAAATCTTCCCTATGTAATTTAGCATAATGCTCCGTCTCTTTTTGTCTCTGAACACAACTGACGACAATGGATTGCTCTTGTAGTTTTTACTTCAGATAGCAATGGTGATTCGAGTGATCCATTGCAACAAAACGGAACTCTCTAACCCCTCTGATGAGTCGGTCCTCCCGATCATGATTACTTTTGTTCCACGGAAATATAACCTTAAACCTGTAGAATCTTGAGTTCTTTGACCTGTCAACTTGTTTACAGCTCAAGACTCTTTTTGAAAAATGTAGTAAAAAAGCCTCTCTTCTAGAGATGGCACAGAAAATAGATAAATCTCGCAGTTTAAAAATATTTTTATTAGTACAAATAAAGTATTAAAATGGGAAAGAGACCAACAACCAATAAAAAACTCCGAGACGTTTCGGTGTACTCACAGCACCATTTTCAATCGAAAAAAATAATAAAAATGCACTCAAAATGAGGAGCACATTCTACTCAAGGTGAAAGAGGGACTGATTTTTAATCCTTTATTTGGACTGTGATATTTTTGGCCATTTAGTTTGTAATTATTTTAATATACAGGGTGTGGCAGACCACCCGTCCACTATCTTTATCTCAAAAACGGCCGAAAATTGAGCTTCGGGGGCAAAACTTTCAGAGGGTGTATAGACCCCAAGGAATCCAATGAAAATATTTTCAGCCCCCCAAAACCATCCCTTGGGGGTTATTTAGGGGGGTGGGTACCCGTATCTCGAAAAAATCAAATGGAAAGGGTATGTTTTGACATTGGAATCTAATACGGCATAAAAAAATAATACTTTTATATCCCTAAGTTTTTTTTCTAAAAACCACCCTTTTTTGAGTTAGGGGTGGTTTTCAAAAAATTTAGGGGTAATCTTTGATTGACCGCTGTGACCCTCCAAATCATTGGATTTCAAAAAACTAAAAAGTTTCTGGAAGGGCAGACCAAGGGCTTTCTTTTGATGTATCACATGCCTATTTTTTGTGAAAAAGGGTACAAGGCCCCCTCACCCCAAAATTTTGGGGCTTCGGGGGGCCCTACATAAAAATTTTCAAATGTAAAGGTATGGCGTGTGATACATCATTTGAAAGGTCTTTCACAGACGAAAAAAGTGATACCCCCCAAAAGTCGTAAAAACAACCCCCTTCCAAAATGGCGGCCGTTTTAAGGTTAGGGGGCTCAAGGGGGGACCTTCAGAAAAATGATCCAAAATTGATCGATACATAGCTAAAAGGGTCTTATAAAGAGAAAAATAATGGTTCAAACCGCGAGTCAAACCGACTTTTCAATCCAAAGTTACGGCCGATTGAAATTTAGGGGTGCCTTTTTGGAAACCCAACTACCCCTAAATTTCAATCGGCCGTAACTTTGGATTGAAAAGTCGGTTTGACTCGCGGTTTGAACCATTATTTTTCTCTTTTTAAGACCCTTTTAGCTATGTATCGATCAATTTTGGATCATTTTTCTGAAGGTCCCCCCTTGAGCCCCCTAACCTTAAAACGGCCGCCATTTTGGAAGGAGGTTGTTTTTACGACTTTTGGGGGTATCACTTTTTTCGTCTGTGAAAGACCTTTCAAATGATGTATCACAAGCCATACCTTTACTTTTGAAAATTTTTATGTAGGGCCCCCCGAAGCCCCAAAATTTTGGGGTGAGGGGGCCCTGTACCCTTTTTCACAAAAAATAGGCATGTGATACATCAAAAGAAAGCCCTTGGTCTGCCCTTCCAGAAACTTTTTAGTTTTTTGAAATCCAATGATTTGGAGGGTCACAGCGGTCAATCAAAGATTACCCCTAAATTTTTTGAAAACCACCCCTAACTCAAAAAAAGGGTGGTTTTTAGAAAAAAAACTTAGGGATAAAAAAGTATTATTTTTTTATGCCGTATTAGATTCCAATGTCAAAACATACCCTTTCCATTTGATTTTTTCGAGATACGGGTACCCACCCCCCTAAATAACCCCCCAAGGGGTGGTTTTGGGGGGCTGAAAATATTTTCATTGGATTCCTTGGGGTCGATATACCCTCTGAAAGTTTTGCCCCCGAAGCTCAATTTTCGGCCGTTTTTGAGATAAAGATAGTGGACGGGTGGTCTGCCACACCCTGTATTTAATGCAGACTATTTTGTCTTATGGTTGACGGGTAATGAATAACTCTATAAGATGATGTACCTAGATATATTGTATGTGCTGGCTACAACAGGCGACAACCAGCTGACCATTTCAATGCGCAAAGAAAAAGAAGTTGAAAAACTGAATTTCCGTTGCTGAAAGTGTTGGAAATGTCGAAAGTGCTGAAAATGCCAAAGTGTTCAGTTGCTGTAAGTAACCAAAATTTTTGCTAGTGAGTACGGAAGACTTCAGTAAGTAGGGCTAGTACTTAGACTGAAATTCCATCCCAACTGAAGACGTCTGTACTATCAACTGAACTTCGGTAGGTACTCACAACCGAAAATTTCAGTTACGATCACCGAACACCTCGGTGTTCCATATGAACCAAAGTTTTTTTCTCCGTGTGCTGCCGTAGGTGGAAGACAGAATTAATAGAGCTAGCTTACAGAATATACAGCGTCAGTACTATAGAACTAGGATACTTACATAAGATAATTCCAGAGTTGATAAGTTGGAACAGTGGACACCAAGTCGTGCTGCTTATAAAGTCAACAGTTTTTGGCTAAAATTGTTTAATTTACGCGAACAGTACAAGTTTAAGGAATGTAAGCACCTGCAAGAATACTTCAAGGAAATACCCCAAAATTTTGAAGCTGAAACTTAAAAAAATTAAGCCGGAAATTATGAAATCCGAAAATTCTCATAAGCCTCAATGAGTGGAAGTGAGGCTGATAGACATATTAACCCTTGCACTCACTAAGCTTATGGGGAAATGAATTTTATTAATAGCGGCTTTAATTCCCAACCAACTTAGCTCGTTTTGGGCTCAAAAATCTACAAGAAAATTACGTAGGTGCTGATGTTCTTGGATTTTGCGTTTTCCCTTTGTTACCTATTGAAGGTGCCAAAAACATGACTTTTCCTAAAAGTGACCAGTGGAGCTATCCATCGGATTGAAATCTGGGAAAGTTTCGCCTGGAATCACCTGAACACACACCTAGGTCCTCAATTAGTAAATATTACAAGAGACGGTGTTCTCAGTGCATTCTCATGGTTATGAAACATGAGTGAGACATTATATTCTTTATTAAATTACACCTGAAGCACTTACTGGAAGGTTTGGTTCGCACCTGACTTTGTACTGTTTTAACTTTTTATTTATTTTATGTTTCAGATTCATGCTAATCTAGAGTTTCTTGTTATAAGCTCGAATTCAAGCCATCAGACGGCTATTGTGATTGAATTTGAACCAGCGGATGCCATGCATTTGAAAATAGGCAAGTAATAAATAAGTATGATTAATTTGTTTGGATGTAGAAGATTGGAATGGATTGGAATGACCTTACATCTCTTTAATAGCTGTGTAACTTCAACAATTGAGGACTTTCCCGGAATAAGGGCCCATCCCCTAAGCCAAACAGCCATTGTGAGAAAAACGCAAAAAAAAGTCTTTAAATGACTGTAACTGCTTGAATTTTCGTTTTACCTGAAGAAACGGTTGTGACCAAAGTAGAGCATACTGTTGCCGGTATTTCATTGCTAGGATTGAAAATTTTAACCTAAATTTAGGGGTAGTTGCAGGTAATTTTCAAAATTGATTCATGAACCCCTCCTTCGAAAATATTTTTTTTGTGTGCTAAAATTGACCGGAAGCACCTGTGACTCGAAAATTGCATTTGAAAGGTTGATTTCATAGTAAGTTCTGGATGAAAAACAAAAGTAACAATTGGAGACTTAAGCCTTGCAGAGGTTCAGAAAATAGTATATTTTCTGGCGATTGTTTAAACAAAAGTAACAATTAGAGACTTAAGCCTTACTTACAGAGGTTTCTGGTGATTGTTCGAACAAAAATAAAAATTAGAGACTGGAGTCTTGCAGAGGTTCAGAAAATAGAATATTTTCTGGCGATTGTTTAAACAAAAGTAACAATTAGAGACTTAAGCCTTACTTACAGAGGTTTCTGGTGATTGTTCGAACAAAAGTAAAAATTAGAGACTGGAGCCTTGCAGAGGTTCAGAAAATAGTATATTTTCTGGCGATTGTTTAAACAAAAGTAACAATTAGAGACTTAAGCCTTACTTACAGAGGTTTCTGGTGATTGTTGGAACAAAAGTAAAAATTAGAGACTGGAGCCTTGCAGAGGTTCAGAAAATAGGTTATTTTCTGGCGATTGTTTAAACAAAAGTAACAATTAGAGACTTAAGCCTTACTCACAGAGGTCTCTGGTGATTGTTGGAACAAAAGTAAAAATTAGAGACTGGAGCCTTACAGAGGTTCAGAAAATAGTATTTTCTGGCGATTGTTTAGGCTCTTCCTGCCCGGTTTCCGCTGCTGATTGTCGATAACACTTCAGTTATACCAAGAATATATTTATAAACTTATAAAACCCGTTTATTGAAATAATTTTGATAGCAGAACACAGAATGATTAAGATACCCAGGATTTCAGTCTTCTGTCGAGAAGAAGGGCCCATAGCACCAACAGAAAAAAGAGCCATTGACTTTAGGCCCTTCTTCAGGGAACTTTCTGTAAGTCGTTGGGAAATAGATGTATCAATTTGATATTTTATGGGCGAAAATATAACCACTGTAAGTTTTGAATCCTAACTTGCAGTAGGAAGTCCTTCCTATTCAGGGTGTCCCGCTTGAAGTGGTATCCCGGTGTGTGTTCCTCATCCCCATACCTTCTTACTTGTTCAGGCCTGCAGTTCGCTCTGAAAAATGAGCGCAAGAGTTTTCCGATAGCTGGGGCTGCAGGTCTTTCCAATTCGCATTCTATTTCTAATGTATCTTAGGGATGTACAAGTATTTTAAACCATTTTATGACAAAAGGGCCCATACCTGGGCCCTCAATTATTATAAAAAAGTCCTAAATTATTATATTCTTATGGTCAGTTGTTGTTATATACTAGCTGAAAGCAATGTCTTTAACAGAAATATATTAATTGGTTTCAAAGCTTCAAATGTAAGTTCAACGACAGTTTACAGAATCATAAAAAAGCTAAAAGCGTCTTCTTTTATCCACCGGTTGTTTTTCCACCGGTAAGTCTCGGTTCTATTATATGACGTAATCAACCATAAACCACTGGTTGGATTAAAAAACGGGTTGGTTGCAGTTGGTTGTTTGTTCCGTTGTGTTTTGTTTTTGTTCAAACGAAACAATAATTAACAAATGAAATAACAAATTATTTTCAATGAAAATTGTTGTATTGTACGGAAAACGCACAATACGATTACTGTTGAGACTTGAGATTCTCAATTCGATCAATAAAAGCTAACGAAACAGAGTACTACTTTACATCCATAATCTTGCAGATGATTTAGCACAAACAACCGGTTATCACTTAGTGGATAAAAGACCGAGTTGGTTGACGAACACGGTTTCTATTATGAAACCACTGGTGGATAAAAGAACAGTTTGGTTGACAAACACGGTTTCTATTATGAAAACACCGGTGGATAAAAGAACGGGTTGGTTGAAAGATGGTTGTTATAATAGCAAGTGGTGGAACCACCGGTGGATAAAAAAAGATGCTCTATGATACTGTGGAATTAGTCGTAGAGGATTGGGATCCGATTGGCTGCTTAGAACATATCACTCTTTCGTAATCTTATGGTTTGCCCTATTTTAATTTCTGGGTATTGCGTTGTTTAGCAAAGGATTTCAATCTGCTACCTCATTTTGCAAAAATTCCCATGACGTATCAATTCTCTCAAGTGAGTTCAGAAGAATCCAGAAATGGGTCAATCCACCTATCATAACTTTTTACTCATATTTTGGTTGCCCCTTATTAATTTCTAATTGTTGCGTTTTTCAGTGAAGAATTGTAAGCTGTTACCTCATCTTACAAAAATGTCCTCAACCATGAAGACGGTCAAGTGATTCAGAAGGAACCAAACATGGGTCGATCTACCTATAATATAAGCGCCAAAAGAGGTAATGATTCACCCCATTTTAATCATAGCGGTGATACACAATCAGCTAAAGTCTCATTGAGAGCAACAAACATGCTTACCTATTTTGGAAATGCTCCAACTCAAAATCTTTCACCTCCTGACACTGATCAACCTCCTTTAGCTCCTGCCAAATTGTTGATCATCCTGCGGACACAGAATAAGTATCAGCGAGGATTAGGTCGTAGGTCAAAGTCTTGCACTAGTTCTACCAAACGCATTTTTTCACAAAAGTATGTTACTTTCAAAACGGGAAAAATTGGCAAAGATGAGAGTCTCATCATAAACGAAGAGAAGGTAGAGGCTTGGTTTGGGAAGGAGCTGAAAATTGTTTTAGACAGAGTGGATAAGGTAAAAGAAGGAAACTCGAGGAGAGGTATAAGGACTCAGTCAAGATTTCATTGTGATACTCTTTGCACTGACGGCAGTTATCATGCAAATGCAGTGACGGGTTCAAGGATTTCTTGTGATGTAGATCCTTTGGATGGACTCATAAAAACGGAGAATCATCTTATTTGCGAGAAGGACACATCTGAGATTGAGCATCTGCTAGTGAATGATTTAGTTTCTAAGGCAGAAATAGACAACAGAGATGTGGAATTTATTAATCAGCAAATCTTAGTTCCAATTGTAAAGTTAGAAACAGATCGGGACTCAGAAGGTGAAAATCTTAACATAGTCACCGGTAGTTCCACGAATTTATCAACCAATCAAAGCGATAATATGCTCTGCGACGGGAATAGAGATAGGAAATTGTTAAGCCTGTCTATCCATGGTATCAACCAAGGTTCTTTTCGGAGTCAAAGAAAATCGAAAAATCGTCTGATTTCTGATGAGGACTCAGCAATAATGTCTCGTTATGAACATCCAGTAACTGATAATTTAGTTCTCAAGGCAGAAATAGGTGACAGAAATGTGGAATTTAGTGATCAGCAAATCTTAGTTCCAATTGTAAAGTTAGAAACAGATCGGGACTCAGAAGGTGAAAATCTTAACATAGTCACCGGTAGTTCCACGAATTTATCAACCAATCAAAGCGATAATATGATCTGCGACGGGAATAGAGATAGGAAATTGTTAAGCCTGTCTATCCATGGTATCAACCAAGGTTCTTTTTGGAGTCAAAGAAAATTGAAGAGTTGTCTCATTTCTGATGAGGACTCTGCAATAACTGATAATTTAGTTCTCAAGGCAGAAATCGACAACAGACCTGTGGAATTTAGTGATCAACCATTCTTAGTTCCCTGTGTAAACTTGTGGGAAACAGGTACGGACAAAGAAGGTGAAATCCTTGACATTGTCACTGGTAGTTTCGCAAATTCAAAAACAGATCGAGCTGATAGTACGGCCGGTGATCAACGTAAAGATCTGTCTTATGACGAAATCAATCAAGATTCTTTTCAGAGTCAAAGCAAATCGGAGAGTAGTCTCATTTGTGAGAAGGACACTGGCTTAATGTCTGGTGCAGCATCCTCTGAAAGAAAAAGATTAAACTCACAGATTAAGACACTTCAGCCTTTTGAATGCTTTCACTGCAACATATCATTTTTTAAAGAAGGTGGTCCAAACAGAAACTTGAGGTTGTCCAATAAAGCTTTGGAATGCACTCATTGCAATGAAAAATTTCCTACTGCAAGTAAACTGAAAGGACACATCGCACAACAAACAGCCAAAAAACTCTTTCAATGCACGCAGTGTGATGCAAAATATCCTTTTTTAAGTAGTCTTAAATCACACCTCTTAACACACACTATCAAAAAACCCTTTGCATGCACTTATTGTAAAGTAAGATTTCCATGTAAATCTAGTCTGATTAATCACATCAAGACGCACAATGGCGAAAAACCCTTCAAATGCACTCACTGTGAAGCGAAATTCGCCCATCGGACCAGTATGACAAACCACATCAGGACACATACGGGGGAAAAACCCTTTCAATGCACTCTGTGTGATGCAAAATTTACTATGAAAACCTATCTGACAGGTCATATGAAAAAACACAGTGGAAATAAACGCTTTGAATGCGCTTACTGCAATAAAAAATTTGCTGACAAAAAAATGCTGAAAAGGCACATCAGAATACATACTGGTGAGAAACCCTATGAATGCACTCACTGTGAAGCGAAATTTACTTATCGGAATAATTTGAAGAACCATATCAGGAAACATACGGGAGAAAAACCCTTTCAATGCACGCAGTGTGATGCCAAATATCCTTATCTAAGTAGTCTGAAATCACACCTCTTGATACACACTATGGAAAAACCTTTTACATGTGCTCATTGCAACGCCACATTTGGGAGGAAAGACTGGCTTAGAAATCACATCAGAACGCACATTGGTGAAAAACCCTTTGAGTGCACTGATTGCAAAGCAAGATTCATTAGTAAAGCTAATCTAACCAATCACATGACAATACACTCTAGCAAAAAACCCTTCAAATGTACTCTGTGTGATGCAAAATTTGCTATGAAAACATATCTAACAACTCATATGAAGAGACACAATGGAGATAAACGCTTTGAATGCGCTTACTGCAATAAAAAATTTGCTGACAAAAAAATGCTGAAAAGGCACATCAGAATACACACTGGTGAGAAACCCTATGTATGCACTCACTGTGAAGCGAAATTTACTGATCGGAATAATTTGAAGAGCCATATCAGGAAACATACGGGGGAAAAACCCTTTCAATGCACGCTGTGTGATGCCAAATATCAATATTCAAGTGGTCTGCAAACACACCTATTGATACACACCATGGAAAAACCCTTTACATGTGCTCATTGCAACGCCACGTTTGGTAAGAAAGACCGTTTAAGAGTTCACATTAAAGCGCACTCTGGTGAAAAACCCTTTAAATGCACTTATTGCAAAGAAAGATTTCCTAGAAAAGAAACTCTAACTTATCACGTCCGGACTAAGCACTCTGGCGAAAAACCCTTCAAATGCACTCAGTGTGACGCAAAATTTTCTGCGAAACTCTATCTGACAATTCATGTAAATAGACACAATGGATATAAACGTTATGAATGCGCTCACTGTAATAACAAATTTTTTAACAAAGCAGTAATGATGAGACACATCAGGATTCATACTGGTGAGAAACCCATCAAATGCACTCACTGTAAACGAAAATTTGCCGATAAGAACAATCTGAAAACCCACCTTAGGACCCACACTGGCGAAAAACCACATGCATGCACTTACTGTGAAAAGAAATTCTCTGCTCGGAGCAATTTAGTAACACACATGAGGATCCACACTGGGGAAAAAACCTACAGATGCAAGCATTGTGATGAAAAATTTCGTTACAAAGGCAGTCTGGAAACACATATCAGGACACATACCAGCAAATGATCCCATAGAGACACTCTTTTCATTGCAAAATTTTCTTCTTAGAGCCTTCCATGATTTCACATCAGGAGAAAAATGGGTAAAGAACCCATTGAATGCGCTCACTGCAATGCAAAATTTTTTCAGACAAGTCCTTTCTGTTTCCAGTCTTAATTTCCGTTTCGAAACGTGGACAATACATCCAATTATTTTGGTCTGTGGACATCGCATTGATAGTTTTTTGCTTACTTGTCTATTGTCAGTTGCTAAAATGAGAAGGTCAATTCGTTGCGCTGCTCAAAAAGTCAACAGTTTTTGGCTGAAATTGGAACATCAGCACCTGCGAGCATACTTCACGAAGATATTCTGAAAGTTTTAAACTGAAACACTCAAAAATAAAGCCGGAAATTATGAAATACGATAATTTCCATAAGCCTTAATGAGTGCGAGTGAGGCAGACAAACATATTATCACTTGCACTCACACTCACTCACTAGGCTTATGGCAAAATGAATTTAAAAATCTGTGGTTTTAATTTTAAACCAATTTTGCTCGTTTTGGGTTACTGGGGTATTTACCTTTATAAGATATAAAACATTTTGATTCCCACTCTAAATGTATGCTATTTGGGGACAGAAAACATTTCTAAACTAATATCAAACTCCGCAGGAATACGTTCTATGTTGAAAGCTGATGTAGCGTATCGATCAAGATTGCTATCTGTTTCAGTTACTATCTCTCAACGGCCGAAGATGTCAAAAATATTCTTTACACTAACTTTAAGTTAGTCTATAGTTTCATCAGTTGATTTCTTTAATTTATCATCTCTAGAGGTATCTTTGCTTAAGGTGATTCCAGACAAAACTTTTCCCAATCCGATGGACTGCGCCATTAGTCGCTTTTCGAAAAAGTCATGTTTTTGGCGTTTTAAACCGGAACCATAGATAAAATGCAAAATCCAATAATGTCAGCACCAGCAAAATTTTTTAATGGATTTTTTAAGCCCAAAACGAGCAAAATTGGTTTAGAATTAAAACAGTAAATTATGAAATTCATTTCGCCATTATCTGAGTGAGTGAGAGTGAGTGCAAGTGATAGTATGTCTATCTACCTCACTTGCACTCATTGAGGCTTATGAGAATTTTTGTATTTCATAATTTCCGGCTTTATTTTTGAGTGTTTTAGCTTGGAACTTTCAGACTATCTCCCTGAATTATGCTTGCAGGTGCTGATGTTCCCCAAATTTGTGTTTACAGCGTGAACTCGTCAATTTTAGCCAAAAACTGTTGACTTTTTGAGCAACGCGACGTGGTGTCTACGTTTTGAACTAATCGACCATGGAATCATGTTAAGCATTGTAACTGTTAGGAGATCATTCTCCATGACGGGTCACTCTTTGTAATGCTGAGAGACAATGTTGCCAGTTTTGATAAAAAATGTATAATCTTCTCATTTAATATAATTTAGTGTGAATATTTTTGCCAAGTATGGCCGCCCTGTGAAAATATGAAAAGCTCCGTGTAACTGGGAGACTAAGGTGAATTAAGGTTGTTTAAATTACCTCGTAATAATTAGCAATAAGTTCCAATTTTGAATTAAAATTAATTGAATTCAGTCTTTTCCTCTGTAAGATCATGTATTCCGACATTCAATAAGTTATTCTATCAGACAAACTTGATGATGCCGTCGGCCTTTGTGGTCTGGTGATTAGCGCAACTAGCCACTAACCCAGAAGTCCCGGGTTTGAATCCCGGCCGGGGCAGCAAGATTTGATGGTCTCAGATCTTGTCACTCTGGATTGACATGGATGTGTTACTCTTCTCTTTCGTCTATCATATCTTCCTCTATCTTCAATCTTCCCGGGAAATGATCTCCAGCATTGATCCAGAAAGTATCTTGTGAAAATACGACAACAAATCATGTGCGGTGGCTGTGTGTCTAAAATGAACATCGTCAAATTAAACAAAAAAACGAACAAAAAGAAGATGATGACAATTTTCAAATGAATTCCTATAGTAATCTTCCCATTATATCCTTCAATGGCGTAGGCAGGAATTAGTCTCTCTTGCTCTTTTCCCGTTTGAGTGCATGTACTAGAAAAGGAGAGAGATAGGGGCTGAAGACACGTCTTAGCCCCTGTTTCTATCCTTGCCCAACTCACGCGTTCAAATGAGGAAAGAGAGAGAAAGACAAATTCCTGTGTACGCTACTGATATCCTTGTTGTTTGTTAACGTTATTGTTATTATTTGAGTCCCTGTATATTAAAGAGTCTTGCCACGTGAAGCATGAAGAAGAAGAATTTCTAAGGAGGTCTCCACTCTGATTCGTTGGGTTTGCCAAGGGGCATCTACGCCTCCTTGGTGGGTGCGTTCCTACGGTCTTCTTACGGAAAATAGCCTCCTTATGAGCTCCGTGACAGCCTAAAATCCAGCAGCCAATCAGAATGGGAACCTCGTATGGCGAGACTCTTTAATATACAGGGACTCTAGTTATTATTACGTAACAGGGAGATAAAGTTGATTTAAATTTGTTTAATCTACCTTGTAATAATTTGTGATAAGTTCCAATTTTGAATAAAAATGAATTTAATCTAGTCTCCTTTGATGCAAGATTATGTATATTGACATTTTATAAGCTATTCTTTTAGACAAACTCGACGGTGAACATTTTAAAATGAATTCCAAGAATAGTCTTTCCATTTTATCCTTGTTGTTTGTTAACATTATTGTTATTATTATGTAACAGTAAGACAAAGTTGAATTAAATTTGTTTAATCTACCTAGAAATAATTTATGATAAATTCCAGTTTTGAATAAAAATTAATTTAATCTAGTCTCCTTCGATACAATATTATGTATTTTGACATTTTATAAGCTATTCTATCAGACAAACTTGACTGTGAAAATTTTCAAATGAATTCCAAGAACAGTCTTCCCATTATATCCTTGTTGTTTGTTAACATTATTGTTATTATTATGTTTTTATTTTCATCGCTATAAGTGGGCATTATTGAGGCCATTCCCGGAAAAAGGGCGCATGAAGCTACGGGTGTGCTCTTTCTAAGAGCTGAGTGCTGTGATTTAATAGAGATTTTTGTCTGATGAGCTCACCTTCGGTTTTATGGGCTTTTTTTTCCGGAAACGGCCTAAATTATTACTACGGGTATTTTTGTATTTTGTAGATAATTTTCTTTCTGAAGTGTTCATTATTTGGCCTTTATGTTTCATAACTTTATGATGTAAAATGGTGTGTTTTTGTGAAAGCTCTTTCTAAGAGCTAAGTGTTGTGATTTAATAGAGGTTTTGGTCTGATGAGCACACCTTTTGTTTTATGGGCTTTTTTTCCAGGAATGGCCGAAATTATTGCTACAGGTTTTATATTGTTACGGGTATTTTTATACATATTATGTAGATAATTTGTTTTCTGGAGTGTTCATTATTTGGTCTTTATGTTTCATAAGTTTACGTTGTAAAATGGTGCATTTTTATAAAATACCAAATAAAAAGAATAATTAAAAAAAATGGAGAAAAACTTTTCCCAAGATTTATTTGAATTGCCTTCATCAGCTCTTCAAACCATTTCTGTAACCCCCATGTTTTGCTCTCTCTTTCTTACGCCCAATTTTGTCTGTTGTTTCTTCGCTGATGTTCTGCTTGACAAAGATGTGGAGATAGTTAGCTCACCATTTTTTTTTTTTTAGCTTAGATTAAACTTACAAACGCTTCATCAAAGTATAAATAGTGATGAAAAGTCTCCAGACAGCCATTATTTCATTGAATTATTTTTATGAGTGCCTATCAACTAACATGACATTGGATGATGATCAGTTCCACTGACATCCTCGCTTGACCAAATGGTTTGAATGGGTATGAAGGAGCCTCGCAGAAGTGTGTTGTTCGCGGTGAAAGACCCGCATAAGAGCTAACAAGGGGAAGGCAAAGGTGGGCCCGCTCCAAATGGAACGGGACTTGCGCGAAAACATAGTCCTTGGGGTCCTTATGAAGGGACTTACAGCACTTTTTGTGAATGGGCCCCTGAATTTGCAAAATTTTGATTTTAAAATGAGCCCTAGGGACGGCGGATCGTTATGTAGCCGAGAATCAATCCCTCGCTCACAACTGAAGTCGTGGCGCAACGACAGCGTAGTGGACTCCGAATTGCAAGGTTCCGAGTTCGATTCCTGCTGGCGGCGCTAAATTTTTCACGACAGCTGTGCTCATCTTTCTTTGCCCTATTTTTATGTTTCTCTCTTGTTGCTTATTTGTATTTTAGTTTTGTTTTGCTTTTTGTTCGCTTTTTTGTTTTTTAATATTGTTTGAATTGAATTATTCTACATCTTTTCGTGCTGTATGCGCAGTTACTTCACTGTGCTTGTGTGTAAAAGTTAAGAAAAAATAAGAAAATCAAAAAGACGAATGGAAATTGATCAACGAAACTTTTTTTCCGTCTGTTTTTTCAAGTGCTGTGGTTTTTCTTTTCCAATATTTTCTTAACTTTTATATACAAGTACAATGTAGTAATACCTGATGCATGCAGGATGAAAATAGGTGAAATAATTAGATTCAAACGGTCTTGAAAAAAAGCGAAAAAAAGCAAAACAAAACTAAAATACAAATAAGCAACAAGAAAGAAACATAAGAACATGACAAAGAAAGATGAGCACAGCTGTCGTGAAAAATTTAACGCCGCTAGCAGGAATCGAACTCGGGACCATGCAATGCGGAGTCCACTACGCTGTCGTTGCGCCACGACTTCGGCTGTGAGCGGAGGATTGATTCTCGGCTACATAACGATCCGCCGTCCCTGGGGCTCATTTTAAAATCAGAATTTTGCAAATTCAGGGGCCCATTCACAAAAAGTGCTGTAAGTCCCTTCATTAGGACCCCAAGGACTATGTTTTCGCGCAAGTCCCATTCCATTTGGAGCGGGCCCACCTTTGCCTTCCCCTTGTAAGACTGCAGCTGGGGCGACAGACAGATTCTATCTATCTATCTATCTATTTTTATTTTTTTTTGTGTCTAATTTTCTTGATTGAGACGTTCAATTTTGTTCTGTCTTCGGGGTTCCTAGAAAAGCTGAAGAAGCGCAAATCAGTGGCGGTCTGCGGGGGGCGCAGGGGGGGCTTTGGGGGCAAAATTTTCCCACTCTCTTGGATAAGAGATCAAAAAATAGGAAAACAAAGGTTAAAACACCCTAATTTCTCCTGTCCTGGATCTTGTGGTATACCTTTCATTTGTAAGAGCGTAAAATCACGAGACTCTAAGCAAAAACGGAATGTCGATAGCTATTGTTTTCTGATATGTATCGAAATTTGATGTTTGATTTGTAACCCTTTTCAAAAAACATAACCTACCTATTTTATTTTGAAGATTCAGAATTTACAAAACTAGGAGCCTAAAATACTCTTAAAACCAAGCAATTTTTAGAAAAGAAAACAGATTTGACATGAATTTAGTATAAGTTTGATTTCAGAGTCCCCAAACATTTTCAATGATGTTAGTGGGGCGATTTAAAAAAATCTGGAGGTAGACCCCCATCGAATAAGACATGGATCAAAAAGGCATGAGAAGATGAACACTTTGGCGCAAATCAAAGGTTGATATGGTTTTCTGCACTTGAGACAGCAAATGTCAAAGTTTGATATTGCAAATTTGAAGAATGATTTGGACTTTAGTTTGCTCCAAAATGCTCAGTTATGCCTTTTCGTTTGAATTATTCAATTGGGGTAGACCACTGGTTAGTTTAATATAGCCTTCCCTGAGGGGCCTAAACAATAAAAATGTTTGAGAGCCTGCAAGCTAAATTTTGACTAATTTTGTGTCAAAGCCGTAGTTTGTTCTGAAAAGTACTAGCGTTTTAACAACGTTGGATACAGGGGGGGGGGGGATCCGAAACCAATTAACATGGGGAGAAGGAGGAACCAAGTTGGAGAGAAAAGAAAGGGGAGGTCAACAGGAAGGCGAAACTCCCAAGATCGCCACTCTCCGTTCGCCCCAACCACCTGTTTGCTCGAGACCTGGATCTGCCAATCCCAGCCAATGCTTTTTAAAGAATTTTAGAAACCCACCTAGTTTTTTAAATTCCGACTTTTCAAATAGAAGTAATAGTTTTTAAAAATCGAACTTTGACCCTGCATCAAAGATTTCTTCTAAATTATATTGAACTCAAAAAAGGACGTATCAACTTCCGCAGTTTGAATTTTGGTGTCCTTTCGAACGATGTATCACAATGTAATAAGTGGTTGCTTTTTGACATTTTGGAGATGGTGCTCTGAGGATCTCTCCAGGGGGTTGTTGGTTTTAACCCCCCTGATTTAAACTTGATAAAAAATGCTGGTGAGTAGTGAAAACTGCAAGAAAAAAAAAGATTGTAAGGATAAAAACATGCGGTTTGCGCCATTCTCCATCATTCAGAGGGGCTGACTTACTAATAGGGGGGTCGCGATTCCCCCTTCTCCCAGGGGTGCAGGGTTAGGACCTCTCACCTTTGTCATAGAATAAGAAGAGGAACAGAAGCGAAACTCCCACAAGAGGCAATGGGTCGCTCGTGTAGGCTTAGCTGGTTAGTACGCGAGGAACCATTTTAAAAAGCCCGCCCGCGCGGAACCGATGCCTGAGCCAAGTGCGCATGCGCGTGAGTCTTGGGTCTTTTCCAAAGACTTCTAAGTTCTACTGAAAACGATCGGTAGGCAACCACGATTATAGCACATGCTAAGATTTTTGGAAATACATTGAAGTAAATTTTGGAAAATGAATTTTTTTAAAAATTAATTAACAATACTAAAAAAAAAAAAATTTTCGTAAAACTTGGTATCATTCGAAAGCTTATAATATGCAGATTCCGGTTCGGGCCAATTTTTATACCGATTTTTCAATCATAAACGTTCTACAGAGGCTCAAAGTTGGGTCAATTTTCCTCGATTCTACGGGGTGTTTCACCGTTTCGGTACCCCGCTGAGACAATCTACATAGCTGTATATACTAAATTTTACGTAATCTGTACGTCATGATTAAAGTTATAATTATTGTGTGTCTCAACAATTTATTGTATAAATTTTATTTTTTTAAGCTGTAACCATTCGAAAACGGTGTGAGGAAAGCAATGTTATGAAACACCCTGTAGAAAATCGGGACCCAACTTTGAGCCTCTGTAGAATGTTTACGACTAAGAAATCGGTATAAAAACCGGCCCGAACCGGAATCTACACATCCCGAGCTTTCAAATGGTACCAAGTTTCATGACAAAATATTTTTTTTAGTATTTTTAATTAATTAAAAAAAAAAAAAAAAAAATCATTTTCCCATGAACTAGGGACTCTCCCGTGATCCCCATCTCTCGCTACTGCAGTAGGTGACGGCTACGTCATCGCCAAAGCAAGCGTGTCGTCGTGTCGTCATCATTTGGCGGGAAAACTCGAAAGTCCCTTAAACCCCGCCTCCTGTCCATACCTGTTCTTCCAAGGTATATGGAAGAACAGGTATGGACAGGAGGCGGAGCCTATCTCAGTGGGTGACGGCTACGTCACAGATGTTCTAGACGGTCGCGATAAAATTTGCCTACCCCCATCTCTCGCTACTGCAGTAGGTGACGGCTACGTCATCGGCTCATCGCCAAAGCAAGTGTGTCGTCATCATTTGGCGGGAAAACTCGAAAGCCCCTTAAACCCCGCCTCCTGTCCATACCTGTTCTTCCATATACCTTGCTGTTCTTCCATATACCTTGGCCAATGGGCTTCTTTGGTTTCGATACATCGGACTCAAGTATCGAAAACAAAGAAGCCCATTGGCTCAATCAGTTTATTTACGCTTTTAGGTTTTAAATAAGAGTACCTCTAGTAATCCTTTAGCACAGCTCTAGTGTTTACGTCAACTTCTTTTACGGACCAACCTCCTCAAAGCGGCATGCATCAAAATTGTTTACACATTGGATTACACGTCTTGTACTTTTCCCAAGTTTCCACTTTCCTTGTCAAAGCTTGCTAAACGAAAATATTCTTAAGACGCTGTAACTATTCTTCTCTGAGCAGTGAGCAAAGTGCAGTTAGGATTCGCTACATGGTGTGAAACTTGAATGCAATAAAATGTTCATAAGTAGGTAAGTTGAAATCCTCTTCCCTGGTGAAGGTTTACAAAGTACAAGTCACCACATAAATCAAAGCTGACAAGGATTCAACTTGCTTCGATTATTTTCTACCTTGAAAGTTGGACTCTTCTTTAAAAATTCTTATGGCATGTTTACTTGCCTTATTGGGTACATATCTGCAGACTTTTGAACATGAGCAGTCGTCGCAACTGTTTTTCGACTGCCTTTGCCAGAAACCCTCTTGTCTTGAGTTCCACTCATTTTCTGTACTTTCTCAGGAGTAGCTTGAGCTCACGAGAGTCCCTGTATATCAAAGAGTCTCGCCATACCGGGTACAGATTCTGGTTGGCTGCTACATTTTAGGCTGTCACGGATCTCGGAAAGGCGCTCTGTGTTTTTCTCCATCAGAAGACCGTTGGAACGCACCCACCGAAGAGGCGTGAACGCCCCCTCAGCAAACCCAACCAATCAGAGGGTACGCCTCCTTAGAAATTCTTCTTCTTTATGCTTCACGTGGGCGAGACTCTTTGATATACAGAGACTCTAGAGCTCACGCATCTTGAGAATCTGGTTCCAACTAGTAGTGGTGTCTGCTTCTGAAATGCATTAAAGGTTACATCCAAATTGGCTCCGGATAGAGGTCGGTTGAATTGGCTTAGATTGCTTAGGTCGAAAGATTTCAAAAATGTTTTCCGTCCCATTTTACACACGCTTAGGACCATCATTAAGAATAGTAGGCGTTGAAAATGTTTTTCAATATTTCTCAGTACTTATCTCGTAAAAAATTAAAAAAAATTGTCTGTTGTATGACCACCATCTAAGCATTTTAAAAATATTTACAAACATTTTCTTTGGATTTTTTCTTTTTCAAATTTTTCTAGAACCTGAAGGTGATAAGAAAATTCTCTTTATCATTGCAATACTTCTCAATTTCCAACTTTGTTAGTGTGAGGAAGTAAAAGGAAAAAAAAAAAAAAAACATTAAAAAAAAAGCATGGGTAGTAAAAATGTTTGTATTACAGTTAAAAGTTGGTGGCAGAAATTTAAAAGGAGCTGATTGAGCAGATTTCAAAAGATCAATTTCATTTTCTTAACATTTATTCATCACATTACGCAAAGATACTCTTCCTTGTTTTGATGCTTCTAACACGGGCGGATACAGGGAATTGTCTTTCTCTCTCTCCCTCCATTTGAACTTATGGGTTAGAAAAGGATAGCATCACGGGCCATCACGTGACTTTGGCCCCCTCTTCTGTCCTTTTCTAACGCACGTTTTCAAATTGGAGGAGAGAGAGAAAGACAATTCCCCGTATCCGCCCATGCTTCTAATCAGGTGGTAATTCATTCGTTGTTTGCAACTTTTTTGTTGCAGCGTTGCTCCTTGTTTTTACAAACAATTTTTTAGGAGTCAATTCAACCTCTGTCAAAAAATTGGAGCCGATTCAACTACTTTCTGACCGGAGCTGATTTCGGCCATTTGGAAGCCAATTCTGTAGTGCCTTCATCAAAACACATCTGTGAGCGGTTGGTTGCCGACCAGTCAGAATTTTTGCTAACATGCCCCTCATCATGTACAAAATGATCACAGAAACTAGAAAGTAAGGAGAAATCAAAAACCAGATAAATCTTTTTAAAAACTAATGTCCCAATAAAGGACCTTAAAAAAAAAACCGAAGAGAAACAGACATTACGTTTTTTAACAAACTCCCTGAAGGCCTGAAGAGAGTATCGTTAGACTCTTATGAAAAATTTCAATCAGATTTTCTTGGATAATGGTTTTTACCTCGTGACTGAATGCTTAAAATCCAGGGCTGCCGTTTTGCGTATAATCAATGCTATTTTTCTATTCACCGATGATTCCACCGGTTGAGAAAAGATTACACAGTTCAGTTCAGTGTACGACTACAGTCGTACACTGCACAATGCACGAAAATACTCTGATCTGTAATCTTTCCTTAATCGGTGGAGACTCCGTTGATTAATTAAAATATCCGCAAGTTTTTTAAAGTCATCGGCGACTCCGCCGGTTGAGAAAATATTACAGATGCGAGTATTTTAGTTTATTACAGTCATGCACTGAACTGAACTATGTAATCTTTTTCTCAACCGGTGGAATCATCGATGAATTGAAAAAGAGCATTGATTTTAAGCAAAACGGCAGCCCTTTAATAAAATCATCAAACTGTCACAGAAACCCTTGAGCTTGCATTATGTACTATCCTTGAATATACTCTATGATTGTTAATTTTTGTGTTTGTTTTTTATTATGTATAATGTACCAGAGCGTCTTCTTACATTCACCGATTGTTTTTCCACCGGTAAGTCTCGGTTCTATTATATGATGTCATCAACCAGAAACCACAGGTGGATAAAAGAACGGGTTGGTTGCAGTTGGTTGTTTGTTCCGCTGGGTTTTGTTTTTGTTCAAATGAAACAACAATCAACAAATGAAATAAAAATTATTTTCAGTGAAAATTGTTGTATTGTACGGAAAAAACACAATATGATTACTGTGGAGACATGAGATTCACAATTCGATCAATAACAGCTGACCAAACGGAACACTTACTTTACATTCATAATCTCGCGGGTGATTCCCAGGCGGTGATTTTAGTTACCGGTTGTCAGTTGGTGGATAAAATAACGACTTGGTTGATAAACACGGTTTCTATTATGAAACCACCGTTGGATAAAAGAACGGGCTGGTTGCAATTTGGTTGTTATAATAGCAAATAATGGAACAACCGGTGGATAAAAGAAGACGCTCTTCAATTTGATGTGTACCAAGTACTAATAAGGCTAAATTTTACCAAATAAACAAAGAAATTACATTTTTTCAAGCCCCCCCTACTTTTGACCGGTGGATGTTTGGATTTTAGAGAGTTCAAATTTTCCGAACCATTCTCGAGATGCAGGGGGAGTGGGGACGGCCACAACTTCTGAAACATACTGGATGTTAAAACAATCCTTGAGATATTCTGAACAAAAAATAAAAAAATAAAAAATTGGAAAATAAAAAAAAATAATTAAAATTAAAAAATAAAAAAAAAACTTGCTTACAACCTCCCCTTAAACCTGAAGCACTTACAGGAAGGTTTTATTTGTTCGCAACTTTGTATTATTTTAAAGATTTGTTTATTTTTTGTTTCAGGTTTATGCTGATGTAGAAATTCTTGTTATGACTCAAAATGCAAGCCTCATACGACCATCATGTTTGAACTGGAGTCAGCGGATACCATGCATCTAAAAATAGGCAGGTAAACTTTGATTTATTTCTTTAGAGACAGGAGATTGGAATGACCTTTCGTTTCTTAATCCTTGAGATTACCAACATGGGTCAAAGTGACCTGAGGCTTGCTTTTTTGTGTTGGTTCAGCAAGTGCATGGTACCTAGAAACTTGACTTTCAAAGTTAGCTTGACAAAAACCTTGACGAAAATTGTGTTGCTGGTTATTTTTTTAAAAAAAATAAAAATGTAAAGATTCTGTAGTAGTTTTTTTAACCTACCATTACTCGCACGGGGTCGGAAACAACCCCAGGGGTCAGAAGAATTAAATTTTTCCTATGAAAATTTATGGTTTTGGCTTGTCCGTTTCAGTACTTTCCTTCTAGGATTTGGACTACCCACTCAGTAAGTATGAACCTAACCCAATAATTTGTTTTGAAACTAGGACACGTCAAAAATGCTTGGCGTTGATTTCGACCCCGCGCAACGACTTTCGTTCCTGAAATGTGACCGAGTAAACATAACGTAAACGCGGATTCTGTGCGGTGTTTGCACTTGCGTGATGTGATTGCCGTTGGTTTTTTACTTTTCTATACTTACTATAATACTTTAAGTAAATGAGGAGTTCTTCGGTAATGGGCGGATAAGCAAAATTATAGTTGTGAGAAAAACGCGTTTCTTTGTTAAAGGAGCCTGTAGTCTCAAAAGTTTATGGACTTTTTTCAATAACTAAAGTTTTTTAGATAAATCAAATCATTAGGAATAAAATGTAAAAAATCGCAGACCTCTAGGACTGGCAGTTTTTTCACAATTGCATTTTTCAAAAAACAGTTTATCCGCCCTTTCACCGGCGATCAATTTTTTGATCAATTTTTTCAGACTTATGATGATTTTTTTTGCATTTAAAGCAGAGGTTGAATAAGAAACGAAGCTTGACGTTACTTATGTTGTTCCACCGCATCTTTAGATAATGATGCGTTTGCAGTGCGCGGCGTCGCGTTGATGCAATCGGTGTGATAGTGTCTTAATTTGTGCATAGCTGCAATAGTGAATGTTGCCAAACGTATTTACAATAACGATAACTTCCGCTAAACTCCCAACAAATATTTTGTATGCTTTTTCCCTGTTTTCAAACACTTCATAAAAAGAGAGAAAGAGAAAAAAACCAACAATCCAACATCATCAGACCCGAGTCTGGATTTGAAATTTTTCCGAATAATATGTGATTTTCGGCAAATTCTACTTGTTATTATTGTGGGAAATGTTAGGAACATAAACACACTATATATATTCTGGTAGCTTAGGGCCTAAGGATTCCAGTAAAGCGATCTCCGCAAGGGCAGATACGCGTATTCGCCCTTTTACTGAAGAACTCCTCAAATCTAATGTTTGCTGTCATTGTTTTTTTCTAAATTAAGTCATGTATCCCAAGTTCTTACGTATCAATTTTTATGTAAATCAGTGCAGACTGCAGCGGCGCGTGCAATCTCAAAGCTTCAAATGTTTTCATGCGATGCAAGTTCTATGAAATTTTACCGTATCCAAAAAAGCTTGTGACACTGTTTGGTATTTTCTTTTTTCTGCAGTTCTCAGTTGATAAGTATCTTAAATTGGGTATTACACTGTCTGGGAGGAAAAAGATCATTCTATCTCACAGTTATATACTTTTATCCGGGGGAAAAGAATGAAAAGAACTACGACAGTTTGGACAGACTCCGGCTTTTCTCCTTAAAATTTTATATTGGTCGTTTTCATTGCATCCACGTACAATTCTGCTTCATTTTTTAAACTACAAGAACTAAGAAAAAGTAATTTTCCTGCGATAATTTAATGAAAAGTTTTCAAGAAAAAAAAGTATGTAATGCTGCTGTTGAAAAATGACCCTCCCCCTTATCGTCGGTCGTCTGATGTATAGGTGTAAGGTAAATCCAACATCTCACTATCATCTTTCAATATTTCTGAGGAAAATGCATGTAAGAATAAACGTGATTAAATTTTTCCTTCATTCTTCAAGAGTCTAAAAAACTCAGGAAAATTACAATGGAAGTAATTGGATGATTGATTGTGGTTGAAGACAAAAGTGAAATTGGAAATCTTGAAACGTTGGATTAGCCGTTAGGTAGCCAACTCTATAGGATCAAGACCCATGTCTATATTTAGAAAATAATTGATACTTTTTAGTCATTTTTGGGTTGCCCTGTATTAATTCCTGGTCGTTGCCTTTTTCAGATCAGAATTGTAAGGTGCTGCCTCATCCCACAAAAACTTCTCCGACCATTGAGACGATCCAGTGATTAAGACGAAACCAAACATGGGTCGATCTACCTATTATAAAAGCACCAAAAGAGGTAATGATTCACCCCATTTTAATCATAGCGGTGATACACAATCAGCTAAAGTCTCATTGAGAGCAACAAACATGCTTACCAATATTGGAAATGCTCCAACTCAAAATCTTTCACCTCCTGTCACTGATCAACCTCCTTTAGCTCCTGCCAAATTGTTAATCATCCTGCGGACACAGAATAAGTATCAGAGAGGATTCGGTCGTAGGTCAAAGTCTTGCACTAGTTCTACCAAACGCATTTTTTCACAAAAGTATGTTACTTTCAAAACAGGAAAAATTGGCAAAGATGAGAGTCTCATCATAAACGAAGAGAAGGTAGAGGCTTGGTTTGGGAAGGAGCTAAAAATTGTTTTAGACAGAGTGGATAAGGTAAAAGAAGGAAACTCGAGGAGAGGTATAAGGCCTCAGTCAAGATTTCATTGTGATATTCTTTGCACTGACGGCAGTTATCCTGAAAATGCAGTGACAGCCCCAAGCATTTCTTGTGATAAAGATTCTTTGGATGGACCCATAAAAACGGAGAATCAACTCATCTGCGAGAGGGACTTATCTGATCTTGAGCATCTGTTAGTGAATGATTTAGTTCCTAAGGCAGAAATAGACAACAGAGATGTGGAGTTTATTGATCAGCGAATCTTAGTTCCAATTGTAAAGTTAGAAACAGATCGGGACACAGAAGTTGAAACGCCTAATACAGTCACAGGTAGTTTCACAAACTTGTCAACAAATCAAGGTGATATTACGATCTGTGACCTTAGTGCAGAGTGGAAAATGTCAAGCCTGTCTCCTAATGAAATCAACCAAAGTTCTTTTCAGAGTCCACTAAAATGTAAGAGTCGTCTCATTTGTGACAAGGACTCTGCAATAGTGTCTGATAATAAACCTCCGGTAACAAATAATTTAGTTCTGAAGGCAGAAATAGACAAGAGACTTTTGGAATTTAGCGATCCACCATTCTTTGATCCAAGTGTAAAGCTAGAAACAGCTCAGGACACAGAGGTTGAAACGCTTAACACCGCCACTGGTAGTTTTACAAACTTGCCAACAAATCAAGGTGATATTACAATCTGTGACCTGAGTGCAGACTGGAAAATTTCAAGCCTGTCTCCTAATGAAATCAACCAAAGTTCTTTTCAGAGTCCACTAAAATGTAAGAGTCGTCTCATTTGTGACAAGGACTCTGCAGTAGTGTCTGGTAATAAACCTCCGGTAACAAATAATTTAGTTCTGAAGGCAGAAATAGACAAGAGACTTTTGGAATTTAGCGATCCACCATTCTTTGATCCAAGTGTAAAGCTAGAAACAGCTCAGGACACAGAGGTTGAAACGCTTAACACCGCCACAGGTAGTTTTACAAACTTGCCAACAAATCAAAATGATATTACAATCTGTGACCTGAGTGCAGACTGGAAAATTTCAAGCATGTCTTCTAACGAAATCAACCACATTTCTTTTCGGAGTCTAATAAAATATGAGAGTCATCTCATTTGTGACGAGGACTCTGCAATAGTGTCTGGTTATGAACTTCCGGTAACAAATAAGTTAGTTCTCAAGGCAGAAATAGACAACACACTTTTGGAATTCCGTGATCCACCATTCTTAGTTCCAAATGTAAAGCTAGAAACAGCTCGGGACACAGAGGTTGAAACGCTTATCACAGTCACTGGTAGTTTGGAAAACTTGTCAACAGATCAAGGTGATACTGCGCCTTGTGACCAATGTGAAGAGTCGAAAATTTCAAGCCTGTCTTATAATGAAATCAACGAAGGATGCTTAAGCAGCCCAATAAAATTGATGAATAACCAGAAATGTGAAGACTCCATTGAAAAGTTGTCAGAAATCGTGAGAGGAAACGAAGCTGAGGATCAACCATGTTGTATTGCAGAAAGTCCGGCGGAATCTATTCTGGAGGATGCAATAAACAATGTGTTAAATGTTAGTATTCAGGGGAAACAATATTCATGCCCTCTTTGCAATGCAACATTTTCTGTTAATAATCATTTATGTAAACATCTGAGGACACATACTGACGTAAAATTGTTTGGATGTACTCACTGCAATGCAATATTTTCTGACAGTGGAAGTCTAACACATCATATCAAAACACATGAAACCTTTGAATGTTCTCATTGCAATGCAAAATTTTTCACTAAAAGGAGTCAGAGCTCTCACATCAAAACACATGCAACCTTTCCATGCTTTCATTGTGAAGCAACATTTTTGGATAAAAGGAGTCTGAACTCTCACATCAAGACACATAAACTTTTTGAATGTTCTCATTGCAATGCAAAATTTTCCACCAAAGGGATTTTGAGCTCTCACATTAAGACTGTTGAATGCTTTCATTGCCATGAAAAATTTTCCAATGAAAGGAGTCTGAGCTCTCATATCAAGATGCATGAACCCTTTGCCTGCTTTTTTTGCAAAACAACATTTTCTTCTCAAATAAATCTAACAACACACATCAAGATACACTCCGTGGAAAACCTTTCTTTGTTCATAAAGGCAAATTTTTTTTCAGCCACTGGTTCCAATGCAGCAATTTCTGAGAATGATCAACCATCTGAGCACCTCAAGACACATACAAACCCAAGGCTATTGAAATGTATTCCCTGCAGTTTATCATTCTGTGATAAAGAAAGTTTAAACTCACACATCAAAACACATAAGGGTAAGCCCTTCTACTGTCCTCTTTGCATTGAAAAATTTTCGAAAGAAGATGATCTGAAAAGACACCTCAGGTTAACACATCCCCCCAAAAAATCCGTGGAGTGCCCTCTCTGCAATGCAAAATTTCGTAAACCAAATGAACTGAAAGCACATATGCCAAAACACACTGGCGAAAAACCATATAGTTGCACTCTCTGCATTAAGAATTACAGTGATCGTGGGACTCTCTACAGGCATAAACTGAGGAAACATACTGAGAAAAAAATTGAATGTGAGCACTGTAAGAAAAAATTTTGCTCTAAAGCTGAGGTAAGGTTGCACATGCTGGCACACACGAGCGAAAGACCCTATAAATGTACTCTGTGCGATGCAAAATTTCCTTCGGAATACAGGCTGAAGAATCATCTCAAGTCGCACTCTTTCAAAAAACCCTATGCATGTACTCAATGTGATGCCAAGTTTAAGAGAAACGACCATTTAAAAAGACATAGCAGAATACACACTGGTGTCACTGGTGAAAGACCCTTTGAATGCGATTATTGTAAAGCACGGTTCATTCTTAAATCTGCTCTAATTAATCACATAAGAACACACACTGGCGAAAAGCCCTTTAAATGCGCTCAGTGTGACGCAAAATTTTCTGCGAAACTCTATCTGACACAACATGTAATTAGACACAATAAATATAAACGTTTTGAATGCGCTTACTGCAACATAAAGTTTTATAACAAAGATTTGTTGTTAAAACACATCAGGATACATACTGGTGAGAAACCCATCAAATGCACTCACTGTAAACGAAAATTTACCAATAAAAACAATCTGCATACCCACCTTAGGACCCACACTGGCGAAAAACCACATGCATGCACTTACTGTGAAAAGAAATTCTCTGCTCGGAGCAATTTAGTAACACACATGAGGATCCACACTGGGGAAAAAACCTACAGATGCAAGCATTGTGATGAAAAATTTTGTTATAAAGGCAGTCTGGAAACACATATTCGAACACATACCAGCAAATGATCCCATAAATACACTCTTTGCAATGCAAAATTTTCTTTTTAGAGCCTTTTATGATTTCACATCAGGAGACCAATAGGTAAAGAACCCTTTGGATGTGCTCACTGCATTGGAAAATTTTTTCAGGCAAGTCCTTGCCGTCTTCAGTCTTAATTTCCATTTTAGAACGTTTCCGGACAATACATCGAATTATGTTCATCTGTGAACTGATAGTCCATGTACATCTTGACGATAGTTTTTTGCTTACTTCTGTTGTCTGTTGCTGAAATGAGAAGGTCGATTAGTTGCGCTGCTCAAAAAGTCAACAATTTTTGGCTGAAATTGTCAAATTTACGTGGAAAGTAAAAATTTGAGGAACATCAGCACCTGCGAGCATACTTCACGAAGATATTCTGACAGTTTTAAACTGAAACGCTCAAAAATAAAGCCGGAAATGATGAAATACGATAATTCCCCTAAGCCTCAATAAGTGCGAGTGATGCAGACAGACATATTATCACTTGCACTCACACTTCCTCTCTGAGGTTATGGCGAAATGATTTTCATAATTTACAGCTTTAATTCTGAACCAACTTTGCTCATTTTTGGCTCAAGAGATCCTTATAGCTTTGATGCCTTTTCTTTTCTTTCTCCTCTCCTCTCGTCTTAATTTCTCATTTTTTTAATTGTTTTTCTATTCTCTCTTTACGTCCCTTGAGACATTCCCCTCCCCCCTTCAACTGTGGAGCCATGGAAGCTATTCTTACACCACTGAATGGGTTTGCTCTTTTTTAGACCGAAGCGTTGTGATTAAATAGAGATTCTTGTCCGAAGAGAACACCTATTGTTTTATGGCCTCAATTAATTATTACGACTTACGGGTATTATTATTATAGTTATAAATATTTTGTACTTACATTGATAATTTTTCTTCGGGAGTGTTCATCATTCGTTCATTATGTTTCATAAGTTTATGATGTAAAATGGTGCTTTTTTGTAAAGCACCAAATAAATAAAATAATTAAAACAAATATAGAAAAATGTGTCAAAATTTTTTTGAATTGCCATCATCAGCACTCGAAACTGTCTGTGTCACTCTCTTGAGACCCCCATGTATTGCTATCTCTTTTTTATGTCCAATTTTGTCTTTTGTATCCTTGATGATGTTCTGCTTGAAATAGATGTGAAGACGTTTTGCTCACAACTTTTTCCTTAACTGGATTAAAATTTCAAACATTTCATTGAAGAAACAGTGATAAAATTCTCTGGGCAGCTATTATTTTTAATGGATTATTTTTATTTATTTTTCTTGACGTCCACAACATTCTTGATTGAGTCATCCAATTTGGTTCTGTCTTCGGAAATCCTTGGAAAGATGAAGAGTCATAAATCAGTCTGTAGGAGGGGGCTTTGGGGGTGCAACCCCCCCACTTTCTTGGAATGGGTTCAAAAAATAGGAAAACAAAGGTTGTATCATCCTAACCCCCCCCCCCCCCCCTATTCCCTGGATCATGTGACTTACCTATCATTTGAAACAGCATTCGACCCATGGATTGCGCCAAAATGCTCTGTTTGTTAAGCCCTTGTTATTGAACCAAATGCAACTTCATCCAACTGTATTCAAATCTAACTTGACATTCGATGTATCGAAAACTAGAAACGATAGCAACTTCCGGTTTGCGCCAAAATTCATACAATGTCGCTGTTTGAAATTTTGGAGGTAACCCCCTGTGGGCATCCCTTGGGGGGGGGGGGGGGGGGTTGGTTGGGGCCCCAATGAAATAAAATTCATCATAAATAATGATGAATGATCTAAACTGCAACTCATAATCACAATCAGCGTGGAAAAAAATTGGGGGGGGGGAATAAAAACAAAACACTCTGTAAATATGATGGCCAGAAAGTGACTTCTCACCCCTCATAGCTTTTTTCCTATTGCAGATGGAAACATGCGGTTAGCTTCAGAGGGGCTGACTTAATAGGGGGGTCGCGACTTCTCCTTCCACAAAGGGCGCGGGGATTGGGCGTTTCACCCTCGCAACTCAGTACTTTTAATAAGTAGCAACCCCTTTTCTTGTGATACATCGTTTGGAAAACCATAAAATTCTAAGAATTCTGACGCACACCGAAGGTCAATATGGTTTTATGTTTTCGATACCTAATCAGAGATTACTAAGCCTTATTAGGTAACTAGCCTAAGTATTACTGAGACTTAGTAATCTCTGTACCTAACATTATGGAAAACCAGAAGTCAAGTGCGCATGCGCGCGGATCAAAATATAGTGCACATGCTTTCAGTCAAAGACTTCAGAAGTCTTTGTTTTCAGTAGTGTTTACCTGCTGGCTTATTTTACATTCTCGTGGTTTGGTCTTCGACTTCTTTGGTCGTTTGGAACCCATTATTTGGAACCTAACCTCAATGGCGCATTCCTCAGGCCCTTTTTACACGGTGCCTCGTTGGTGTACCTACACTTTTTGTACTTACTTCCTAAATCCTAAGTTTCCACTTACCATGTCAGAGCTTTTGAAACGAAAATATTCTTCCGGTGCTGTTACAATTATTCTCTAAGCAGTGAGCAAAGTGCTGTCAGGATG